>CM060333.1:55562459-55567459 GCA_030674155.1 Stramonita haemastoma
ATATTCAGCTTAACTCCAGGGTTTAAAGCAAATGCCTTGAGAGCTCGTTTATGTTACTATCAAGGGGTGTTCAAGTATCTGCACTGACAGTGTCAAACAGTGTAGAGGCATGATTCACTGAGGACACACTGTAGTTAAGTGTAACAATGAATTGACGTAAAGATTGAAGAAATGCTGTATTCTACAAAGCTGAATGAAGAAATGCTGTATTCTACAAAGCTGACTGAAGAAAGAAATGCTGTATTCTACAAAGCTGACTGAAGAAATGCTGTATTCTACAAAGCTGACTGAAGAAAGAAATGCTGTATTCTACAAAACTGACTGAAGAAATGCTGTATTCTACAAAGCTGGCTGAAGACATGCTGTATTCTACAAAGCTGACTGAAGAAAAAATGCTGTATTTTACAAAGCTGACTGAAGAAAGAAATGCTGTATTCTACAAAGCTGACTGAAGAAATGCTGTATTCTACAAAGCTGATTGAAGAAATGCTGTATTCTACAAAGCTGACTGAAGACATGCTGTATTCTACAAAGCTGACTGAAGAAAGAAATGCTGTATTCTACCAAGCTGACTGAAGAAATGCTGTATTCTACCAAGCTGACTGAAGAAATGCTGTATTCTACAAAGCTGACTGAAGAAATGCTGTATTCTACAAGGCTGACTGAAGACATGCTGTATTCTACAAAGCTGACTGAAGAAATGCTGTATTCTACAAAGCTGACTGAAGAAATGCTGTATTCTACAAAGCTGACTGAAGAAAGAAATGCTGAATTCTACAAAGCTGACTGAAGAAATGCTGTATTCTACAAAGCTGACTGAAGAAAGAAATGCTGTATTCTACAAAGCTGACTGAAGAAATGCTGTATTCTACAAAGCTGATTGAAGAAATGCTGTATTCTACAAAGCTGACTGAAGAAAGAAATGCTGTATTCTAAAAAGCTGACTGAAGACATGCTGTATTCTACAAAGCTGACTGAAGACATGCTGTATTCTACAAAGCTGACTGAAGAAATGCTGTATTCTACAAAACTGACTGAAGAAAGAAATGCTGTATTCTACAAAGCTGACTGAAGAAAGAAATGCTGTATTCTACAAAGCTGACTGAAGAAAGAAATGCTGTATTCTACAAAGCTGACTGAAGACATGCTGTATTCTACAAAGCTGACTGAAGAAATGCTGTATTCTACAAAGCTGACTGAAGAAATGCTGTATTCTACAAAGCTGACTGAAGAAAGAAATGCTGTATTCTACAAAGCTGACTGAAGAAATGCTGTATTCTACAAAGCTGACTGAAGAAAGAAATGCTGTATTCTACAAAGCTGACTGAAAAATGCTGTATTCTACCAAGCTGACTGAAGAAATGCTGTATTCTACAAAGCTGACTGAAGAAATGCTGTATTCTACAAAGCTGACTGAAGAAATGCTGTATTCTACAAAGCTGACTGAAGAAATGCTGTATTCTACAAAGCTGACTGAAGAAATGCTGTATTCTACAAAGCTGACTGAAGAAATGCTGTATTCTACAAAGCTGACTGAAGAAATGCTGTATTCTACAAAGCTGACTGAAGAAATGCTGTATTCTACCAAGCTGACTGAAGAAATGCTGTATTCTACAAAGCTGACTGAAGAAATGCTGTATTCTACAAAGCTGACTGAAGAAAGAAATGCTGTATTCTACAAAGCTGACTGAAGAAATGCTGTATTCTACAAAGCTGACTGAAGAAATGCTGTATTCTACAAAGCTGACTGAAGAAAGAAATGCTGTATTCTACAAAGCTGACTGAAGAAATGCTGTATTCTACCAAGCTGACTGAAGAAATGCTGTATTCTACCAAGCTGACTGAAGAAATGCTGTATTCTACCAAGCTGACTGAAGAAAGAAATGCTGTATTCTACCAAGCTGACTGAAGAAATGCTGTATTCTACAAAGCTGACTGAAGAAATGCTGTATTCTACAAAGCTGACTGAAGAAATGCTGTATTCTACAAAGCTGACTGAAGAAATGCTGTATTCTACAAAGCTGACTGAAGGAATGCTGTATTCTACAAAGCTGACTGAAGAAATGCTGTATTCTACAAAGCTGACTGACTTTTTTCTTTTCCTCAGCTAGTGTTGTGGGGTTTCTAATGGTGAATGTTTTCTTATCTGACCGGTTTTACTCATCACGAAGGTAGCTGCATTCCAATTTCGGGATGTATGCTGGGTATGTGTAGCCCATCAAGTGCTGACATAAATGACAGGATCTTTAACATGCACATTTGATTTTCTGCATGTGTATGTACACGAAGGGAATAAAAGCACTGGCGGGTCTGCACTTGAAGTTAACCTGCAAGATCGTAAATCCCCCACCCCTAACGCAGCAGGCAACGCGGAGATTCAAACCATGACTTTGTAGACCCCTGGGATTGAAGTCAAAGGGTCTTAACCACTCTGCTCTAGCGTCTGTTGCTGATAGACTTGCTGCACACAGTGCTGCTCAGTTTGGTGATGATGATGTGCTGTTCATGAGAGATTGTTTGTGGTATGTCTAAAACTCTGTGATTGTCCACTTCTGCAATTGGTTTTTATGAGTACAGGAGGAAGCGGAGTAGACTAAGTCATGTTGATAGTTTTTGTCTGGCAGTGATAAGCATCAGTTTGATTTTTGTGGGTTAGGGACAAATAGTTTTGATGACACCAAGTACTGAAGAGAGCATATACTAACTTGTACTAAATCTGATATTAATTGTTGTCTATATGGTATGGATTGTGTGTATTATAGTGTCAGTACAAGAAAGCTGACATGGTTCTTTGACATAGAATGGAAGATCATTGATATGGAATTATAAATACAGAACTGGTGATGTGCAGGACTGGGAATGGCTGATATAAACATGTACGTGATGCCGTCTGTTTTCAAGAAACCAGTTGTAAAGAATTAAATGATATACCATAGCAATGACAGCTTCTTGTGTGTGTGTATATGTGCATGTGCATGTGCGTGTGTGTGTGTGTGTGTGTGTGTGGCGCGCGCGCGAGCGCGTGTGTATGTGAAAGAGAGAAAGAGAAAGAGACAGAGACAAAGACAGAGAGAGCGGGGTTGGGGGTATGCAGAAGGAAAGGAAAAGAAAACAAAGTGAAAGAGATATATCAGCAGAAGATAGACTGAAAGTTAGAGTACACTCTGTAACAGTCACGATAAATCAAGACAATACAATGAATTCAGGGTGGGCTAGGGTGGGGAAATATAAAAGGATTCTCTTGGACAAAAACGTAGGGAGCAGTGTCATAAGTAGTCCTCCTCTCCCACCCACCCTTCACTCCAACCTTTAGTGTTTAATATTGCCTTCCCCTTAAACAAACCGAAGTGTTGAAGCCACACATGCAGGCAAGTAATCATAGGCTGTTAGATCTGGATTTATTCATCCATTTATTTATCTATTTATTTTTTTTTTTTTTTATATCTATCTATTCATTTATTTATTTATACCACTTTATGTCAGAGCTGATTTCTCTGCGTGAAATTCAGGCCGCTCTCCCTGCTGGGGAGAACGCAACGCGACAAATGCAGCGCCACTATTTTTTTTTTCTTTGTCCTGTTTGCAATTGTATTTGTTTCTTTATAAGAGTGCCTTTTTTTCTTCAGAATTTTGCCGAGGACAAACCTCTGGTTGCCGTGGGTTCTTTTACATGCGCTAAATAATGATGTGTAACACGCTGGACTTCGGTTTATTGTCTCATCCGAAAGACTAGCACCCAAACCACCACTCATGTTCCAATGGATGGGGGAAAAGTTTTGGGCCCAAACGGGATTCAAACTACCGCACACTCCGACCCGGACTTTTCGCTTTCTAGACAGGTGTGTTACCTCTAGACCACTGATACACATCTCATACAATCCTAAGTCAATCCATTGTTATATATATATATATATATATATATATATATATATATATATATATATATATATATATATATATATATATATATATATATATATATATATATATATATATATACACCGATAGTTATATCAGCAATGTATGTTAGGTGCTTATAACTAGATTAGGAAATTCTAGATATTTCATCTTTCTTTATGAAATATTATATCAATTTAATCGACTTGTATTGAATGAAAATACCCGTACTAGAGAGAGAGAGAGAGAGAGAGAGAGAGAGAGAGAGAGAGAGAGAGAGAGAGAGAGAGAGAGAGAGAGAGAGAGAGAGAGAGAGAGATTTGATTTCATTTGATTTGATTTGATTTGGTTTTAGTCTTTTATATCGAGGAAAATGGAATAAGCTTTTTTTACATCCAATCCCCGTGTGTATGCAGTTTTGTAAATGTCATCTGTTCCCACCGGCACACGATGGCCTACTCTTACGAAAAGCGGAAGAGGATTTAACCTGTGGCAAGATGTTCTGCGTGCATTCGCACACGGGGCCTCGGTTTAAAGTCTCATCCGAAGGACTTTTAGGGAGAGTGGAGTCAACACTGATGGTAACTCCAGGAGAAAAATCTCCTCGACTGGACTCAACCCAGGTAGTCAAATTGCCAGCGCAATGTTCCGACCACTAGGCTACCCGTCCCACCCAGAGAGAAAGAGAGAGAGAGAGTGAGTGAGAGAGAGAGAGAGAGAGAGAGAGAGAGGAGAGAGAGAGAGAGAGAGAGAGAGAGAGAGAGAGAGAGAGAGAGAGAGAGAGAGAGACTCGAAACTCGAAACTCGAAATTTTAATGAGGGTAATTGGATAAGCCAGAGGCTTCTTTACACCAGGCCCTCATGGGCAAAAATAAAACAAATATGAATAAATCAATGAATTAATAGACAAAGAAATGTAAGACAGCAAAAGAAAAAAAGAAAAAAAAATCAATCAGTCATATTGTTATCCAATTACTGATAATCAGGAAATCATTGAAAAATGACATAACGAATCAAATGAATAAACAAAACCAGTCAGACACAAACTACTCCCCTCCCATCCCATAAACAATTCACCCTCAAAAGTCAAGACATAGCACCCT
>CM060333.1:55576885-55594385 GCA_030674155.1 Stramonita haemastoma
TGGGACAAAATGTCCCCTGGGACAGCATAACGTCCCCATCCTTAAGGCCACAGCACGTGCTGGCCTGTGCTCCGGATCGCAACCGCTGAACAGTCAGGGCCTGGCTATGTACAGTGTTTCCTGTGTCCTCCTCCGTTCCCTACCCTCTACCCAGGGGCCTAACAGAGCAATACAGCCACATGTGGATACACACTTCGGTGCTGAGGTCTGGGGCCCTAGCAGTGGCATCTACCTGGGGTCCTTGTTGAGTCCAAGTTCTGCTAGGAGTGCTGGGGATTGGTTGCTAGCTGGATTTGTTGAAGATAATAATGATGGCTGAGTCTTCACATGCGAGGGTCCTGGGAAGAAAGGATATGGTTTCAGAGTCTACAAGTCGTCTGGTGACTGAAGAGGCTGATGTGTGAGGAGCATGTTCTGTTTCACTCTGGGTAAGCTGAAGGAAGTGAGTGGAAGAGTTATGTGGTCGGCGGGGCTATAAACAGCATGATTGGATTGGATTGGAGTGGAGGAGTTGTGTGGTCGGCAGGGCTATAAACAGCATGATTGGATTGGATTGGAGTAGAAGAGTTGTGTGGTCGGCGGGGCTATAAACAGCATGATTGGATTGGATTGGAGTGGAGGAGTTGCTGGGTGGTCCTGTGGTTGCTGTTTCCACGTCTTCTGCTTCTCTTTCTGTTTCTTGCACTGCACATTCATTTAACAGAAGGACATCATGTAATAACACTCACAATAAGATGGGGGGGTAGGGGGGGGAAGAGGAGACAAAGTGTACGCAATTATGCGTTATGTGTGTGCATACTTAGGGGTGTGACTGAGTGAGTGAGTGAGTGGATGTGAGTGAGTGAGTGGATGTGAGTGAGTGAGTGGATGTGAGTGAGAGTGGATGTGAGTGGATGTGAGTGTGTGTGTGTGTGGTGCGTGCGTGCGTGCGTGCGTGCGAGCGTGTGTGTGTGCGAGAGAGAGAGAGAGAGAGAGAGAGAGAGAGAGAGAGAGAGAGAGAGAGAGAGAGAGAGAGAGAGAGAGAGAGAGAGAGACACACACACACACACACACACGACAGACATGACAGACAGAGACAGACAGACAGACAGACAGACAGACAGAGAGAGACAGAGACAGAGAGAGACAGACAGACACAGACAGACAGACAAGACAGACAGACAGACAGACAGACACTGAGACAGACAGACAGACAGACAGACAGACAGACAGACACAGAGAGAGAGAGAGAGAGAGAGAGAGAGAGAGAGAGAGAGAGAGAGAGAGAGAGAGAGAGAGAGAGAGAGAGAGAGAGAGAGAGAGAGAGAGAGAGAGTGTCCCCGAGAGAGAGAGTGTGTCCCCGTTTCATTTTGACAGAAGAAAATACTAAAAAGTAAAATGCAGCATTCTGAGGGACTTGTGTGAGCCATTCAGGTTGAGGAGTCCCAATCAGCTGTATTTTTATCTCCTGATTTTCCTGTGTCAACTACAAAACATGACTGCAGTCTTGTCACTGCTTCACTATTATTAGCTATAAAATGATCACAGTAAACAAAATCTTGATTTCTCTTCATTCATTACAATATTTAACCTTTTCCTTACAGGTAACCTGCAATAGGGTAACAAACTATCTTTTAACCCTTTCCTCCGTATCACCCACTAATGGGTTACAGTAGCATACAAATGTGCACAGTGCACATGTATTAGAAAAGACGGGGTCTCTCCCTTAAAATAAAGATAATGTTAAAAAATCACAGCCTTTACCTCTTGACTGGACTTGTTCAACTCTGTGGGGGTCATCAGGGCAGGGCAGGAATGTTGCAGGCAGTGTGTTGTCACCAGGACAGTGGTGTTGCAGGCAGTGTGTTGTCACCAGGACAGTGGTGTTGCAGGCAGTGTGTTGTCACCAGGACAGTGGTGTTGCAGGCAGTGTGTTGTCACCAGGACAGTGGTGTTGCAGGCAGTGTGTTGTCACCAGGACAGTGGTGTTGCAGGCAGTGTGTTGTCACCAGGACAGTGGTGTTGCAGGCAGTGTGTTGTCACCAGGACAGTGATGTTGCAGGCAGTGTGTTGTCACCAGGACAGTGATGTTGCAGGCAGTGTGTTGTCACCAGGACAGTGATGTTGCAGGCAGTGTGTTGCAGGCAGTGTGTTGCAGGCAGTGTGTTGCGGTAGTCATCAGGACGGTGATTCTGCAGGCAGTGTGTTGCAGAAGTCATCAGGGCAGTGATGTTGCAGGCAGTGTGTTGCAGTAGTCATCAGGGCAGTGTGTTGCAGTAGTCATCAGGGCAGTGTGTTGCAGTAGTCATCAGGGCAGTGTGTTGCGGTAGTCATCAGGGCAGTG
Organism: Stramonita haemastoma; assembly: GCA_030674155.1. Classification (NCBI taxonomy): domain Eukaryota; kingdom Metazoa; phylum Mollusca; class Gastropoda; order Neogastropoda; family Muricidae; genus Stramonita; species Stramonita haemastoma. The sequence continues at coordinate 55,579,209 of CM060333.1, forward strand.
TGTTGCAGAAGTCATCAGGGCAGTGTGTTGCAGTAGTCATCAGGGCAGTGTGTTGCAGTAGTCATCAGGGCAGTGTGTTGCAGTAGTCATCAGGGCAGTGTGTTGCAGTAGTCATCAGGGCAGTGTGTTGCAGTAGTCATCAGGGCAGTGTGTTGCGGTAGTCATCAGGGCAGTGTGTTGCAGTAGTCATCAGGGCAGTGTGTTGCAGGCAGTGTGTTGCAGTAGTCATCAGGGCAGTGTGTTGCAGTAGTCATCAGGGCAGTGTGTTGCAGTAGTCATCAGGGCAGTGTGTTGCAGTAGTCATCAGGGCAGTGTGTTGCAGTAGTCATCAGGGCAGTGTGTTGCAGTAGTCATCAGGACAGTGATTCTGCAGGCAGTGTGGTGTGTGGACAAGAATCAGGTGGCACCCATCCCTCTCCAGCTTGCAGGGTCACTTCTTGCGTTTCCTGTCAGATATAGAAAACTACATTAGCTGGGTTGGAACAGTTTTCATCTCTTTGATAATGATTTTTAATGAACCATGGCAGAACATACTGACTGAATCAATACGATGATGAAATGATAAACCAATGTGACATAAATCATTCATATAATTCACAGCTTCAATTCAATCCATGTTTACAGCCCCACCAAACACACAGGCCATATCGGGGCTGTCACCCCATCAAGTTTAAAACTCAGGTTAAAACTGTGCAACTATATACAGATTAAAATGGGGTACAAATCCAACATTACTGTCTTTGCTTGTATCGATACCCTGGTCAGTCATAAGGGTCAGCCCAGGACAGGCACCGCTTTCACTTTTCTCCACTCTATTGTAACACACTGACCAGCACATGGGTAATGCGCGCATGCGTGCATGTGTGAGTGCATGTGTGTGCATTCGAATTTGCTGAAACTGTAAATTGTTATTGATTGCTTGTGTGTTGTACAGGTCGAATGCAAGCGCTTTGATTTGTTTTTACAAGATATAGCGCTATACAAATTCCATGTATTATTATCATTATTATTAATGATACAGTGCAGACATTTTAAAATTATAAAATGATTGGGGTACCGTTACTCATAAGCCTTAAAAAAAATTTTTTTACAAAGATTTATTTTTCACCAAGATCATTCTATCATTTTCATGGTTTTATTGACAAGCTCTTATACAAATTATAGCAACATCCTTAGTGCATTCTTAAAAGAGACTTTAGTCATGTCATTTACAAAAAAAGTAATTTATACAAATACCACTACCAGTACTTAACAGGCAGAGAAATTCATGTGGGTTACAAAATGTAAAATTCAAATTCTAATCAATTCTAAAATTCAACTTTAAAATTTCTACACACACAAGCACACTTACAAAAGTTGCAACACCACCCCCTCCCCCTTCACACACACACACACACACATACCAGGCCTAGTGATGCAAAAATGGGGGGGGGGGGGGGGGGGTTGTTGCAAAAATGGTTATCACATGTCCAGGTCCAATGTACTGGTTGTGGGATTCCACTAAGATTGTTGGGAGTCAGTAACATAACCAGTGCCAAGACAAACTGCCTGCTTTCTTTGGGATATGAAAATCCATTTGAATACAATTTCCTTGAGACAAGTAGTACGTCCAGCCACTACCTAATAAAATGCGAAGTTTTCAAATTGGGGCATTCAAAAGGAAATTTATGCACAGTGTGCAAATCATCCTGCATAATTCAAAGGTAGCCTACCAGCCAGTATCAAAATCAGGGAGCCCCTTTTATGCCCATACCCCTCCCTTTTCTTCACCCTCCCTGTTTTCTTCTTCTTCATCTTCGCCCAACGCTCAGACAGCAACTAGGCCTAGGGCCTAGCCTAGACTATTGTTGCCGGTCATTTGAGCGAAAATGCTTTGGGCTGTTTAGAGTACTTAGTTCTTGCTATAATTAGCACCGGTTGGCCCCAGCTGGGCTGGGATGGGATGGATAGGGCTAGAAGCCGAAAATAGCTAAAGTGGAGGAAATGACGGCTGTGAATAGAAATTCTTACCTCATTGTTTATATTCGAAGGCCCACAGCTCGGAGACAGTGTGACACTTAGGCCAACTTTTGGAAAGTGAACAGCAAAAGCCTATGGCTTCTCATCTTCTGCTTCTTAACTGCAGCTCACCTTTTCGTGTTCTCACGCACGTGCTCAAGCAGCGTAAATCTGCATATCAACACATCCGGCAGAGTAATTTTAACCAATCAGGAACCAACGCTGACGTGTGCCGCGGTTACGATACAACTTTGAGCAAGGCAATAGGCCCATGCTTTCAACAATTTCGGTCATGAATAAAAATTCAAGACATCTTTTTTTTAACTTCAGTCATTTTTTGTTCACTCCTTAGGTTTGCCTTTTTGTGCTCTTTACGTTGATAATACGCATACACAACATTCAGTCTGTCAAGGTTGCTACCCTATGGGGTGATGTCTAAACAGGACACCAGAGTGCATGTGGGTTACTCATTCAAACGGGTTTTGTGGAGTCAGTACTAATGTTAGGCTAACTCCCGGGGTGGTGGTGGTGGGGGGGGGGGGTCCCATTGAACGGACGGGGGTGGGGGGTCCCATTGAACAGACGGGGGTGGGGGGGTCCAATTGAACGGACGGGGGTGGCTGGAGCCTGGGCTTAGGCCTGGTCCCAGCCATCAAATGCGAGCACAATGCTCTAACCAAGCAAAGACTTAAATCCCCCCCCCCCCCCCCGCCCCCCTCAGTTGCATTCACATTATGAGTTAAACGCTGTAACCACTAGCTTATACCGCCACCTATTTTGCCCCAACATATAATATATATATATATATATATATATATATATATATTGCCCCATCATACACACACACACACACACACACACACACACACACACACACACATACACACACATTGCCAAGATGGAAGTGCATGTGCTTTGAGACTACCTGACAGGGTTACAAGCACTCTAGGCTTCTTATCTAAGAAACACTGGATACCACCTTGGCCTAAGCCCCCTACTGACGACAGCCCTGGAGCCAGACAGAGTGGGACGCCCACCCATGGTGGAGACCACAACAACGTTCCTGTGAACCTCCACCCCCGATTGACACCCACTTACCACAAACACAGAAGTGTATGGGAAGACTGGGGTCACCATTAGACCAATACAACGGGGTCTACGAATTAAAGGCTTAAAAAAAAAAAAAAAAAAAAAAGCACCATGGCCATGATGCCATGCTGCTGCTAAGGAAGTGCATGACCTTTGAGACTACTTGACAGGGCTGCACTTACGCCTCCTACCATAACATATCCCAGTGTCAACCAAGTCTGAGAGATACAGGCACATGTAGTGTTGGTAATGTTATGTGAGCAACACTTTCAAACTAGGCTATAATGGATGAAGCTCGACTGTGGTCCCAGCCTTCCCAATGAGCCCACAGCACACTCACTATGTTTAGGAGCCAGGGCGGGTAAAAAAAAAAAAAATCCCTGCGACTCATACAGGATTCAAACCCACAACCTTCCACTCCATAGCCCAAGGTGCTAACCACTGCGCAAAGGCGGCTGGTGTCTTTCTCTCTTTAAAAAAAATGATGACAAGATAATCTGCAAACAGAGTAAAGTGTCTAAATGCATTAGACTGGCTTGTGCATTTTGTGGAGTATATTTTCGCTTAATGTAGCGATTACAATTATTTTTCTGTCTCCCCATTTCTCTCTTTTTATTATTTTTCCTTCAGGCTGTATAACTGGACCTGTAATTGGTCAAGGGACGGATGGATGGGCAGATGCTAAAAATATCATGAAAGCACACCCATCCATCGCTTGTGTTTACTGCTACTTAGCAACGCAAAATCCGTGTCACCGTGATTTCCGGTCATAATAACACAGCTGAATTTTAGCCAATCAATGCAGACTTCTTTTGTCTTATGCGCATCTATTGTTTTTGACAGCAGCGACCGAAACGTTAGACTGGAAGACGGTAAGAGTTGCCAAAAGATCTGAAATAACAGTGTGATTGTGACTTACTGACGTCCAGAATCGAAGCTAAAGTAGACTTACTTGTTTTCAACTTGTAAACTCTCGTAAAAGTGTAAGATCGTAATTAGAAAGTTTTAATCAACGCTTGTTTCTATTTCATACATGACAATACATGTTCATTTTAACACCACTCTCACTTTTTTCTTTTGTTGCTGTCCAGTCGTCGCCAGTTGGGAATTCAGTTATCTACTCTGTGTGTGTGTGTGTGTGTGTGTGTGTGTGTGTGTGTGTGTGTGTGTGTGTGTGTGTGTGTGTGTGGTAAGTAAGTAAGTAAGTCTTCAATTTTAACGTCTTTCCACTTTAAGTGATACCAGACGACCCTACAATAGGAGACTGGATAGTTGAGAGAGAGAGAGAGAGAGAGAGAGAGAGAGAGAGAGATCGCGCGCGCGCGCGCGCGCGTGCGTGCGTGCGTGCGTGCGTGCGTGTGTGTGTGTGCGCGCGCGCGCGTGTGTGTGTGTGTGGGTGTGTGTGTGTGCGTGTGTGTGTGTGTGCGTGCGTGTGTGTGATAAATAGTAACAACAAATGTAATAAGTTATTCTTAACATTAACAGATCAAGAAAATATCGAAAATGGACAACAACAACAACAACAACAACAACAAAAACCCTCCCAAAAGAACTACATGAACTATAATAAATGCCCTATAGGACTTAACAACAAACCTTTAGCTATGTCAAACGTTAGATTTACATTTTTCAAAACTTCATCAATGGAATTCTCAGAAAAGGCAGGGAGATAGGGTTTTAAATTCTTACATTCAAGTATGATATGGGTATTTGAAATATATCCACCACATAAGCATTTAACATCCTTACTGAACTTTGTCATAAAAGCATTTAATCTTATCCTAAAGAATAATGCCTTGAGTTGTCTTTCTTTGAATTCATTTGTATGAATCTTTAAGTGATCAATGTATTCAACTACACTCTTCCCACTCTGAGTTGAATGTTGAAGCTTCTTGTTTTGCCAATGCTTTTCTATAAATCTATTTAAGGATGCTTCTTCTAACAACTGATAGCCTTCTGCAATGGATAGAGGGACATGCAGTACTATAGACCCATTTTCATTGCGTGCACCTTTTTTAGCAGCCCTGTCAGCCCACTCATTGGAAGATAATCCTATATGTGAAGGAATCCAGCAAAAGGAAACAAGAATTCCTCTTAAACGTAGAAGATTTATGATGTATTTGATGTCTAGTATAAGTTTAGTAGATTGTTTATAAGCTGTAGACTTTAAGGCATACAATACTGATTTTGAATCCACACAAAGTAATATATGAAAGAAACAGTAAGGATGATCTAAAATGAAAGTCAAAGCCATGAGAATAGCGATTAGTTCAGCTGTAAAAACAGATCGATTTTTGCCAACATAATATGACTTTTCTATTTTTAGTGCTGGTATGACAAATGCTGAACCTGCTTGATGATTGTCTAAAAGTGAACCATCTGTATAAATTTTAAGACAATGAGAGTAATGATGCTGTATATGTGAATGAACATTGACTGCCATAATATTTGGATTTTCATTCTTTTTCATGTTGATATAATCTATATCAAAGTGCGCTCGTTTCATTTCCCAAACAGGACAAACTGAAACTGATCTATGTGGGTCTACATCGGATTTGGAATGTTCAGAACGCTCGTAAAGATCTGATGTGTAGGTACTAATTGTCATCAAAGAGTTTATGTGTTGGGCTCTTTTGGGAAAATCTGTTTCAGACCTCATTTTTATTTCTTCTGAAGCAAAGTTTTCAGGTGTTGAGCTTCTTAGAATATATTTGGCACATACAAGTTGTCGATACTCTTCAAGTGGTAATATTCCAATTTCATTATATGTTTCAAGTGCAGAGGCATGAAATGGTACACCTAGAGCCAGTCTGTACGCCTTACAGTCTACACTTTGAAGCTTCTTTAGTAAATACTTAGGTGCGCTAAAAAAGACCTCTTGTCCATAGGATAACTTAGATCTAATAAGGGAGGTAGACAGATGTTTCAGAATTGTCATTTCTTGTCCCCAATACTGCTTTCGTACAATTTTTAGTAGATTTAAGCATTTTCTTCCTTTAGTTAGAATATGTTCAATGTGGGCATTCCACGTTAACTTTGAAGTAAGAAAAACACCTAAAAACTTTACTAAGTGTTTGTATACAACTATCTCATTTTCAACTTTGAACACAGGTAAATTGTCTGGATTGGTACCGTTGTTAAAAAGCATCATATGCGTTTTTTCTGTGGATAATTTTAGGCCATTCTCAATGATATACTTATTTAAATTATCAAGGTCTTTTTGGTATAATTTTTGAATATAATTTAAAGACCTTTTCGAGGTTTTTTGTTTCATGGATACATTCATCCACATGCATATGTCGTCTGCATATTGTACTAATGTAACATTCTGTGTTAAGCATTTAGGAAGATCATGTAATAGAATATTGAATAGAATTGGTGCTATAACGGAGCCTTGTGGTAATCCCATATCAAGATGCCTAGGATCTGAATAGTTATTTCCTACCTTTACCTGAATGGATCTATTGCTAAGAAAGCTCTTGATATAATGATAAATGTTACCGGAGAGACCAATTGTCTTTAACTTGCTTAATAATTTTGCATGCCAAACTTGATCATATGCTTTATTTATGTCAAAAAATGTTGCAAGAACATTTTTTCTACGTGCAAATTGTTGTTTTATGCGTGTTGTAAGTTTAACTAAATTATCAATAGCAGATCTACCTTGCTGAAAGCCAGCTTGATTGCTTGCAATAATGTTATTTTTCTGGCAATAATATGATAATCTTCCAAGAACAACTCTCTCCATGAGTTTACCAGTATGTGAGGTCAATGCTATTGGCCTGTAACTGGCTTTATTTGTCTTGGGCTTTCCTTGTTTGTGAATCGGAACAACAATTGACTGTTTCCACTGAACTGGAATTACACCTTCAACCCAACATTTATAAAAAAAGCTTATGAAGTAGAGTAATGAAATTTTCTGGTAAGTGTTTAATCATGTCATTGGAAATCGCATCAGCTCCAACAGATGTTTTCTTACTGGGAAGTGACATAATTGCATCCCTAACTTCCTGGAGTGTAATTGGAGCATTGATGTAAAGAGTGTTGTCAGGTATTGGGTCTTCATATTCCTTTTTCACCTCTTCTTCACTTCTGTATGATCTGTGTTTGCCTAACAGACCCTCCTTACGCATGGTATTTGAAAACATTGTGGCAAATGCCTCGGCTTTTTCTGCACTTGTTGGAAACTGTTTGTTTTCTAGAACAATTGGACATGATGGCAAGTTTATGCCTTTCGTCATTTCATTTAATTTTGCCCATACTTTCTGAATGTCCTTATGATTTGTAATTTCACTACTACAAAAAGAGGACCAATACTGTTTTTTAGCTTGTGCAATAACCATGTTACAGTGGTTTTTGGCCTTTTTTCTGCTCATCATGGTTACTAGGCGATTTATTTTTTAGAAAAGCTTTATGCATTAAATGTTTTTTATGTACAGCTTCTTCGCAAGCTTGTGTCCACCAGACATTTCCTAAATGTTGGCTACATTTTACAGAGTGACATCTAGGAATAGAAATATTGGCAGCTTGTAGTATGATATCTGCTATTTCAGAGTACATTAGATCTATGTCATAAGTATTTATACACTCTGTATTGTAAGAAGAGAGAATGTATGTAAACTTTTCCCAGTCAGCACGCTTATAATTATATTTTGGGACTTTGTCCTTTGTAATATCCCATTGACATAATTGGTTATGGAAGGTTATAACAATAGGTAAATGATCACTGCCTAGAGTATCTGTATGCGTTGTCCAATCGCATTCTGGAACTAGTGTCGGTGATACTAAAGTTAGATCTATTGCCGATGCTCTGTGACTTGAGACATCAGGAATTCTAGTCACGCTGCCGTCATTCAACAAATACATACAAGAGTCAACTACATTTTCTATAAACCTGTTACTGGTGACTGAATTGCAACCCTTATCCCAAAATGGTGCATGTGCATTAAAATCTCCACCAATAAGCCATTTTTCGTTGTCTTGGAGATTATGGAGCCAATCTGTGTTAAGATCATTAGGTCCTTTTGGCAAGTAAAGAGAAACAATATTTAGTATTAAGTGATCATTAAACTTGACGCGTGCAGCACATGAATGTAGATCTGGGATGTTACCAGGTATTGGTGGAGATTTCACACTGTACTCTATTCCTTCTTTTATGTAAATAGCTGTACTGATCTTCACTAGACCTTCTACTTTCTGATGTATAGTAGGATAATAGTACCCCGGTAATCTTGGTATCTTATTTTTGTTTACATTTAGTGATTGTAGAACAAGGGCCTGATAATCATTTTTTGAAAGGTGGTGGATCAAATACGCCAGATTTGTGGAAATAGATCTTGCATTCCACTGCATGATTTTAACAGTATGCTTTTTCTTTGAGACCATTGTTTTAGTATGATAAGGAAAAAGAAGGCAAAAATCCCCCAACAAAACAAAATAAACCTTTAAGAACAAACAATAATATGAATAAAATATATCTCGCCCCCACCCCTAAAACTTTCACAATAACTCTTTAACTAGAATATGTGAGCTAAAATTTCAGGACTGTCAAATTGAACAAGTTAACTATAAATCACATAAAGTCATTTTCTGTTTGAAGGAAGTCAAGTTAAAAAAAAAAAAAAAAATAGACAGCTGCTGCAGATGTGAGCTAATACAAAGTCACTAATCTGTATCACAGCTGGTGCATAGCAAGTGCCCTACAAAGTTCACCAGTTTTTCCACATATTATTATTAGTATAACTGTAATAGCTCCGATCTCCCCACCATGGGAGCTGTAAGCTGTGGTGGGAAAAGGGTCCTCGTGTGTAGCCTGGTATTGCTGGCTGTCCTCAGGATGGTAAGGTGTTGGCTGGCGTCTATTCGTGGGGTGGAAGTGGGGTCTTGGTTTTCTTCTAGGTGTTTCCCAAAAAACAGAATGCACAAACCTGCCGATGTTTCTAGCAAGAGTGCGAGAGCCCTGGGTGTTTGGGTGAATGGAATCTTTCAGCTGGTTGTATGCATTGCTCAGGTTCTCGTGGGAAATAAAGGAAACGTTTTTTTCGCCATATAGATCTGAACAGGTCATGGCATTGAACACTTCCCTTTTAATTTGAAGAGAAAGGTTTTTGACAGGAGCAATTTTGCTTATTACCAATCTAGTGTTTGGAAAGGAACCCGTAATATTTTTGATAGTTTCCACCATTTTTTTGCTGGCTTGTTGCGGATCTGTATCTCTCAGATCATTTATTCCACAGTGAATAATTATTGAATCCACTCTCTCTAGATCAGATGTGGCTTCACTCAGAGATAGGGGGATATCATCGATTTTGCTCACTTTCTTTTTTGTAATGCTGAAACCATAGGACTGCCCTAAGCGATGACTGTGTGTGTGTGTGTGTGTGTGTGTGTGTGTGTGTGTGAGAGAGAGAGAGAGAGAGAGAGAGAGAGAGAGAGAGAGAGAGAGAGAGAGAGAGAGAGAGAGAGAGAGAGAGAGAGAGGCAAGGCAAATTCTTTTATTCAGGATAATAGATAAACACTCGTGTGCTTTTTCACATCCAGTCCCCGCCCTTTTCAGGGATAACATCAAGATAAAAAAAACACCTTTCTACACAACAGGAATAATAATGACCCAAATACCAAGAGCAAGAAACCATACCAAGTATCAAACAGCATGCAAAAAATAAGACAGAGATACAATAATAAGGTAATGATATAAATAAAGAGAGAGAGATTTGATTTGATTTATTCTTTTATATCGAGGATAATGGAATAAGCACTCTTGTGCTTTTTTACATCCAGATGTAGGTAGATGGCTTGATGAAAAAAAGCAATTGTTTTGCTTACTCAATGTACCATCTGTAAATAAAAATTTGACTTTGACTTTGACTTTGACTTACATCCAGTCTCCTTGTGTATGCAGTTTTGTAAATGTCATCTGTTCCCACCGGACACAATAGCCTACTCTTATGAAAAGCGGAACAGGATTTAATATGTGCGCAAGGTGTTCTGTGTGCGTTTGCACACAGGGCCTCAGTTTAAAGTCTCATCCGAAGGACTTTGAGGGAGAGTGGAGTCAGCACTGATGTTAACTCCAGGAGAAAAATCTCCTCGACCGGACTCGAACCCAGGTCGACAAATTGCCAGCGCAATGTTCTGGCCACTAGGCTATCCGTCCCCCCGAGAGAGAGAGAGAGAGAGAGAGAGAGAGAGAGAGAGAGAGAGAGGAGAGAGAGAGAATGAATGAATGAATGAATGAATGAATGATCTTTGATATGTAAAGAATTTGGGCCAAGCCTAGTCTTACAATCTTTCCTAGTAAATATGTATGCATTAAACTTAAAACACTCAGTAAAACATGCAGAAAAAAGAGAATCTCTGCCCTTCTCCCTACCTGCTTTACAGTACAATCATTAAAAAAAAATTTAAATCACACAGTGCTATTGGTCTAGTATTCACACACACACACACACACACACACACACACACACACACACACACATACACACACACACACACACACACACACACACACACACACACACACACACACACACACACACACAAGGGTATGCTGATGAGATAGACTTGTGGTGAGAGCATTGCGCTTGTGATCTGATGGCCTGGATTTGGGCCCAGGTTTGCGGCACCACCATCTGTTCAGGGGTATTTTTCCACTGGTGTTAACATCAGTGCCAACTCCATTCCCCCCAAAAGTCCTCCAGGTGAGACTATAAACTGACTTCCCTTGTGCGAATGCACACAGAACATCTTGCAAAATTTTTTTAATTACTTCCACCTTTTAGAAGAGTAGACCATTGTGTGCTGGTGGGAATGGATAACAAAATTTACAAAACTTCATATACTTGCTACATAGGGACTGGATGTAAAAAGCACATGAGTGCTTATAAATTTATTATCCTCAAAATGAAAGAATTTAGATAGATTAAACAAAAAAACCAACAACCAGCCAACTAACAAAACGCATGCACATGCACGCGCATGCGCGCGCACACACACACACACACACACACACACACACACACACACACACACACACACACACACACACACACACACACACAGGGGGGAGAAAACCCCACAAATGCGGAGGACATTTGGCTGTAAAAGTGAAAGGCTTGTGGTCTACCCAAGACAAACTGGCTGTCAATGCTTTGTTCAAATCTTTGATCATGGGGAGACCTGGGGTATTTTCCAGAACAGTTCAGCTTTTCCTCTGCCTGCAACTGTCAGTCAGAATCAGATTTCTGACCAGAGAAGAAGTATGGGAACACTTAGATAAAGAGTATGTCAAATACTATCTTGTGTATCATTTTGTTCAAAGAAGCAAATAATGCAGACTTATGTTCATTCTTGTTAGAATGTGTGCTTTTTAAAGGATTTGTTTTGAAAGCACACAATCCTGTTGACAATTATTGCTGTTGAATGTTGTTGTTTTTATTGGCAAAGTGAAAAAAAAAAGTAAGAGATTATTCTAGTTGTTGTTTGTGTGTGTGTGTGTGTGTATAAATAAATATATATATATATATATATATATATATATATATATATATATATATAATATATATATATATATATATATATATATATATATATTTGTAGAGAGGAGAGACATTATCATTATTTACAAATGACTGATTTGAAGTCAAGCAAAAGTGATCTAGTAAAGAGGGGGAATAACCAGTCTTGTGTTATCCCTGCTAGATCACAGTTACACATCTTAGCACATCGAAGATGTTTTTGTGCCAGCACCAGCACTGTTCTTTATTTTTGTTTTATTGTTATGTGTCGAGCTTTTCCGTAGACACTTTTTTTTTTAATGAAGGCAAAGCTGTAGATGACATTTTGGCAATGTTGCCATTTCTTTTTTTCCCCTGATTGTTTGTTACTATAGAAAGTTGCCACAGCTGAAAAAAATTGTCCACCATTGCATTGTGTAAGTGGAGCAGTTCTTATGATATTATGTCTGAGCAGTGACATTTTATGTTGGAAATATATAGGGGATTTTTTGCAAAGCTGTTGAAAAATAAAATATTTTCAGGACACAAGTAGTTAATACTTTTTTTAATCATAAATTTTAGTTTTAGATCTTTGGTCAAAATGTGCCTCTGTGTGTGTGTGTGTGTGTGTGTGTGTGTGTGTCTGTGTGTGTGTGTGTGTGTCTGTGTGTGTGTCTGTGTGTGCATGTGTGTACATGTGCACAGCACATGTGCACATGCACAGCACATGCATACACACACATTCCAAGCTTTATGCCTTGTATCACTGAACTATGATGTTGCAGTTACAAAAAACAATTTCAAACACTCTGTTACTTAGATGGTGAGAGTCCACAGAGATGATACTAGATTGGAAAGTTTTCATTGTTGTTTTTATGGGTTGTTTGTTTTCAACAGCAGTGTTGCTTGTAACAGTAATAATACTAATATTATAAGAAGAATATTATTCTCCTAAGAATATACATACAGTGACATACAAAAGATTTGGTTCATGATTTTAATGTCAACTCATCCTCAAAGTCAGAACATTTGCAGCCACCTAAATGGTAGATCTATGAAAAATGGTTGGTCGCATACACAAAAATCTCACCATTCGTAAATCTTGGAGCTTTAGCCGAGGAACAAAAAAAAAAAAAAAAAAGAGAAAAAGTTGATTGCTAAAAAGGGATGTACTGACCTATGCTGAAAGCAATTGTTTTTGTGGCTGGAAGCAAGTTAGCATTTTTTGTTGTGCTGTGTATCTATTTTTGATCAGAGATCTGTGACAAAACATGGTAGTATTTGTATGTATATACTTTGCAGACATGTGTATCACTAATTCCCTTCTTTTTGTGGTGATTTTTGTTGTATGGTTAGAGCTTTGAGGTTGACCAAGAGTAAGATTTTTGCATAATCATGCAACCACTTTATTTTTCACTACCATTTTCAACAGCCACATTCCAACTTCAGGAATTTTTTTTTCCTTTCTTTTTGACAACAAGATTGTGATGTGAAGCAGTCGTATCTACAAACTGAGAAGGGACTTATTTTGCAAGTTTATTGACTGACTTGTGTGTTTGTTTATTTATTTACTTAGTTTTCTTTGTTTATTTATTTACTTAGTTTTGTTTGTTTATTTATTAGTTTTGTTTATTTATTAGTTTTGTTTATTTATTAGTTTTGTTTATTTATTAGTTTTGTTTATTTATTTACATAGTTTTCTTTGTTTATTTATCTACTTAGTTTTCTTTGTTTATTTATTTACTTAGTTTTGTTTGTTTATTTATTAGTTTTGTTTATTTATTAGTTTTGTTTATTTATTAGTTTTGTTTATTTATTAGTTTTGTTTATTTATTAGTTTTGTTTATTTATTTACATAGTTTTCTTTGTTTATTTATCTACTTAGTTTTCTTTGTTTATTTATTTACTTAGTTTTGTTTGTTTATTTATTAGTTTTGTTTATTTATTAGTTTTGTTTATTTATTAGTTTTGTTTATTTATTAGTTTTGTTTATTTATTTACTTAGTTTTCTTTGTTTATTTATCTACTTAGTTTTCTTTGTTTATTTATCTACTTAGTTTTCTTTGTTTGTCTATTTTCTTAGTTTTGTTTGTTTATTTATTTACTTAGTCTTCTCTGTTATATATTTACTTAGTTTTGTTCGTTTACATATTTACTTAATTTGTTTGTTTATTTACTTAGTTTTCTTTGTTTATCTATTTACTCATTTTTCTTTGTTTATTCATTTACTTACTTTTGTTTGTTTATTTACTTACTTTTGTTTGTTTATTTATTTACGTTTGTTTATTTATTGACTTAACTTTTGTTTGTTTATTTACTTTTGTTTGTTTATTTACTTACTTTTGTTTGTTTCTTTATTTACTTTTTTGTTTTGGATTTCAGGACTGTGACAAGAGGCAGGAGGGTGACCTGATACCCCCTTCATCCTCTCACCCTGTGGTTCCTGGGTGAGGCCCTAGCTGTCTCACCCTTTCTCCCAGAGACTGTCAGTGACTGTCAGACACCCCTGTCCACTGTCTGCCCTGCCCTGCCCTGCCCTGCCCTGCTATTGCCTGTCTTCTCTGGCACCACATATCCTTTGAGCCTGCAGGTATGACTGTGTGTGAGGGGTGGTTTTTCAGTGCTTCGTTCATTAACAAACGGTTGCAGTGAGTGTGAAAAGAAATTAACAGGTGTGTGTGTTTTATGTTGTGTGTTTTGTGTTGTTTTGTTGTGTAGTGTGTTTGTGCTGTGTTATGGTTTTGTGGTGTATGTGTGTTGGTGTGGTGTGGTGTGGTGTGGTGTGGTGTGGTGTGTGTGTGTGTGTGTGTGTGTATGTGTGTGTGAATGTCAATGTGAATTCACACAACATGCCGGTGATGTATGTATTCATGTATATATATCTCTATATATATTTATCATAGTTTTTGTGTGTGGCCTCATCCTCCATGACGCTCAGTGCAGATACTCCTGTACCTGTCCTAATTATGTATGCTATTGAGTGATTTGGATTCTGCCATACGCATCCATGCCCAGGCTATTTCTGTTGCTCTTCCAAAGCTGTAGAGTTCTACAGGAAGCTTTTAATGACGCTGTCATCGTTAGGATATAATAATATATATATATATATATATATATATATATCCATGTGGCCACACACCAGAAGAGAAGACTCTGCCCTGCTGCTGGGTCAGATTGAAAAAAATCATTTTTTTGTCTGATTCTAGCTATCAACATGCAAGTTTTCAGATGTTTGCAGTTTGTAAGACCTATGTTTAATGCAGACTAAACATTCATGAATTATGTGTGTAATATGGCATATTTACTATCTATTACTAAAAGAATAAATGTCAGTGAAGTTGCTGGCAGTGTTTATGTTCCACATTGCCCACCTGTAGAAAAATGCAGAGATTTATGACACATACTTTACTATAGCATACTAATGCATTAAGTGACAGCAGTTTGCCAGTTCTGCGTAAAACTAAAGTCTTAAAGAACCATAACTCTGAGAGTACTAGTGCCATGCGCTGTCTAATCAGTAGCATGTTATCACATGTTCAAAAACTATACCCCTTCCTCATACCCCCCCTCCCCCCCCCCAAAAAAAAGTAAA
>CM060333.1:55599385-55601885 GCA_030674155.1 Stramonita haemastoma
GTGTGTGTTTTTGTGTGTGGACTGGAAAGGTGTTTAACAGTGAACATTACAGAATTTTCTACTTAATGAATGAAAGCATACTCAGTTGGGGTTTGGTTTATTTATTTATTTTTTTTATTTTATGACACTCCCTCCCATCCTCTTCTTCTATCTCCCCCCTCTCTCCCCTTCTCCCCCCCTCCCTTCTCTCCCTCTCCTCACCGTTTTGTCACAGCAGAGAGGAGAGAAAATAGGATCATGTTGTCTGTCCCTGTAGCCTGGCGGCCAGGTCTAAAGGTTGTTAATGTAGTCCCCAGTTGAGCGTGGACAATGTTGTGACAAGGCGGGGTGGCTTACGGGTAGCAGAGGGTTAGGCCATTACTGTGCACATTGCAAGTCCTGTTTCTCTGCCTTGACAGCTGTATTGTTTTGTATTGATTCGTATTGTATTGTGTCGGGTTGTGTTGTGTTGGTTTGTATTGTGTTGGTTTGTATTGTGTTGGTTTGTATTGTATTGTGTTGGTTTGTATTGTGTTGGTTTGTATTGTGCTATTTTGTATTGTATTGTGTTGTTTTGTGTTGTGTTGTATTGTTTTGAATTGTATTGCATTGTATTGTATGTCACCTGCAGTCACAGCAAGAGTTCCCACTACAAGAGCAGCACCACCCATTAGATTGTTTCTTTTCTTTTCTTTTCTTATCCTGTTTGCATGATGTTTTTGTTTTCCCTTATCAGAGTGGATTTTTTTTTCTACATGACTTTGCCAGGGGCAGCTCTTGTTGTATTCTGTGGGGTTCTTTTACGTGGCGCTAAATACATATTACGCATGGACCCTCAGTTTATTGTCTCATCTGAAAGACTAGCAGCCAGACCACCACTCATGGCCTTGTGGATTGGGGGGGGGGGGGGGGAGTTTCAGGCAGAGACGGGTATAGAGCCACCACATGCTTTGAACCTGGACTTTTCGTTTTCTAGGCAGGTGTGCTACCTCAAGACCACCCATGGACTTGTCAGTCAGTCTGTCCACAGGGCACCCCCCCTCCCACTTGTATCCACTGCTCTGTCTGTCTGTACAGTCAGTCTGTCTGTCTGTCTGTCTGTCTGTCTTTCTGTCTGTCTGTCCTGTCTGTCTGTCTGTCTCTCTCTCTCTCTCTTCTCTCTCTCTCTCTCTCTCTCTCTCTCCTCTCTCTCTCTCTCTCTCTCTCTCTCTCTCTCTCTCTCTCTCTCCCTCCCTCCCTCCCTCTCCCCTCTCCCCTCCTCCCCTCCCCCCTCCCCCTCTCTCTCGCCTACTAGGATTATCTGTAGGCTTAGCATTTCACAATATTGACACAGAAAGACAGACAGACAGACAGAGACAGACAGACACGTAGACTGAGACTGACAGAGAGACAGACACTGAGGCAGACACTGAAGCAGACACAGAGAGATGAGCCCCATAGATACAGCAAGCAGAAAGGAAGGACCTAGCAGTGAGATAAGCCAGCTGCAGTAATGTTGTGGAGGGCCAAACCAGGGCAGGCCTGTGTACTTCTAGTAGCAAGTGACCGACCTCACCTTACACCTAGACCCCTCTCTACCTATAGACCCTCATACCTCTCTACCTGCCTACCTACCTACCTTCCTACTTGCCTGCCTGCCTGCCAGCTATCGCCCTCACTGCTAGCGAGTGCTAGGGACTGAGTGAGTGAGTGAGTGAGGGCCGGCGGGTCGATAGATCGATGCAGTGCTGGTATGGCCTGCTTGTCTATTGGACAAGTCAGGTCTTGTTCTGCATTCTCTGTTTCTGTTTCTAGCTGTCTGTCTGTGTCTCTCTCTGTATTTGTATTTGTCTCTGTCTCTGTCTGTCTCTCTGATTATCTCTCTGTGTCTCTCTGTCTCTATCTGTCTCTGTCTCCCTGTCTGTCTGTCTCTCCGTCTGTCTGTCTGTCTGTCTGTCTCTCTCTCTGTCTCTCTGTCTCTGTCTGTCTGTCTGTCTGTCCACATGTTTTTCTTTCGTGTCTTTGTCTCTGCTTATGTCTACCTGTGTGTGTGTGTGTGTGTGTGTGTGTGTGTGTGTGTGTGTGTGTGTGTGTGTGTTCTTTTATTTCAAGAATTATTTCAAGTATGCTTTTTTTGTTTTTACATCCATTCCACGTGTGCATGCAGTTTTGTAAATTATATTGTCATCCTTTCCCACCTGCACACAAGAGCCTATTCTTCCAAAAGCAGAACAGGTTTTAACATGTGCGCAAGATGTTCTGCAGGCTTTCCACACAGGACCTAGGTTTATAGTCTCATCCGAAGGACTTTTGGGGAGAGTGGAGTCGGCACTGATGTTAACTGCAGAGGAAAATCCTCTTGAATAAGATTCGAACTTGGGTACGGGTCAGCAGATCATGAGCGCATCAATCTGACCACCAGGTTATCCCGTCCCTTCTGTGTGTGTGTGTGTGTGTGTGTGTGTGTGTGTGTGTGTGTGTGTGTGTGTGTGTGTGTGTGTGTGCGTGCGTGCGTGCGTGCACGCTTCTGTTGACTGCCCCC
>CM060333.1:55604385-55612980 GCA_030674155.1 Stramonita haemastoma
TAGGCCTAGTAGTGGTGGGTAGGCAGACAGAGAGAGAGGGGGAGAGAAGGGATATATAACTACCTGCCGAAAAGAATTAATATATTATAGATCTACCCCTCGTTTCTGATCGGCTGGGATATATATCGTATATACTGCTCGTGGTGTTGTTTTGTGTCGTGGTGCTCCTGTTTCTTGTTCATAAGTGTGGTGTTGGTTTTTATCGAGTGTTTTTGTTGTTGGTGTTGTTTGGATTTGACGTGGAACCATGTATGCTGGGGTGCCCCACGTTCAGGAATCGTAAGTAATTTGTAGAGTGTGTGTGTTGTAGTGGTGTGTTGTGGTGTGGTGTGTTGTGGTGTGTTGTGGTGTGGTGTGTTGTAGTGTGTTGTAGTGTGTTGTGTGTGTGTGTGTGTGTGTGTGTGTGTGTGTGTGTGTGTGTGTGTGTGTGTGTGTGTGTGTGTGTGTGTGTGTGTGTTGTAGTGAGTGTGTTTGAGTGTGTTGTGTGTTCTCTCTCTCTCTCTCTCTCTCTCTCTCTCTCTCTCTCCTCTCTCTCTCTCTCTCTCTCTCTCTCTCTCTCTCTCTCTCTCTCTCTCCTGTCACAATCGTTCCCTCATTGCCCATTCTCTGTCCTGTGTGCATAATAATAATAATGTGTGCGTGGTACTGGATCTCTGCTTTTCTACCCGTTCAGCCCAGTTACAAAGGGGAACATGCTTAGCTTAGGAGTGGTTCACAAACATACACGCACGCGTGCGCGCGCATACGCGCACGCACACACACACACACACACACACACACACACACACACACACACACACACACACACACACACACACACACACACACACACACACACACACACACACACACACACACATGAAGATTAGCGTATATGTATGTTTCTCTTATTTTTCCGAAACAGTGCTAACTTTATCCTGGGTGATTGGGTGATGTAAAAGAATTTCTATTCTCCCCCCCCCCCCCCCCCCCCCGCTTCTTCCTCCAATTTCCTCCCCCCCCCCACTCCCCCCTTCCCCCAGGGTAATCCATGAATATTGCAGTGACAGTGCTTCACCCTTGTATTATGTCACACAGCTGTTTGTGACTATTATATCACATGATTCGTTTAGCAGCCCTGCGTTCACAGCTAACTCCAGAAGGCAATATTTCTCTCTCTGTCTCTGTCTCTCTCTCTCTCTTGTTATGCTAAGTCCTGTTCCGCTTTTCGTAAGAGTAGGCCATCGTGTGCCGGTGGGAACAGATGACATTTACAAAACTGCATACACACGGGGACTGGATACAAAAAGCACAAGAGTGCTTATTCCATTTTCCTCGATATAAAAGAATACAAATCTCCTCTCTCTCTCTCTCTCTCTCTCTCTCTCTCTCTCTCTCTCTCTCTCTCTCTCTCTCTCTCTCTCGATTGACCTTTAACCTGTGTAGAGGACAGCAAGCATAGGCGCTTGAGAAGGTTTATCAATCATGAATTCAGTACCTCAAGGTAACTTTTTTCACTTCTTGGAGTGGCACTTTGTGCATATGCAACAAGGACTACAGTCCCATCTGAATGGAATAAAGAACGACATTGATGAAAAGTTTTGTACATTAGAGGACAAACTATCTCAGTTCTTTGTTGAAGTAAGTCAACTCAAAGAAAAAGTCAGATCAAATAGTGAAGAAATAATAGAGCTGAAAGAGGACAGGACCACCATTATAGAGAGATTAGATTCTCTGGAGAGCAAACTAGAGTCAAACGAACAGGATGCAAAAGCTCTAAATCTCAGATTCATAAACCTACATGAGCTTGACTGGGAAGACGAGCACAGTACTGTTCAACTTGTTGTGGACATTTTGAACCAGCACTCTAAATCACCCAGCTGGCAAAGTGAAGACATTGCTAGAGCGTTTCGCCTTGGAAGACCACGCTCAAGGAGGGAAGGCCCTCGACCAATACTAGTACAGTTTTGTCGATGGGCAGACAAAATGACAGTTCTATGTGATCAAGAACTAAGAGACAGTTTACGAGCTGATGACATACGTGTGGCCACCGACCTGACAACACATCAGAGGTCTATGCTGGACTTTCACAGGGGGCAAGGAAAAATTGCCTATATCCACAGTGGGAAGCTGCATGTCCACGACAAGCAGCAGCCTTCTTCCTACAGGGGCAGCGGCACTGAAGGCCATCAGTCTTCCCACTCCTGGTGGAGTGAGGAACGCCTGGAGGGGAGGGCCCGACATATTGGCAGCCAGCAAGCTGAGTGGAGAAGGAAGCCGCAGCACATCTTCCAGCCAGGAAGCCGCCACACCAGAGGTGCCAAAGGCAGTGGTGACCCTCGCAGCCATTACGAAAATGGCAGAAGGAGCTGGACGCGAGAGCCTGGCTACATGGGGTACCACCAGACAACCTACAGACCCAGGGTGGAAGGTAAAACCAGACGTGGTTCAGACTCCCTGGAATGTGACAGGAATGAACCTGTACCTGTTGTACCTGGTTCATGGTCATACAGGGATGCGCTGAAGCATGGTGACCCACAGGAGCAGAGGTCCTCAGATCATGGACAAAGAAGTGGGGATTATAGAAGGCAGGTAATGTTAAAAGACTTTGACAGACAATCACATGCAGCAGGGCCAAAAACAAAGAGAGGAAATAACGGAAATACAGGGGGTCACAAAGGACTGTGTTTTACAGTGAGGACAATGTACACCGTGGTGGACAAAACAAGGCAAAGACCAGTTTGCCTCACACAGAAAACAGTGACACTACTGACATTGACTCTGACAAAGAAGAAAACTTAAATACTGACAGCCAGGAAGAAACAAGACTCAAGACTATGGTTGAGGATGGTAACAGGTTAGAAGGTTATGCTTTAACTCCACAGCATGATTTTGTGTGTGCAGACCGTGATACTGGCGATGAATGTACAATGACCGTCACACAAAGAGAAGATGGTACTGAAACCCATCTTTCACAGGGTTCAGAACAGCTTGAGAAAGAGCAAAGCTATACCCGACACGATGTAGCAGAACACACCTCACAAAGTACTGAGCAGCTTGACGTGGAGGTGAACACTGACAAAGATGACATGATGGACAGACCTGAAAATGAAAATGCACTTCTGCAAAGTACATCTAGGCAAGAGATGCTAGCAGACAGACTGACTGATGGACAGGACATGGAACAGAAACTGGACAGAGAAATAAGTCAGACTGTACAGAACCAGTCATCATCTCACAGCCTGCGTCCAAGACGCACTGTGTCTGGTTCACGTGTCCTGAGCAACAACCGCTCAAAAGCTGCAGTAAGATCAAGCAGCCAGAGCAACATCATTGACTCTTTCAAAAGGGTTGACTCTGGACGGCTCACTAATTCCAAAAGACATGCACAGCCAAATGAACCTCTGACCAGAAAAGGCAGTACAACAGGAGCTAATAAATAGGAATCCGGCCAGGCCACAGTACATGGTACTAAACCCCCAAACAAAAAGGGGAGTCATTACAGTAGCAAACAGGACATGTTACCACCTGGGATGCATGCACAACAAACTGTAAATAGTGTAAATATAAAAGAAGTGAAATTTCTTAACTATAATGTGAATGGATTGTTACAAAAGCTAGAAAATAATGACTTCATAAATTTTGTGACATCTTATGATTTTGTTTGTTTAACTGAAACCTTTGTTGCCTTTGAGTTTGAATCAGCTTTGTTCAAAGATTTTGAAATATTTACTTCAAAAGCCAAAAAACTTTCATATCAAGGGAGATACTCAGGTGGTGTCATTGTAATGGTCAGGAAACGTTTTTGCCGATTTTATTACTCGCATAAAGATAGAACAGGAGAACACGGTTGTTTTAAATATTAGTAAAGATCTATTTTGTACAATGAAAAATATTATGTTTGTTTGTTCATATATCCCACCTTGTGACTCTGGATTTTGGAAGACTCAGCATGGGGTCTATGGCATTGAACTTTTGGAGCAATGTTTAACAGATCTGCATGATTCATATGGAGATCACCTCATTCTGTTATGTGGTGATCTGAATGCACGCACTGCCCAGAAAAACTACTATTATAATGGAGATGATGATGTTTATGAGCAAACAGTACTCCCGGATAATAATCAGTATCCAAGACAATCTCAGGACAATTCAATAAATAGTTTTGGTGAGCAGTTGATAGAGCTTTGTAAATATATTTGATTGTCTTATATTAAATGGTTTGTGTGAACCAGGCTTTGATGATGGGTGCACATATATTGGACTTTCTGGGGACAGTATGTTGGATTATTTTATTGTGTCAGTTGAACTTTTTTCCTCAAATTGTGTTACAGTTTTGTCTATTTTGAACAATGTAGATTCAGACCACTTACCAGTCACTATGCATTTACAATCTGAGGGAATGAATGCTATTTGCTTTACTGGAACAGAACAAAATGAAAATGTGATGTCAGGAAAATTTATATGGAATGAGGCATATGAGAATGATTTTGTCAAAACCTGGGAGAGTAGAGATATCCAAAACAGAATGATGCTCGCTACGGAAAGCATAGATAGTGATGTTGATAATGCATTAGAAATTTTTGTTCACTGCCTAAAAGATTCAAGTAAATGTATGTTTAAGCAGTTTTACCCTAAAAGGAAGAAAAAATCAGAGTGGTTTGATGGTGAATGCAACAAAACAAAAAAGGAAGCAAGGACAAAATTAAACCATTTTAGAAAAACAAGGAAAGAAGAAGATAGAATTGCATATGTTGAAGTTAGGAAAAGGTATAAACTACTGCTAAAGAAGAAAAGGCAAGCTTTTAGAAAGCAAAAAGCTGACATGTTAGCAAGGGAAATTCTCAGTCCTTCACGTTTCTGGAAGGAGTTAAGAGCTATGGGTTGCACAAACAAAGAAAGGATCACTAATAGTATATCCACAGATAGTTGGTTTAAACACTTTAAGAGCATTTTCCAAACAGATAACGTAGATAGCAATAATTGTGATGTTGAATTTGATTTATCTGATGAAGCAGGCCATATTCTTAATAAAAACATATCAGAGGATGAAGTTATTCAGGCCATCAGAAAACTTAAAAATGGCAAAGCATGTGGCATTGATGATATATCTGCCGAAATGTTGAAAAGTGGGGGTAAAATAGTGCAGGTATTTCTTACAAAACTATTTAATCAAATTTTTGAAAGAGGGGTCTACCCCCATGATTGGTCAAAAGCTATCATCATTCCATTACATAAAAAGGGAGATTTTGAAAATGTAGACAATTATAGAGGGGTATCTCTTTTAAGCATAATTTCTAAATGTTTATACGACAGTTTTGAATACACGGCTGTACACTTGGTTAGAAAATAACAATATCATTTCAGAGTGTCAAGCGGTTTTCGTAAAAAGTATTCTACGGTTGATCAAATATTTACTCTGTATGCTGTAATCCAAAATTGTATGAATAAGAAAGGTAGAAAGCTTTATGTTGCTTTCGTAGACTTTAGGAAGGCTTTTGATTCAGTTCAGCATGATAAACTTTTGCAATGTCTTAAAGATCAAGGCGTGCAAGGTAGATTTTTTGCTTCGCTTAGAGCTATGTATATGTCATTGTTGTCATGTGTCCGTGTAAATTCTGAATTGACAGACATGTTTGAAACACCAGTAGGAGTTAGACAGGGATGTGTTTTTGAGCCCTACCTTATTTTCTGTTTTCATAAACCAATTAGCAAATAAAATGCATGATAAAGGTAAACATGGGGTTCGAATGATGCATGATGCTATGGAATTATTCATTTTACTCTTTGCAGATGATGTAGCATTGATGTCAGTTACTCCAAGTGGACTTCAAAACCAGTTAAATATTTTAAAGAGTTGTTGTTGTAATATGAATATATGTGTCAATATTGATAAAACTAAGGTGATGGTGTTTAGGAAGGGAGGGTATCTAGGTAAAAGTGAAAAATGGTTCTTTGATGGTAACAGACTAGAAGTGGTAAAAAGTTACTGCTACCTAGGGTTTAATTTTACAACAATGGTTAGTGCCAAAAGAGGCACATTGCACTTAGCTACTAAAGGGAAAAAGGCAGTTGTACAGGTTAAACGGGTTTTCCAAAAATGTAAGGAAATGACAGCGGGTACTTTCTTTAAAATCTTTGACACAAAGATCCAACCAATTTTGACATACTCAGCCGAGATATGGGGACTAAATAGATTAGAACATTTAGAAAAGGTACATATGGCTGCTTGTAAAAGGTTCCTTGGTGTTCCAGTTAGAACTCCAAATAAAATGATATATGGGGAACTGGGAAGATATCCATTGTATGTGAATACATATATAGCATGTGTAAGATTTTGGTTTAAACTATTGCAAATGAGTAGAGAAAGGTTACCATTTAAAGCGTATGAAATGCTTCTTGAACTTGACAACTCTGGTAAACACTGTTGGTTTCAAAAGTTAGAGAGATATTGTGTGTCACTGGCTTTAATATTGTTTGGCTACAACAAGGGGTTGGGGATATAAAAGCATTTTTATGTATATTCAAACAGAGGCTTATTGACATGTTCATGCAAGAATGGGAGGGGGCTGTTAGAGATCGTGATAGGTACACAATGTACAGGACATTCAAAACTGATTTTGGCAAAGAAAGTTATATTTTAGATATGAATTCATATTGTTTTCGAGTTGCCTTAACACAATTAAGATTTAATGTACTTCCTCTAAACAATAATGTGCATCGTTACAGTGAAACTGCACAAAATAAAATGTGTCCATGTTGTAAAGAAAAAATTGAAAATGAATATCATTTCATATTTAAATGCATTGCTTATGAGGATTTGCGTGCTAAATTTCTTAAAGAATCAGCCAACCTTCCTTTGCATGCATTACTAAAGGCTTCAAATCCCACCCACAGGCACAATTTATCCAGGTTCGTGTTCCATGCGATAAACAGAAGGAAAAACTTCATTTTGGAAACATTTATCTAAACATTGTGTTGCTATGATATATGACAATGACCATGGGCAATTATTTCTGGTGTGTGTGTGTGTGTGTGTGTGTGTGTGGTGTGTGTGTGTGTGTGTGTGTGTGTGTGTGTGAGTGAGTGCGTGCGTGCGTGAGTGCTTGCGTACGTATCTGTGCGTATGTGTTTGAGTATGTGGACGTTGTGTGTGTGTGTGTGTGTGTGTGTGTGTGTATGTGCGTGTGCGTGCGCGCGTGTGTGTGGGGGAGGCGTGGGTGTATGTGTGGACATGCAAACATGTGTGCCCAAGTGTATTTGTGTTTCTGTGAGTGAAGGAGGGGAGACGGGAGGAGGTGAGTGTAAGTGTGGGTGGGTGCGCAAACTCATACATATGTGTGTGCGTGCGCGCGTAAGCGCACGAGCGCGCGTGTGTGTGGTTGTCGGCAGTTGAGAGAATGCTTTGTGTACAAACATCGGATGAAAATGTGCGTGTAGGACAGGGTACGAGTGAATTGACGGGATGCCTTATTGCAGGGTTTGACTACCATCTAGTTTTTTGTTGTTTTCATGACATGGATGTTACATGTTGTGATTAAGTTCTGTGAAATACAAGATTTTTGCATACAACATTGTGGCTACATTGAATTGGCCTGGGGCTGACATGGTTATATATTGTGGGCACACTTCTCTGGTGTGGTGATTGTTTTGAGAACACAATTGTGTATGAATATTGTAACTATTTTGACAATGATAGTCAGTGAGTAAAATAATTTCCATTGTTGTCATGATGTACAATGTGCCTGATGTTTGTATTTTGTATGTTATAAAATGTCAGCCTTTGATTATTTGTTTATTAGTCATGATATCGGAAGATATATATATCAAGGGTGTAATGTGTTGAGTACACGCCAAGGTATGATGGCAAAGCACTATCAAAGTTTACGAAAAAGTTGTATGTTTTGTTGTTTTTTTTGCATTTTTCCATCTTTTGCCCCTGAAAGTGTATTGTGGTCTAAGGCCGATGTACATTAAACAGTTTCAGTGTTCAGTTTCAGTTCTCTCTCTCTCTCTCTCTCTCTCTCTCTCTCTCTCTCTCTCTCTCTTCCTGCAGCAGCCTCCATGCCATTGGTTCGTTATCCTAATGAGTGATAAGCTGATTGCAGCCTGGTCTTTCTTATGTAATAGTACTGCCGGCCCTTTAGCTGCCATAGCCTATACATGTATCTGTTCCATCACTGAACTCTGTTGTGCCTCACTGACTCGTTAGTTAATTTAACGTGGTATGGCCCCCCATCTCTCTCCTCCCTTGCTCTTGGTGTCTCTGTGTCTCTGTCTGCCTGCCTGCCTGCCTACCTGTCTTCTCTCTCTCTCTTTCCTCTCTCTCTCTCCTCTCTCCTCTCTCTCTCCTCTCTCTCTCTCTCTCTCTCTCCTCCTCTCTCTCTCTCTCTCTCTCTCTCTCTCTCTCTCTCTCTCTCTCTCTCTGTGCCTTCCTTTCTGCCCCCCCCCCCCCCCTCTCTCTCTCTCTCTCTCTCTCCTCTCTCTCTCTCTCTCTCTCCTCTCTCTCTCTCTCTCTCTCTCATCTCTCCTCATGATCCCAACAACAAACAATACAACTATGAGGCCTTTAGCATTGTATCTGCAGAAAGCATTTGCAATAAGAAGTCCAGTATT
>CM060333.1:55620580-55628080 GCA_030674155.1 Stramonita haemastoma
CATTTGTAACACAATCCAACTGGCCTGGGTACATCCACACTCAACACCTGCTCTGCGCGCGAATTATTGGTGTGCAATGTGGCATGCATTATTGTAAAGTGTCTGATCCACGACAAACTTGACTCACTCCCCCCCCCCCCCCCCCCCCCCCCCCCCCCCCCCCCCCCCCCCCCCCCTCCCCCCTTCAACTTTCTAGGGTTAAACAACCTTCAGGAGGAGCTGAATAGGCCTACACTAGGCCTAGGGCCTTACGGAGTCAATTCGAAA
This sequence comes from Stramonita haemastoma, assembly GCA_030674155.1. Taxonomy (NCBI): domain Eukaryota; kingdom Metazoa; phylum Mollusca; class Gastropoda; order Neogastropoda; family Muricidae; genus Stramonita; species Stramonita haemastoma. The sequence goes on from CM060333.1 coordinate 55,620,848, forward strand.
GTAAGAAAGTTCGCATATCCGCCGAACGCAAGTAAAGTGCACCTACACTGTCACGCCTTCCTTCTTCGTGGCTTTGTACACCCTCCCGTACCCTCCTCTGCCTATCAGACGGCCTTCGTAGTCCAGCACAGCTGTCACTTTGGCTCGAATTCTATCAGTCTTCTGCACGAAGTCGTCATCCATCGTGGTCGTCTGTGTCTTACAGCTCATCAGGCCGAAATAAACATTGGGCTAACAATGCTAACAAGCCCTGCATGAGCAGGCCTATGGGTGAGAATATGGGGGAGTTCTCTCCCTTCGACCGTCCCGCAGAGTGCGGGAAGTTCAGTCCAGCAGTATAATTTTTTTTTTTTCTTAATTATAAGCTTCAGAGTGCCTTTTATTTTGAGGCTAATAAATGTAAATTTTGTTCCGCATATGGAGGTTCTTTGAAATATTTCTGCCAATCGCATCAAAACACAAAGAATGAAACATGACCGACCGATGCCAATAGGCTAACAGCTAAGGATAAGGTCACAACTTTTCACACCATGTGTGCATATTATGTGTGTGTGTGTGTGTGTGTGTGTGTGTGTGTGTGTGTGTGTGTGTGTGTGTGTGTGTGTGTGTGGTGTGTGTGTGTGTGTGTGTGTGTGTGTGTGTGTGTGTGTGTGTGTGTGTGTGTGTGTGTGTGTGTGTGATCAAAGTCAACATTTTTATTTCCATGTGATACATTGAATATGCAATGTGCTTCTTTTCTTTTCATCAAGCCATCTACCTAAGAGCAAAAACCGAACTTCATCAATAATATTTAAGTACAACATTGTTACAACCCAAAACAAAAAAATTGATCCAATAAGAAAAAACACCCAAAAAAATACACTGCAAAACTTACACACACACACACACACACACACACACACACACACACACACACACACACACACACACACACACACACACACACACACACACACACACACACACACACACACACACATGCCCGCACGTGCACATGAGCGGTCTGTATGTCTGTGGTACTATAGACTATGTAGGTCTGTATGTCTGTGGCACTATGTAGGTCTGTATGTCTGTAGCACTATAGACTATGTAGGTCTGTATGTCTGTGACACTATGTAGGTCTGTATGTCTGTGACACTATGTATGTCTGTATGTCTGTAGCACTATAGACTATGTAGGTCTGTATGTCTGTGACACTATGTAGGTCTGTATGCCTGTGGTACTATAGACTATGTAGGTCTGTATGTCTGTGGCACTATAGACTATGTAGATCTGTATGTATGTGGCACTATGTAGGTCTGTATGCCTGTGGTACTATAGACTTTGTAGGTCTGTATGTCTGTGGCACTATGTAGGTCTGTATGCCTGTGGTACTATAGACTATGTAGGTCTGTATGTCTGTGGCACTATAGACTATGTAGATCTGTATGTCTGTGGCACTATGTAGGTCTGTATGCCTGTGGTACTATAGACTTTGTAGGTCTGTATGTCTGGGCACTATGTAGGTCTGTATGCCTGTGTACTATAGACTATGTAGGTCTGTATGTCTGTGGACTATAGACTATGTAGGTCTGTATGTCTGTGACACTATGTAGGTCTGTATGCCTGTGGTCTATAGACTATGTAGGTCTGTATGTCTGTGGCACTATAGACTATGTAGGTCTGTATGTCTGTGGCACTATAGACTATGTAGCTCTGTTAGTCCTGTGGTACTATAGACTATGTCTGTATGTCTGTGGTACTATAGACTATGTAGGTCTGTATGCCTGTGGTACTATAGACTATGTAGGTCTGTATGTCTGTGGCACTATAGACTATGTAGGTCTGTATGTCTGTGGCACTATAGACTATGTAGATCTGTATGTATGTGGCACTATGTAGGTCTGTATGCCTGTGGTACTATAGACTTTGTAGGTCTGTATGTCTGTGGCACTATGTAGGTCTGTATGCCTGTGGTACTATAGACTATGTAGGTCTGTATGTCTGTGGCACTATAGACTATGTAGATCTGTATGTCTGTGGCACTATGTAGGTCTGTATGCCTGTGGTACTATAGACTTTGTAGGTCTGTATGTCTGTGGCACTATGTAGGTCTGTATGCCTGTGGTACTATAGACTATGTAGGTCTGTATGTCTGTGGCACTATAGACTATGTAGGTCTGTATGTCTGTGACACTATGTAGGTCTGTATGCCTGTGGTACTATAGACTATGTAGGTCTGTATGTCTGTGGCACTATAGACTATGTAGGTCTGTATGTCTGTGGCACTATAGACTATGTAGCTCTGTAGTCCTGTGGTACTATAGACTATGTCTGTATGTCTGTGGTACTATAGACTATGTAGGTCTGTATGCCTGTGGTACTATAGACTATGTAGGTCTGTATGTCTGTGGCACTATAGACTATGTAGGTCTGTATGTCTGTGGCACTATAGACTATGTCTGTATGCCTGTGGTACTATAGACTATGTAGGTCTGTATGTCTGTGGCACTATGTAGGTCTGTATGCCTGTGGTACTATAGACTATGTAGGTCTGTATGCCTGTGGTACTATAGACTATGTCTGTATGCCTGTGGTACTATAGACTATGTAGGTCTGTATGTCTGTGGCACTATGTAGGTCTGTATGCCTGTGGTACTATAGACTATGTCTGTATGTCTGTGGTACTATAGACTATGTAGGCCTGTATGTCTGTGGCACTATGTAGGTCTGTATGCCTGTGGTACTATAGACTATGTAGGTCTGTATGTCTGTGGCACTATGTAGGTCTGTATGCCTGTGGTACTATAGACTATGTCTGTATGTCTGTGGTACTATAGACTATGTCTGTATGTCTGTGGTACTATAGACTATGTAGGCCTGTATGCCTGTGGTACTATAGATTATGTAGGCCTGTATGTCTGTGGCACTATGTAGGTCTGTATGCCTGTGGTACTATAGACTATGTAGGTCTGTATGTCTGTGGCACTATGTAGGTCTGTATGCCTGTGGTACTATAGACTATGTCTGTATGTCTGTGGTACTATAGACTATGTCTGTATGTCTGTGGTACTATAGACTATGTAGGCCTGTATGCCTGTGGTACTATAGATTATGTAGGTCTGTATGTCTGTGGTACTATAGACTTTGTAGGTCTGTATGCCTGTGGTACTATAGACTATGTCTGTATGTCTGTGGTACTATAGACTATGTAGGTCTGTATGTCTGTGGCACTATAGACTATGTAGGTCTGTATGTCTGTGGCACTATAGACTATGTAGGTCTGTATGTCTGTGGCACTATAGACTGTGTAGGTCTGTATGCCTGTGGTACTATAGACTATGTCTGTATGTCTGTGGTACTATAGACTATGTAGGTATGTATGTCTGTGGCACTATAGATATGTAGGTCTGTATGTCTGTGGCACTATAGACTATGTAGGTCTGTATGTCTGTGGCACTATAGACTATGTCTGTATGCCTGTGGTACTATAGACTATGTAGGTCTGTATGTCTGTGGCACTATGTAGGTCTGTATGTCTGTGGTACTATAGACTATGTAGGTCTGTATGTCTGTGGTACTATAGACTATGTCTGTATGCCTGTGGTACTATAGACTATGTAGGTCTGTATGTCTGTGGCACTATGTAGGTCTGTATGTCTGTGGTACTATAGACTATGTAGGTCTGTATGTCTGTGGCACTATAGACTGTCTGTATGTCTGTGGCACTATGTAGGTCTGTATGTCTGTGGCACTATAGACTATGTAGGTCTGTATGTCTGTGGCACTATAGACTATGTAGGTCTGTATGTCTGTGACACTATGTAGGTCTGTATGCCTGTGGTACTATAGACTATGTAGGTCTGTATGTCTGTGGCACTATAGACTATGTAGGTCTGTATGTCTGTGGCACTATAGACTATGTAGGTCTGTATGCCTGTGGTACTATAGACTATGTAGGTCTGTATATCTGTGGCACTATAGACTATGTAGGTCTGTATGTCTGTGGCACTATAGACTATGTAGGTCTGTATGTCTGTGGCACTATAGACTATGTCTGTATGTCTGTGGTACTATAGACTATGTCTGTATGTCTGTGGCACTTTGTAGGTCTGTATGTCTGTGGCACTATAGACTATGTCTGTATGTCTGTGGCACTTTGTAGGTCTGTATGTCTGTGACACTATAGACTATGTCTGTATGTCTGTGGCACTATAGACTATGTTTGTATGTCTGTGGCACTTTGTAGGTCTGTATGTCTGTGGCACTATAGACTATGTCTGTATGTCTGTGGCACTATGTAGGTCTGTATGTCTGTGACACTATAGACTATGTCTGTATGTCTGTGGCACTTTGTAGGTCTGTATGTCTGTGACACTATAGACTATGTCTGTATGTCTGTGGCACTTTGTAGGTCTGTATGTCTGTGGCACTATAGACTATGTAGGTCTGTATGTCTGTGGCAATATGTAGGTCTGTATGTCTGTGGTACCATAGACTATGTAGGTCTGTATGTGTGTGTAAATATAGACGATGTAGGTCTGTATGTCTGTAGCACCATAGACTATGTAAGTCTGTATGTCTATGGCACCATAGACTATGTAGGTCTGTGGCACTATAGACAATGTATGTCTGTGGCACTATGTAGGTCTGTATGTCTGTGGCACTATGTAGGTCTGTATGTCTGTGGCACTATAGACTATGTCTGTATGTCTGTGGCACTATGTAGGTCTGTATGTCTGTGGCACTATAGACTATGTAGATCTGTATGTCTGTGGCACTATAGACTATGTAGGTCTGTATGTCTGTGGTACTATAGACTATGTAGGTCTGTGGCACCATAGACAATGTATGTCTGTGGCACTATGTATGTCTGTAGCACTATAGACTATATATAGGTCTGTGGCACCATAGACAATGTATGTCTGTGGCACTATGTATGTCTGTAGCACTATAGACTATGTGTGTGCATGTCTGTGGCACTATGTAGGTCTGTATGTCTGAGGCACTATGTATGTCTGTATGTCTGTAGCACTATAGACTCTGTAGGTCTGTATGTCTGTGGTACTATGTAGGTCTGTATGTCTGTGGCACTATGTAGGTCTGTATGTCTGTGGCACTATGTAGGTCTGTATGTCTGGGGCACCATAGACTATGTAGGTCTGTATGTCTGTATAAATATAGACTATGTAGATCTGTATGTCTGTGGCACTGTTTAGGCCTGTATGTCTGTATGTCTGTGGCACCATAGACTATGTAGGTCTGTTTGTCTGTGGCACTATCTAGGTCTGTATGTCTGTGGCACTGTAGACTCTGGGTGTCTGTGGGTGCAGACAGTTCCTTGAATACCGTCAGACTGACATCAGCACAATGGACCTTCAGTCCTGCTGACGTCTCCATTAGTGTCAGCCAGGTGTCTGTCAAACTCAAAGACACGCAGCACTCTCAGTTCACCGCAATCCTGTTTTCTTAGCCGAGTGTTTGTTGACAACAGACGAGCAAACTGAAGTAAAGTGAAGAGAAGTGGAGTGGAGATCATGTTTAATCGTTGCTGGGTTCAGCTTTAGTGAAAGACTGAATGACACCTGTCGTGACGAATGGAGGTATAGGAGGGGAAGACTTAGAGGGAGTATGACAGAGTTGTAGAATGTTTTTCCTCCTCCCCTTCATCCTCCTCCCCTTACACTTTACTTGTAGGCACATTGAACAAAACTAAACTGGAAGCCTACATTCAAACATGTCATGGAAAACAGATGGGAACATAGAAAACATGGGAACATATAACATTTACAAAACTGCATACACACGGGGACTGGATGTAAAAAAAAAAAAAAAAGCACAAGAGCTTATTCCATTATCTTCGAAATAAAAGAATAAATCAAATAAATCAAATAAAATCATACATGTCATTTGCCGAAGAGATAACCCAACACATGTCCATGATTACCATGGTGTTAGTTTAATTAACCACACCTGAAGTGCAGAACATTAGTAAAATAAATAAATATATATCAGGTGGAAGGGATGGGGTGGAGAGGGAGTAGAGGACGAGCAGAGAAGTATGTCAAAAAGAAGTGCATGTATGAATGTGTATACCAATTTAAGTCCCAGCAGATTTCTCTGCATGAAATTCGGGCTGCTCTGCCCAGGGAGAACGCGTCTCCACAAGAGTAGCGCCACCCATTTTTTTCTTTTTTTTCTGTCAGCATGTATTTGTTTCTCTTTAAGATTGGATTTTTTTCCCTTCAGAATATTGCCAGGGATAACTCTCTTGTTGCCGGGGTTTCCTTTACGTGCAGTAAATGCGTGTTGTACGCGGGACCTCGGTTGATCGTCGCATCCGAAAGACTAGCACCTAGACCACCACTTAAGGTCCTGTGGATGGGGGAAAGGTTTCAAGCGCAAATGGGGATCGAACCCGAACTTTTCGCTCTTCTAAGAAGGTGTGTTACCTCTAGACCACCGATCCACCTACATGAGCGTGATGATGTGGAAGGGAGGAACAAAAAAAAAGGGGGAGGGGGAGAGAGAGGGGGGGGGTATGTAGAATAACAGGTGACCTTCAGGACCTTCGGCCACAGTAGTGAAATGGAAGCTGTGAATCGGCAGCTGGTTTGATGTGTCTCCCTCTCATCATCATATAGGAGGATTATGGCGCTGTCAGTGTGACGAGTGTGGGTATGATATTGGGCCCTTTAGAATATTCAATCAACAGGGATGTTTTCGTGAACACAAATTTAAACTACTTTCTGTGAAACTGAACAGAGAAGCTATCTTATTCATTTATTTATTTATTTATTTATTTATTTATTTATTTATTTATTCATTTATTTATTTATTTTAGTCTTTTATATCGAGGATAATAGAGTAAGCACTCATGTGCTTTTTTCATCCAGTCCCCGTGTGTCTGCAGTTGTGTAAATATTGTCATCTGTTCCACCGGCACACAATGGCCTACTCTTACGAAAAGCGGAACAGGATTTAAAGTGTGCGCAAGGTGTTCTGCGTGCGTTCGCACACGGGGCCTCGGTTTACAGTCTCATCCGAAAGACTTTTGGGGAGAGTGGAGTCAGCACTGATAAAACTCCAGGAGAAAAATCACCTCGACCGGGAATCGAACTCGGGTTGTCAAATTGCCAGGCAATATTCTGACCATTAGGCTATACCGTCCCCTAGAGATAGAGATACATAGTGTCAGTTGATTTTTTTGTTTCGATTTTTAAGATATAATATGATCAGACCCAGAAGAAATCT
>CM060333.1:55633080-55643080 GCA_030674155.1 Stramonita haemastoma
TGGTTGATATGACAGAGCGCTATCACTGGTTGATATGACAGAGCGCTATCACTGGTTGATATGACAGAGTGCTATCACTGGTTGATATGACAGAGTGTTATCACTGGTTGATATGACAAAGTGCTATCACTGGTTGATATGATAGAGTGTTATCACTGGTTGATATGACACAGTGCTATCACTGGTTGATATGATAGAGTGCTATCACTGGTTGATATGACAGAGTGCTATCACTGGTTGATATGACAGAGTGCTATCACTGGTTGATATGATAGAGTGCTATCACTGGTTGAAGTGACAGACATCTTCACTGGTTGAAGTGACAGACATCTTCACTGGTTGAAGTGACAGACATCTTCACTGGTAGCCACTTACACCTGATCTTTGATCTCCTGCTTGCACGTAAACGTGGCAGAGGACTCAGGCACTAGCAGTTCTGCACACAACTAGCTTGGGAAATCCTCTGTTGTTTTATAACATAGAGCAGACAGACACTGGAGCCCAGGGTTTCGGAACTGTTAGAAATGGTCATTACTTGTTTCAATTGATTTTTGTTGGGTGTTGCCTGGGTTTCATGCAGAGATTATGAAACAGTTTTTCTTTTTCCCCTTTTCCTGATTGTGTTTGCCTCCGTCTCTTTTTCTTAACAAATAGGTACTTCGCATGTCTCTCTTTATAAGAAAACAACAAGCAAACAAGCAAAAAAGATTCTGTTTGCCTGTTGTTTTGTCACTTTTTGTTATTGTTGTTAGATTTTTAACATTAAGCAATATATGACCTTCCTCTCCTATCCTACCTGTAGCTTGGAACAGTACCTGCCCCCTGTGATTTGTGGTGTGCGTTCTATAGATTTTGCTGGATTCTAGATTCTGGCTTCAGAATCCAGTAAACCATTGGTCCCTACGAAAACCTTCTATCAATCGTAAAGAAGCGTAAACTTAAATGGTACGGGCATGTCACAAGATCGAAAGGACTTGCAAAAACAATACTACAAGGCACTGTCCAGGGAGGAAGAAAAAGAGGCAGACCAAGGAAGAGATAGGAGGACATCAGCGAATGGACAGGCCTAGAACTCCACAAAACCCTGAGAAAGGCAGAACAGAGAGATATATGGAGGGAACTGGTTGTTAAGACTTCAGGGGTGCCCCCACGGTCACCAGACTAAGGGATAGATAGATAGATAGATAGATAGATAGATAGAGAGATAGAGAGATAGAGAGATAGAGAGATAGAGAGAGAGTTAATTGATTATTGATTGATTGATTGATTGATTGATTGATTGATTGATTGATTGATTGATTGATTGATTGATTGATTGATTGATTTAGCAAAGCTTCAAACAGTTGCGTGGGTTTATTGTTGCTCCAGTGTTGCCTCTGCCTGTGACAAAAAACAAACAAAACTATGGGAGCTTGTAAACAATGAACATGATAAGAACTTGATTTTTTTTTTCAATAACTACATTATATGAGACAGTTGAGGTGTGTCTTTTTATGTATGTATACGTTATGTGCATCTGTTTGCGTTGTGTACGTGCGTGCGTGCGTGCGTGCGTGTGTGCGTGCGTGTGTGTGTGTGTGTGTGTGTGTGTGTGTGTGTGTGTGTGTGTGTGTGTGTGTGTTTTGTGTGTGTGTGTGTGTGTGTGTGGTCTCAAAGTCAAAGTCAAAGCCCAAGTAATTTTTTTCTCCAGATGGTACATTGAATAAGCATTGATTTGCTTTTTTTTCATCAAGCCATCTATCTAGGGGGGAAAATGTGTGTGTGTGTGCGTGCGTGCGTGCTTGCGCGCGCGCGCGCGCGCGCGCGTGTGTGTGTGTGTGTGTGTGTGTGTGTGTGTGTGTGTGTGTGTGTGTGTGTGTGTGTGGGTTGAGCCCTGAGGTGGAGAGGCAGATGGGGGAGCAAAGGGAGATAAGAGAATGACGCAGACAAGGAACTTGTCAACAGAAACAAATTTATGGCAGAACACGGGGCCCCTCCATGATTATGGCCCCTGTCGTAGATCTACTTCTATCTATAGCAGAAGACCTCCAAAGACTTCTATCGAACCGCGTGGAGAGTTGTGTAAGTACACTTCACGGTGACACACTGCAGTATGGACTCGAGGAGGGGGAAGGGGGCTGAAAGGTGAGAAGTGTTGGGGGAGGGGGAGGGGGGCGGGAGGGGGGGGGGGCAAAGATGGGGGGGGGGAATAGTGATCCTGTACATTAGGAAAATATATACGCTTCCTTTGCTGACAATTCAGACACCTTCAAACTGATGGAAAGGAAAGCCTGGTGGTCAGAGTGATGTACTCCTGATATGCTGACCCCGATTGGATATTCGTGCAAGAGGATTTTTCCTCTGGAGTTAACATCAGTGCCGACTCCACTCCCCCTAAAAGTCCTTCTTGAGACTATAAACTGAGGTGCCATGTGCAGTCGTATGCAGAACATCTTACGCACACGTTAAAACTCTTCCATTTTTCGGAAGAGTAGGCCATTGTGTGCTGGGAACAGATGACAAAATTTACAAAACTGCATACACACAGGTACTCGATGTAAAAAAATGAAAATAAATATAAAAAAAAGCATATGAATGCTTATTCCATTATCCTTGAAATATAAAAAAGAATAAAATAAATCCCATCTTCCATGGAGGTATCTTGTTTTCTTGTCTTTAAGTCACAGCAGAATGCTCTGCCTGAAATTTGGGAAAATGTATGACAGCACCATTCTGACCAATCAAAGCATCAGACACTCCAGCTCCTGACAGCACCAGCCTGACCAATCAAAACATCAGACACTCCAGCTCCTGACAGCACCATTCTGACCAATCAAAACATCACACACTCCAACTCCTTGACCTTCTGTACCTTCATAAACAAGAGAGAGAGGTAAAGGAAAAAGCAACTCCCTATTGTTTACCAGAAGACAAAAGCAGTGGGGTCTGTGGCCATAATACGGTCTGTTTTGTGGTGTGACTTAGAGAGAAGTCCGCCAAGCTTGGTGCCAAAGAATGGGCAGGGGAGAGATTTAAGGTGTGAGGACAGCTCCCCATGGGGGCTCCAGTAAACAAAGTGTGTGTTTTGTTGTTGGTCAAGTCAAGTTGTTTTGTTGTTGGTCAAGTCAAGGTGATTTGTTGTTGGTCAAGTCAAGTCAAGGTGTTTTGGTGTTGGTCAAGTCAAGTCAAGTTGTTTTGTTGTTGGTCAAGTCAAGGTGTTTTGGTGTTGGTCAAGTCAAGTCAAGGTGTTTCGGTGTTGGTCAAGTCAAGTCAAGGTGTTTCGTTGTTGGTCAAGTCAAGTCAAGGTGTTTCGTTGTTGGTCAAGTCAAGTCAAGGTGTTTCGTTGTTGGTCAAGTCAAGTCAAGGTGTTTTGGTGTTGGTCAAGTCAAGTCAAGGTGTTTTGGTGTTGGTCAAGTCAAGTCAAGGTGTTTCGTTGTTGGTCAAGTCAAGTCAAGGTGTTTTGGTGTTGGTCAAGTCAAGTCAAGGTGTTTTGGTGTTGGTCAAGTCAAGGTGCTTTTGGTGTTGTTGGCTGACCTGTTAGGATTTCTGTGGCCACTGTCTTTGTCTGAGCTGAGTGTTGCAACGTGTTGTTGTTGTTGTGATCACTTCCTTGCTACTACCCTTTACCTATCCCCCCCCCCCCCTCTCTCTCTCTCTCTCTCTCTCTCTCTCTCTCTCTCTCTCTCTCTCTCTCTCTCTCTCTCTCTCTCTCTCTCTCTGGGGATTATGCATTTGTTGAATGTATACCCCTCTCTTTTTTACAATCACAGGTTAAACTTCTATTCTTGGTGATAGTGATTTTGTCTTTCTTTTGTTTTTACTCTCTGTTTTCATCTTTGTTTGTTTGTTGTTGTTGTTGTTTTTTGGGGGGACAGACAAGACACAGACAGACAAAGAGACCCAATCAGTAACAGAATTTTCACTGTCAGACATTATGACATTTTTTTTAATTACCAGAAGGTGGCAAAGGGGAAGAAGGGCTGAGTGGAGAGCAGGGGGGTGGGGTTTGGGGGTTGAGAGACTACTTCAGTCTTGACAGTCACCACTGGCCAACAGATGACCAACAGTTAACCACACGTTTTCTCTCTCTCTCTCTCTCTCTTCTCTCTCTCTCTCTCTCTCTCTCTCTCTCTCTCTCTCTCTCTCTCTCTCTCTCTCTCTCTCTCTCTCTCTCTCTCTCTCTCTTATGTAATTTGTCATTGGTAGTATTTCTTTGCCCCCCCCCCTTCCAATAAGGATATGTTATTTTTTCCCCTTTTATCAAAAAGTATGATTTACATGACTTATTGATAGATAGATGGTGGTGGATTGATGTTTTCAATTGTTTATCTCATTATGTTCTCTTGTTTACTCTTTATCTATTGGTGCTTTTAATATAAAAAAAAAATTATAATCAAAATCATCATTTCATTGTTATTTCTGATTTTCGTTTTCCGAATGAGTGCATTTCTATTGCCTTATTACATATAGTCTTGATGTCCTTATTTCTTGTCTGTTGTTTGGTACTTCGTCTTCGCAACGAGGACGTGCATAACAGAATCCTGCAAACCATTGGTCCCTACGAAAATCTTCTATCAATCGTAAAGAAGCATAAACTTAAATGGTATAGGCATGTCACAAGATCAAAAGGACTAGAAAAAACAATACTGCAAGGCACTGTCCAAGGAGGAAGAAAAAAAGGCAGACCAAAGAAGAGATGGGAGGACAACATCAGCGAATGGACAGGCCTAGAACTCAACAAAAACCCTGAGAATGGCAAAACAGAGAGAGGAATGGAGGAAACTGGTTGTCAAGTCTTCAGGGGTACCCCCACGGTCGCCAGACTAAGGGATAGATGATAGATAGATAGATAGATAGATAGATAGATAGATAGATAGATAGATAGATAGATAGATAGATAGATAGATAGATAGATAGATAGATAGATAGATAGATAGATAGATAGATAGATAGATGTTTGGTACTTGGTATAGTGTCTTGTTCTTGGTATTTCATTATTCTTGTTATTGTTTTTAAGGAGGTTTTTTGTCTTGACTTTATCCCTGATAGGGACAGGGACTGGATGTAAAAAAGCACAGGAGTGCTTATTCATTATCCTCGAATAAAAGAATTTGCCTTGCCTTGCCTTACCTTGTCTCTTCTTGTTGTTCTTCTGTGTGGTACATGGGTTGCAGTGTGTGCATGTGTCTGTGTGTGTCTGTGTGTGCCTGTGTGTGTATCTGTGTGTGTGTGTCTGTCTGTCTGTCTGTGTGTGAGGAGTGGGGGGGGGGGGCTGCAGTGTGAGAGAGAGAAAAAGGGCTGTAGTGTGGGGTGGTTTTTCCATGTAAGCCTATTGCCTGCGTATGTACAACGCCAGTCTTTGTTTGCTGGAAAGGTGATTCCTCATTAATTTTGCTCTCTCTCTCTCTCTCTCTCTCTCTCTCTCTCTCTCTCTCTCTCTCTCTCTCTCCTCTCTCTCTCTCTCTCTCTCTGACGTCAAAACTTATCTTAAGTTTGAAATAGATATGCATTTTAAAGAAGAATGGCTCATTTCAAACTGGATGTGTCGATATTAATGCTCACAAACTTAGATACAGAATGCATAGTGAATTTGATACATCATGCTCTTTACGTACTTAAGCAACAAGATGGAAAAAAAATAATGTAAGAAACTGAAAGCTGATGATGTTTTAGACAGTGTAAGAAAGTGGCTACTGATAGTGTTTCAGACAGAGAGTGAAAAGCCCCCATGATTAGTTTTGGAGTCACGTGATTAACTCAACGCAGTGGATCCACTCAGTGTTCAGAATAATTCCCCTTTGGTAGTATTTAAATTGTTGATGTTTTCTCTGCAGCTGTAGCAAAGTCTGGCTAACCAGGCATACTGGCTATCTGCATTGGCTGGTTATACAGCCATACTGGCTATCAGTACTGGCTGTCTGGTTATACAGCCATACTGGCTATAGGTACAAGCTGTCTGGTTATGGTACTAGCTGTCTGGCTATACAGCCATACTGGCTATCAGTACTGGCTGTCTGGTTATACAGTCATTCTGGATATCAGTATTGGCTGTCTGGTTATACAGCCATTCTGGATATTGATACTAGCTGTCTGGCTAAGTTCTTGCTATCAGTACTGTGTCTTGAAGCTAGACATCAGCAGTCAACAGAACGGAAGAGCAGGTCTGGTCTCTGTCACATAGAAACACATAACCATGCTTCTGACCAACATCAACCCATGACCATAAAGATGTTAACTCAGTCAAATCAAACGATCTGATTTTTTTAAAATTTCATTTGACTCCAAAGTGCAAGATGGTGTGGCTGGATGGCCCGTGTCACGGTGACCTGGTCTGGTCCGGCCAGGGCAGGAGAGGCCAAAGGTCAATCCGACGTCAGCAGGCTTCACTGCTGACCCCTGGACAGCGCTGTGGGTCCTGTGTGGACAGATCGCCATAAGCACGGGGATTTATTTATCAGGGGTCAGGTTGGAGGAAAACAAAGCATCTGGGTGTTTGCTTCTGACTGACGTGGAGAAGCTGGGGCTGTCAGTCAGACCAGGCTCACCCTCTCCTTCAATGGTGTCAAGTCCTGTCAAGTCAAATTAAGTCAAGTAGGTCAAATCAAGTCGTCAAGTCAAGCCAATTCAGGTCAAGTCAAAGTCAAATCAAATCAAATCAAGTCAAATCCAATAGGTCAAGTCAAGTCAAATCAAATAAGTCAAGTCAAATCAAATCAAGTCAAACCAAATCAAGTCAAATAAATTCAAGTCAAGTCAAATCAAGTCAAATCAAGTCAAGTCATGCCAAGTCAAGTCAGACACCCTTTAATCATCCCACGATGGGCAATTACAATACTGACAGGCACACTGGTACGAATCATTATCTCCAAAGTACTCAAGAAAGCTACATTTTATATTAGACATTAAAAAATCATCATTAGCCAAAAATAAAATAAAAAAATACTTATTTTCATGAGCTTGTGCATGTGCCCTCATAACAGTACTGCTCCATTTTAAATAAGAATTCACTCCTGAATGCAATGTGGTCATAAAAAGTATAGCACTAAATCTTAACATCAGGCATGATTATTTCTATAAAGGACAACAACAAACAGGACTTGGGGGGGGGGGGGAGACAACATCTGTTTGTTCTGTAGGAAAGTTTGTTCAAATCCTGGTGAAACGTGTTCTATGAAATGACCGTACAGCAAAACTAAAGTGTGGGGGAGGGACAGGAGAGAGAGAGAGAGAGAGAGAGAGAGAGAGAGAGAGAGAGAGAGAGAGAGAGAGAGAGAGAGAGGAGAGAGAGAGAGAGGAGAGATAGGGGTGCAGAAACTTGACAACAGAAAGAAATTTAGGCAGGATTTAGGTCCTCCTAACCATGCCCCTGCGGCATACTCACTGCAGCAGAAATGGAGTGAAGTACCCCTAGTCGAATCACGCGATAGCTGTCTGAGGTATATACTCGGATTGTGTATCAACCATAGCTGTTACTTTGGATGAGGTTAATGATAGTGATTGTATTACACAGGGTTTGTTTGTTTGTTTTTTGTTCCTATGCTAGAGCTGTGAGGTTCACCAACGGTAATATTTTTGCGTATGCGACCATCCCCCACCCCCTCTCCACCACCCTCACCACCATTAATTTTAGGTAGCCATGTTCTGACTTCGAGGATGGTGTCTAAACACGGCACCCGTGTGCATGCTTTTTTTTTTTTTTTAGATTATGTCACCCATTCCTACAGGTATGGAATGACTTGCTCTTCCCAAAGGCCAAACAGGTTTTTAACGTGCGCCAAGATGTCTGTGCGCATTCGTACCGGGATCCTGGGTTTATAGTCTCATTGGGTTTTAACATTGAGTTCCATTTCCTCCTCAACAGTGAAGACAGGGCAAGTTGACCTCTGAAAGCCGGCATGACGTCACTGGAAAGAAATGGAAAACCAACATTTGTTCTATAAATCCTCAGATTTCCTCATTTGATTTCATACTCGTTTCATGATTGACGAATGCTGGAATGAGTGATAATCTACATAGTGCATGATTTCAATCACTGGAAATAATTATGAATGAAATAGCCAAACACGCCAGCCAGAAATGGTGCCATACTGCCGCTCACTCACTCACTCACTCAGTCCCATGTCCCAAAGGACGTAGGGGGGACATGAGAGAAGACGCAACAGAGATCTTTTTCCATGCTTCACGATCCTGTGTGGCTAGTAGGAGGTGTTGCAGGGGTTGGGCGGTCCAGTCTTTGATGTTGTCAACCCATGATTTCTTTTGGCGGCCTCTTCTTCTCTTGCCCTCGACTGTTCCTTGCAGGATGGTTTTTGCTAGGGTGTTGTGTCTTGTGGTGTGACCAAACCACATCAGCTTTCTCCTCTTTATGGTGGAGAGCAAAGGCTCTTGGGGGCCCACACGCTTTTTGATTTCTTCTTTCACATAGTTATTGGTCTTGTGTTCTTTGTATGATATTTTGAGGAGTCTTCTGTGGCACTTGTTCTCGAATGCTTGGATTCTCCTCTCTAACTCTGCTGTCAGAGTCCATGATTCACAGCCATATAGGAGGATAGATATCACGAGGGATTTGTAAAGGTGGTATTTGGTGCAGAAGCTGATGATGTTGCTTCTGATGATCTTCTCGAGTCTGACTGCCGCTACAGTGATATATTATCGAGCTGCATTCACCACGCCTCTATAACAAAAATCACAGCTGAAGTATGGAAGAAAGAAATCAACAGATAAAATGACAAAATTGACAAAAATCGCTAACACATAGGGACTGGGTGTTTGTTTTTTTTAAACAACTCGAGTGCTTATTCCCTTCTCCTCAAAATACTAGTATGAATAAATAAACGAGAAGTAAGCTTCACTGAACGGAACACTAATCAAAGTTGACCTGCAGAACAAAAAAGGAGAGAGAGAGAGAGAGAGAGAGAGAGAGAGAGAGAGAGAGAGAGAGAGAGAGAGAGAGAGAGAGAGGAGAGAGAGAGAGAGAAGAGAGAGAGAGAATATCTTTATGATCTTTATTTTTCAGGGGTTACAGAGTAAACATTACATACTTTTTTTCATCCGGCCCGAGAGAGAGAGAGAGAGAGAGAGAGAGGGAGAGGGAGAGGGAGAGGGAGAGAGAGAGAGAGAGAGAGAGAGAGAGAGAGAGAGAGAGAGAGAGAGAGAGAGAGAGAGAGAGAGAGAGATCAAATCAAATCAAATCAAATCAAATCAAATCGAATCAAATCAAACTTTTATTTCCAGAAGGTAAATTGAGTAAGCAATAAATTTACTTTTTTTCAATAAATTTGAGAGAGAGAGAGAAGAGAGAGAGAGAGAGAGAGAGAGAGAGAGAGGAGAGAGAGAGAGAGAGAGAGAGAGAGAGAGAGAGAGAGAGAGAGAGAGAGAGAGAGAGAGAGATTTTCAGTTCTACACGGCTGACTAAACATGCCTGTACTAAGTGACTGTGGCGTGGGTTCAATTCCACTTCACTGCTACATACAGTCTGCAGGGGTGGAGAGGGGAGGGGGGGCAGCTGCACATTACAAAGGTCTATCGGGTGTCTGTGATTGCCGTTGTACAGGTTGGTAAGTGACTCTTGTAGCCACAGTCATTACAGCGGCTGAGGATCGCTAAACAATACAGTGAGTCCTGACTGGTTAATGCTCCAGCCCTCCTGCACTCTGTTCAAAGCCCTCCACTCGTATGTATGGCACCTTCAAGTGCAGACCTGCCAATGCCTTCATTTCTTCCGTGTGTATATATATATATATATAGATATAGATATAGATATAGATATATATAGATATATAGATAGATATATAGATATATATAGATATATATAGATATATATATATGCATATATGTTTGTATGTATATATACATACATACATACATACATACATACATACATACATACATACATACATACATACATACATACATACATACATACATACATACATACAAACATACAAACATACATACATACATACAAACATACAAACATACAAAACATACATACATACATACATACATACATACATACATA
>CM060333.1:55648080-55649748 GCA_030674155.1 Stramonita haemastoma
TCTCTCTCTCTCTCTCTCTCTCTCTCTCCCCTCTCTCTCTCTCTCTCTCTTCTCTCTTCTCTTTCTCTCTCTTTTCTTCTCTCTCTCTCTTTTCTATTCCCTAATCAGAGCAAGGGCCGGATAAAAAAAAAAGTATGTAAATGCTTACTCGTTACCCTTGAAACAATAAAGATTATTCAATCATTCATTCCTTCTTTTCTCTGTGAGAAAGAGAGAGAATTTTTTCCCTGACAGTTATAGAAGGCCCTGTCAGCGCGGACAAAACACACATCAGTGTATGTTTGAATAATATCATTTCAGTACTATTCAGCAACGACTGAAAGGAACCATTGCACTTTTACCTGTCTGTTGACGACTGAACAAACCTCCCTCCCCCCTTCCCCTCCTCCCTCCCCCCTTCACCACATTTGCACATCCCTCCTCCCCTGTTGTCAGCCCCCCCCCCCCCCCCCCCCCCTTTCAGCTGCTGATTGATTTCTTTGAAACTTACACCCCAATACCTCCCAATTCCCCATTGAACCCCTTAAAGGGTGAAGTCGGGCGGTGTTAGGGATAAAAGTGACCCCCTCGTCAATGTGTGCCCCTCCCGGATTATTTCACAGGAGTATAGAGAAGGTGTTGTCCATTGGGTTTTCTTGGCTAGGGACAGGGAAACGCTGGAAAACTGGGCCGGGGGGGGAGAGGGTTGTAGTCTGAAAGAGTATTCTGGTATGCAAGCAGAGGGAGAGAGAGAGAGAGAGACAGACAGACAGACAGACAGACAGACAGACAGACAGACAGACAGACAGACAGACAGACAGAGCACGCTGAATACGACTAATTATGGATACAACAGTTTTGTTGAGGGAAAACAAATAATGACCCTAAACATTCTTTACACCAAGCCTAACACACACACACACACAACACACACACACACACCACACACACCACACACACCACACACACACCACACATACCAGCACCACACACACACACACACACCACACCACACACACCAGCAACACACACACACACACAACCACACACACACAACACACACAACCACACACACACCACACACACACACACACACACACGTCGCAATGGAAATCTACGTCAAAAGAAAAAAGACTGATAGTGTTACAACATTCTCCTGTCATTTCTATTCTAGTAGAAATGAGTGTGGGAAGGGAAGGGGACTGCCCTGTGACTAACCTGGGGTACTAATCTGATAGGGGAGCTACCAAACTGCATCCGTGTGTGTGTGTGTGGTGTGTGTGTGTTGTGTGTGTGTGTGTGTGTTCTGTGTGTGTGTGTGTGTGTGGTGCTGGTGTGTGTGTGTGTGTGTGTGTGGTGTGTGTGTGTGTGTGTTTGTGTGTTGTGTGTGTTGTGTGTGTGGTGCTGGTTGTGTGTGTGTGTGTGTGTGGGTGTGTGTGTGTTGATGGTGTGTGTATGTGTGTGTGTGTGTGTGTGTTGTGTGTGTGTGTGTGCTGTGTGTGTGTGTGTGTGTGTGTGTGTGTGTGTGTGTGGTGCTGGTGTGTGGGTGTCCGCATGGTCACGGTCTATTCCACAGTCCCGTAAAACCCTATTTCCATATCTTTCCATTTTCTTTCCTTCACTTCATGTACCCCTGGGGAAAGCTATTTTGTATGATCAGCCCTGTCCGTTTACTCTCTGTGTGAGGTT
>CM060333.1:55652348-55659848 GCA_030674155.1 Stramonita haemastoma
CAAAAGGAGCTAGGAATCATTATTGATCATAATCTTTCATGGCAAGACCACATCGCCAAGCTAAGTAAAATTGTATCTCAAAAGGTGTTTCAGTTATCCAAAATAAAACATATCCTTAATCTTAGCACTAGAAAACAGTTTTTCCATGCACACATAAGTTCTGTTATAGAATGTGCATTAACCTTGTGGGATTCTGCTAGTGTAAATACATTAAAACCTCTGATTAGATTATACAAGCGTGCCATTAAACTTATTCTATTGAAATCAAGGTCATTAATTTCCGTAGACTATAAATCAGTTGGTATTTTGCCATTTAAATAGCAGTTGGAATACAATAAAGCTTTAATGATGCACAGAATAGTGTATGGAAATGCACCGCCCACTCTGGCAAAACATTTTCAAATAAATACATATCGTCATTCACATAAATTTACTGTGCCAAAACCAAGAATAGATTTGTTTAAAAGTAGTCTTGTATATAGCGGTGGCACTTACTGGAATAACCTGCCAGCATCCTTAAAAAATGTAACTTCTATGCTAAACTTTAAAACATCATTGAAACATTTTCTTATGAATGAAAGGTTGACAGAGACTGGCTGTTGATCTTGTCTTATAAGGAAAAAAAAAAGCATATTGTTTTCTTGTTAATCGGACAAAATGTCAGTCATGGTTTGCCATGACTTCATTTAATCATGTTTGATATATGTCTTTTTATCAGCTGTCTGTCATTCTCTGTCTGTCTGTCTGTCTGTCTGTCTGTTTATCTGTCTGTCTGTCTGTGTATCTGTCTGCCTGTGAAACTGAGCGTCTTTAGTCTGTCCGTCTGTCTGTATTCTATCTCTCATCTGCCTGTCTCTCCCTTCTCTCTCAGTCTCTACTCTACTCTACTCTACTCTACTCTACTCTACTCTACTCTACTCTACTCTACTCTACTCTACTCTACTCTACTCTACTCTACTCTACTCTACTCTACTCTACTCTACTCTACTCTACTCTACTCTCTAGTCAATCATATTTTCCGTCTCTATTTTCTAATCTGATTTTGTGATTTTGTACTCTTATTTTGTAAAAGATAAAAGCATAAGCGTACAAAATGTTTCTTGTATTTGGATAATGTTATGGATTTTTTTTCTTTTTTCTTCACTCATACAATGTATATGTGCAGTTTGTTTGTTATTGCTATGCCTTTCTTTTCTTTTCTTCCTTTTTCCCCAGAAGGGTGGTTGCAAAAAGGCATGTTTTCTTATGCCATTACCCTCTTTAAATATTCATTCGTTCATTCATTCATTCGTTCGTTCGTTCGTTCGTTCATTCATTCATTCATTCATTCATTCATTCATTCATTCATTCATTCATTCATTCATTCATTCATTCATTCATTCATTCATTCATTCATTCATTCATTCTTTCTCTCTCTCTCTCTCTCTCTCTCTCTCTCTCTCTCTCTCTCTCTCTCTCTCTCCCTCTCTCTCTCTCTCTCTCTCTCTCTCTCTCTCTCTCTCTCTCGAGCTTCCCTTGCTTGGATACCAGCAGGAAGGAATTTGAACAGTGTCTGGATAATTTGTGTGTTTGTTTGCAAGAAAGGCCTTAAATATGCCCGTAATAGGACTGCCATCTCGTTTAGAATGTGTCTTGAATACCTTTCTGCAAGAAATGTGTCTGACTTCATTTAAAATCGACGGCAGAGAGGACCAGACAGTGATAGTGCTGCGTTTGTCACCCACCGGCCAGCCTTCTGTTCCTCACCATCAAACAACACACAGTGACACTGTCGTGTACAAAAGAAAATCTCTGGCACAAGTGGCCAGGGACAGGAGAAGGACAGAAGCACACAAGACCACTCTAAAACAAAAAAAGGTAAATTCCATTTCGTCCCCTTCTGGCTTATTTCTACCGACGCCACCCAGTTTATTTTACAATACAGAAAATGCCACTGCTGTTGACACTTTCGGCAAGCCCACTGACACTGCAGGCTGTGTAGGGCAGTTTGCACGTGCTGCTCGCTCTGGCCACCTGTCTCCAACTGCACGGAATGACGACACCAATGTTATTTCTGGTCAGGTCTGTGCATTGATCTGACGTTGGAGGAAGAGACAGACGATTGTGACGGACACAGTGACGTTTGGGAGATGACAGACAGTTGTGATAATGTGCGCAATGACAAACAAGCCACGCCAGCCAAACAAGCCACGCCAGTTGTGACGCTAACAGATGACGCTACAGAAGATATGACAGGAGAAGAAAAGACAGAAGATGAAAGTCTGTTAAGTGAAGACGATTGCGCACCAGTACGTGAACCATCACAGTCTACCGGTCTGTCAACTGATGACTGCAGGATAATACTGGAACGACTGGAGCATCTAGACGACGACATGGGCAGCTTCCTTGAAAGTCTCAGAGCAGAAAGGAGAGAAAAAGACAGCCCCAAAGACAGCACTGTAAAGACAGAACAGACTTCCAGCAAATCCACGAGACATGAGACATCTCTACCCCATCGATAACTAGTGACAGATGTGTTTGATAATGGTGACAGTGTCGTTCATACTGTCTTGTTCTCACTGATGTTATGACATTTATCACTACCGCGAATCGGTTCCCGTTTGCGATGACTCTTGATGTGAATTTCGATTGTTCATTTTGTTTGCTGTTATATTCGATTTTCCTCCTCTCCCCCAAAATCCCTATGTGAATGAGCCAAAAAGCTTGACACATTAAACTATTTGTCATTGTCATTGTCATTGTCTCTCTCTCTCATGAATCTTGAAATTGATTTTTTCTGTACCCTTTGTATTTAGTATTTGCTTGTTCATTAGAAAGTATTTCCATTATCTATTTTCATATTGTGTACATTTGCAACTTTTCATGTATACCGTGGGGGTTTTGTTTGCTTGTTTATCTTTTGTTTTGGGTGTGTTTGGGGGGGGGGGGGGCGGGAGGGGGGGGGGGGATCTTTTCCGAGGGCTGGATGTAAAAAGCAATTTTTGCTTATTCTATTACCCTCTTTGAATAAAGAAAGTTTTCAAAAAGTTTTTAAAGTTTTCAAAAACAGCCATATACACACAGTTCCAAAAAGACTTGATCTTTCAGCAGAAATCAGAAAACACTGTGGAAGTTTTTTCTTGTTTCCTGGCTAGAGCTCACAGGTTCACCAATGGTGATCTTTTGCCTGCGCGACCGTTTTTACCCTAATGAAGGTAGCTGCATTCTGACTTCGGGGATGTATGCTGCGTATGTTCATGTTTCCGTAAACCCACCAAACGCTGACATGATTATACGGGGTCTTTTATGTGTATATTCGATTCTGTGCATGTGTTTATAGGTAAAGGTATGTGTATATACACAAAGGAAATTAAGGAACTGGAAGGTCTGTATCTGAAGTTGACCTGGGAGATGGTAAAAATCCCTGTTCTTTATTCATCAGACGCCGCCGAGATTCGAACCCACGACTTCCTGGACCCGTGGGATTGAAGTCGAACGAACTCGGCTCTAGCGTCTGTCACTACGAAATATTTGGGCAACTGGTAGAAATATCTGTGTGTGATAGTGACCATTGCTTGCAGTAGCTTCCTTTTCCATTGCTTAATGTCAAAACAACAGTGTTGAAAATACAGACTGCTGATTTTGACTGTCTGCAGAAGAAGACTGTATTTTCCAAATAGCAAACTGTCAAAATGAATACACTAATAAAAATGTTGTTAAAGTATGGACGACATAAATGAGTCTTACATACTGATCATCACGCTGTATATAAACATGTGCAAAAATGGAGGAATTTTAATCATCTGAGTGTGCAATGCCTGAAGTTCATTGTCAGCGCCATTCTTTGCAGATCAGAGTCACCTACCTGTGTCTTCTCTGTTTATACACACACTTCAGCACAACACTCAGATGGACCTACCTCATAGTAATGCTTTTTCGGGGAGAGAGAGAGAGAGAGAGAGAGAGAGAGAGAGAGAGAGAGAGAGAAGAGAGAGAGAGAGAGAGAGAGAGAGAAAAGAGACACACACACACACACACAGACACAGACACAGACACAGACAGACAGACAGACAGACATACAGACAGACAGAGATAGTCAAGTCAAGTCAAATTCTTTATTTTGAGGATACTGAATAAGCACTCATATGCTTTATTACACATCCAGTCCCCGCCCTTATCAGGGATGAGATCAAGATATTAAAAAAAACCTGTAACAGAGAGAGAGAGAGAGAGAGAGAGAGAGAGAGAGAGAGAGAGAGAGAGAGAGAGAGAGAGAGAGAGAGAGAGAGAGAGACAGACAGACAGACAGACAGACAGACAGACAGACAGACAGACAGACAGACAGACAGACAGACAGACAGACACAGAGAGACAGAGAGACAGAGACAGAGAGAGAGAGAGAATTCCACCCCTGATAAGCATGATCAACCATCTTCTGCTTCTTTGCAGATAACATCCGGGGCTTTGTCAGTGCCAACCACCACCCTCACCCTCCCTTCCCCCCCTCCCCCCCCCCCCCCCCCCCCCCTCCTCTCTCTCTCTCCCTTCTTTCTTTGATCTGTGTTGTTTGGTTTCCAAAGATAGAGAAGAATGGAGGGAAAGTGGAAATGAAGCGGGGGAGGGATGATGTACCTTGCTCTTCTCTGTGTGTTTAGTCATCATAATGAGGATGGCGCTAGTACTGACGTCATCATGATGATTATGTTAGTGATAATGATGACAATGATGATGCTGATAAATCACGTTGGTAGAACAACAAACCTTGCTAATGTGGATTCGCGCGTGCGCACACACACACACACACATACACCGCGCGCACGCACGCACGCGCACCTACACCTACACACACACACACACACACACACACACACACACACACACACACACACAACACACACACACACACACACACACACACACACAACACAAGCAATCCAGAGCATCAGTTCTACTTCAAGGTTCATAGATCATAACGTTACGGAACAAACTCGACTTTCACTTCAGTTTTCTCCCCGCGAGAATGCTGGGTCCTGTCAGTATAAATAACTTCCCCACCTTCTGGAAAATCTGTGCTAATAATTCCCTCTTCCCTCTTTTCTATCACTCTCTTTCTTTCTGCTTCGTTCCTTTTCTTCCTGTCACCTCCTTCTTGTCTATTTTTCTGAATTCTTGGTCCATTCTCCTGCCTTTTTTGCCAGAAAGACTTAAAAGATATAACATATAAAATACGACATGACAGACTGCAGTAGTTGCTGTCTGAATATTTGAGAAGGCTATACCACAGACAGGCTCTGTGGTCACCTCAGCCTTGTCTGTATGTCTGTATGTCTGTGTGTCTGTGTGTCTGTGTGTCTGTGTGTCTGTCTGTCTGTCTGTCTGTCTGTCTGTCTGTCTGTCTGTCTGTCTTGTAGTTCCTCTAGAATTTTCTTCCGTCCTCTCTCAGAAAATTAATATCTGAACATTACACACTTTCAAAACTGATCTTCTTCTTCGTAGTGAACACTCAACCAGCAACTATTTTCTGTCATATGAGTGAAAAAGCGTTGTTCTGCCGTTAAGTGCCTGACAAGTCAGGCCCAGCGCATCCGACTTCGGCATGGAAGAAACTTGCTATCTTTTAAGTTGTTCAGGGGTTAAGAAAGGTAAAAGAATGGACAAAGAAGGCAGAAAATAGACTAGAAGGAGGTGACAGAAAGAACAGAAACAAGGCAGACACAAAGGGGGACAGAAAAGAGGGAATTCCTAGCACAGAATTTCTAGAAGGTGGAGTATGCTCTACTGGCAGGCTCCCAGCATCCCCACAGGGATTGTGTATATGATACACACAAAGCATTATCATATCATTATTGTACACACAACACATTATTATATCGTTATTGTACACACAACACATTATTATATTATTATGATACACACAAAGCATTATATTATCACATATAATTATGATACACACAACACATTATTATACTATTATAATACACACAAAGCATTATCATATCATTATATTATTATGATACACACAACACATTATTACACTATTATGATACACACAAAGCATTGTCATATTAATATATCATGATACACACAACACATTATCATACTATTATGATACACACAAAGCATTATCATATGATTACATCATTATAATACACACTACACAGTACTGCAGTTCCTTCCCCAGCAGATAAAAAAGGGAAAGGGAACACAGAGAGAGAGATGTCACAGTTGTTCGCTGTGCAGTGAACAAGGTCAGACAAGGGGAAGTAAGCCGTGACAGAGCAGGGGGAAACAACTGACCGCTGATCACACGGCAAGGCCCGTCACTCGGGGGGTCATGGCTGTTTTATTGCCGCTAGCATCTCACCGTCCCGACAAACCCGCAGCTTCTGTCTGTCTGCTGGAGTCAACCGACAACAACCACCCCCTCCCCTCCCCCAATTCCTCCCTCCTCCCTCCTTTCCCTCACACTCCTGTTACTACCTAGAAAGGGGGGAGGGAGGAGGGAGGAGGGACAGGAGATGAATATCACCTGAGATACTTACTTTTGTTCGATGTATTGTTTTGTGGGAGAGGGGAGAGGGGGGAGGGGGGGGTTCTCTGTCGCCGCAAGGAGCCTGTATAGTAGTAGCGGCATGACAGGAATGTAGGCCACGCCCCCTTCAGCAGAGCACGTGCCTGTCCCCTGCACGTCCTGCTGACAGAACATCAGTTAGCTGCCGACTGCCTGCCCTGCCTGCGCCTTGTCTGTTCCGCTTCTGTGTGTATAAACAGGAAGATGAATTATTGGCTCCTTAACGTTCGTATTTGTCATTTTGTGGAGATCTAGCAATCGGGTGTGAATGTTTATGTGTGTGGCTTTTTTTGTATAACTGGGGGATTGGGGGACTGTTGTTATGTTTGTAGGACATGGTGGACAGGGTTGTTTAATGCTTGATATTAAGGAGACCTCATAGTGTGTTTCTTCTTCTTCTTCTTCTTCTTCTTCTTCTTCTCCTCCTCCTCCTCCTCCTCCTCCTCCTCCTTCTTCTTCTTCTTCTTCTTCTTCTTCTTCTTCTCCTTCTTCTTCTTCTTCTTCTTCTTCTTCTTCTTCTTCTTCTTCTTCTTCTTCTTCTTCCCTTGCCTCTTCTTCTCCTCCTCTTGTAATTCCCATTGGAAATTCCCAACTAGAACACCGCACGTAAGAGCTATTCATCGATTCCCTCCCTTCTGTCAGTTGTGTGCCAAGCCATGCTCTCTCTCTCTCTCTCTCTCTCTCTCTCTCTCTCTCTCTCTCTCTCTCTCTTCTCTCTCTCTCTCTCTCTCTGGATATGAAAAGCACAAGAGTGCTTATCCCATTATCCTCGATATAAAAGAATCAAATCAAATCAAATCTCTCTCTCTACATATTATTATTAATTAAAGGGCTCCCTTGCTCTTTAAGAAGTACTGCCCCATCACAGTCGCCTGTTTCCCTCATCCCCTGGTCTCCAGAATAAGGAAGGGGGGGATTTAGCTGCCTTTTCTGTCTGAAGCTGGGTTTTC
>CM060333.1:55662348-55698102 GCA_030674155.1 Stramonita haemastoma
ACACACACACACCGCACACACACACACACACACACACACACACACACACACACACACACACACACACACACACACACACACACACACACACACACACACACTGATAAAGGGAGGAACAGACATACGCATAATTATGCTTGCTGTAGACACACTGTTGTTCAGCTGTCTCCGCTAAACTGTTCATAGCTGACATGACAGCTAAGAGCAAATATCACAGAGGATTAGCGACACGAGGCGGAGGATTAGGAGGAGGAGGTGGAGGATTTGAGGAGGATTTGAGGAGGATTCGGGTCATCAGTACTTTCCTCATGACAGGTCATCCATAAAGATGATTTAGGAATTATGAAAAATCCCCCCCCCCATCTCTCTCTCTCTCTCTCTCTCTCTCTCTCTCTCTCTCTCTCTCTCTCTCTCTCTCTCTCTCTCTCTCTCTCTCTCTCTCTCTCTCTCTCTCTCTCTCTCTCTCTCTCGATCACCATTATTGTTGTTGTTTAGTTACAGTTTTTTTATCTTGATCTTATCCCTGATAAGGGCGTGGACTGGATGTAAAAAAACACACGAGTGCTTATTCATTATCCTCGAAATAAAAGAATTTGCCTTGTCTTGCCTTGTCTCTATTTCTCTATTCTTTTGTATTGTGGCCTAAGGCCAGTGTACAGTAAAAGTCAGCAGTCTGAAGTCTTTCTCCTCTTCTTTATCACTGGTTCTTCTTCATCGTCGTGGAACGCTCAGACAGCAACTATTGTTGTCTGTCATGTGAATGGAAATGCGTTGCGCTGTCATTAAGCACCTGACAAGTCAGGCCCAGCACATCTAACTTCGGTGTGGGAGAGAATTGCTATCTTTGAAGTCTTTTCGGAAAAATAAAACAGCAGGAGATTGGACCAGGAAGACAGCAAATAGACAAGAAAAGAGGAGACAGGAAGAAAAGTAACAAGACAATGACAAAGGTTTATTGTGTAAAGTAAGATGCCCAAAACAAAAACAAAGAGAGGGAAAGAAAAGAGGGAATTCACAGCACAGAATATCCAGAAGGTGGGGATGCTATTTATACTGACAGGTCCCTGGCATCCCCACGGGGGAATCTATGCTCCCTCGTTAATAGGTGTGGGATTTTTTTGTCCATCTTCTTCAAACTTTTATCAGTGATTTACGTTGCATATGTTATCACTGTCACTCTGCAGATAGGATACCTAGTAGGTAATACCAAGGCTTCAATAAAACATAAAATAATGGCTTCTTATCTACCATACTCTCTCTCTCTGTCTCTGTCTCTCTCTCTGTCTCTGTCTCTCTCTCTGTCTCTGTCTCTCTCTCTCTCTGTCTCTGTCTCTCTCTCTAATGTCTTCTTATCTACCATACTCTCTCTCTCTCTCTCTCTCTCTCTCTCTCTCTCTCTCTCTCTCTCTCTCTCTCTCTCTCTCTCTCTCTCTCTCTCTCTCTCTCTCTTTTGTTTGGTACTGCGTATAGTTTTATTAGTTAGTATCTTTTTATCTTGATGTTGTCCTTGAAAAGGGCGGGGACTGGATGTAAAAAAGCACACGAGTGCTTATCTATTATCCTCGAATAAAAGAATTTGCCTTGCCTCTCTCTCTCTCTCTCTCTCTCTCTCTCTCTCTCTCTCTCTCTCTCTCTCTCTCTCTCTCTCTCTCTCTCTCTCTCTCTCTCTCTCTCTCTCTCTCTCTCTCTCTCTCTCTCTCTCTCAATGGAGCAACATTATCTGACTTTGTGAATTGTACAAGGGGTGTAAAGCAAGGAGATGTGTGTAGTCCAATATTGTTTTCATTGTTTGTCAATGATCTTGCCTTAGAAATTATTGAAAATGGAAAGCATGGAGTTTCTTTTGATGTGATAGAATTATTTGTGTTACTTTTTGCTGATGATATTATTTTGATATCAACAACTGTCGTAGGCTTACAAAGACAGATGAACAGTTTGTATCATGCAGCAACGAGATTGGAGTTAAAGGTAAATATGGAGAAAACAAATATTATTGTCTTTCGTAAGGGGGGATATCTAGCCAGTCATGAGCATTGGAAATACAATACTGAAATTGTTAAAGTAGTAAATGGTTATAAATATCTTGGAATATTTTTTTCAACTAGACTAAGTTTCACTTTTGCATGCCAGGATTTAATGAATAGAGCAAAAAGAGCGGTACTTGTTATTCTCAGAGTTATTTATAGACTTGATTGTAGTTCATTGAAAGTATTTGTAAAATTGTTTGATTCTCAGGTTCAATCTATTCTACAGTATGGTGCCGAAATATGGGCTTTTGAAAACGGAAATCAGATTGAAAGGCTTCATTTGTTTGCTTTGAAACGTTTTATGAATGTTGACAATCGAACTCCTAATGATCCTATTTATGGAGAAGTTGGAAGATACCCAGTATATCTTAATTCTTATGTGAAGTGCATTACTTACTGGCTTAGGATAACAAGACTGGAAAATCATAGACTGCCAAGTAGGGCTTATAAGATGCTATATAATCTGGATATGAGTGGTAAGAAGACTTGGGCTACAAATGTGCGGTTGTGTCTAAATACTTATGGATTTGCATATGTTTGGGATAATCAGGGTGTTGAGGATGTTGGGAGCTTTATCAAATGTTTCAAACAAAGAATCATTGACTGCAGGTGGCAGGACTGGCATGACCATGTCGAAAACAGTAGTAGATTTAGGGAATATAGTATGTTTAAAGTTACAAATAGTGTTGAACCATATACCGAAATTGAAATGAACAGATATGTTAAAAGCGCTTTGACAAAATTTAGATTTGGTGTATCAGCTATTGCAAGTCATCGGTTTAGATATAACAGGTTAAGTTAACGGATAAAACAATATGCCGTCTATGCCACAGCTCAGAAGAAAATGAAATACACTTTGTGTTATGTTGTCCTGCTCTTTCTGACCTGAGGATCAAACTTATCCAACCAAAATATTATAAAGACCCGTGTCGTTTCCGGTTCAATGTACTCATGGCATCGAAAAATGAAAATGTGTTGAATAACTTGGCATTGTACATTTATAAAGCCTTAAAACGACTGGATGCTGCTATGTCGTAAGGTATTACATGATATGATATGATTTGGTGTTATACTTTCTGATTGAAAATGCAATGACTTCCATTGGTATGCAAATGATCACCCCTTCAGTTGGGGGCTATGGCCTAATCTGAATAAACATTTCGTATTCGTATTCGTATTCGTATTCTCTCTCTCTCTCTCTCTCTCTCTCTCTCTCTCTCTCTCTCTCTCTCTCTCTCTCTCTCTCTCTCTCTCTCTCTCTCTCGCACTAGCAAAACAACATGAGTGAAAACCAAGGTGACCCGGAAGCCGGTAACTCTAGGCAAAAAGTTGAAACAAACATGTAGGATTATCGTTCTTCCCATAGCAAGGGGGGAAGGGGAAGGGGAAGGAGGGGGGCTGAGATAGGACTAATTGACTGTCGCCTGCAGTCGGCTGCTGATGAATGGCTACACTCCACATATCCCCCCCCCCTCCCTCAGTCCCTCTTTCTCTTCTAACGTACATAATGAGAGGAGGACAGAGGTATACGGCTGGGGGCCAAGATAAGACTGAAGTTGTGTGGAATTAAGCACTCTACCCCCTTGACTTACACCTGCTTACCCCTCTCTCTTTTGATGTCTGCCTACTTACCGCAAGTCATGCCCATGGGTGCTATTCATCTTTGCTTGTTGTGGCATCCACGGTGCGAGATGCATGAGGCTGCCAAGGTTTTTTGCACTGTCTTCACAGTGTGTCTGGTTATGGGCTTCTGTTGTTTGTTGGTTTGCTTTGGAGGGATATTTAGCATTTTGTATAACCTCACAAGAAGCTATTGCAATACTCCAGAATTTGCCTCCATATGTGGTGCACTGTGTTATATTGTGCATGTATGTTGCTCAGGTATGATTTCGTTCTTTGATATTATGTAAAATCCTCCATATGCCTAAAAGGATGACAGAAAATAAAGAGTTTGAAATTTGGTTAACATGATAGTGCTTAGCAGGGTATGTACTTGAATACTAGCTTCACTCATTCACACAAACACGCACGCCCGCGCGCACACACACACACACACACACACACACACACACACACACACACACACACACACACACACACACACACACACACACACACACACACACACACACACACACACACAAAAACACACACACACTCACCAATCACTATCAGTTATTCTCATCCTGGTAATGCATAATGGGATGATTATAACGCTGTAAAAATGGCGTGGTGATAAGAAAGCATAGGCAGAGAGAGAGAGAGAGAGAGAGAGAGAGAGAGAGAGAGAGAGAGAGAGAGAGAGACAGACAGACAGACAGACAGACAGACAGACAGACAGACAGACAGACACACCACACACACACACACACACACACACACACACACACACACACACACACACACACACACACACACACACACACACACACAGAAAAACACCAATGCCAGTCTATTGCTGAATGTGCAAATCAAAGAATGTGCAGATTTAATGCAGCAGTGGTTTTTTGTTGTTTATATCCAAACATAATTAAAAACGGTAATTGTA
This sequence comes from Stramonita haemastoma, assembly GCA_030674155.1. NCBI lineage: Eukaryota > Metazoa > Mollusca > Gastropoda > Neogastropoda > Muricidae > Stramonita > Stramonita haemastoma. Next base: position 55,666,924 of record CM060333.1, read on the forward strand.
AAAAGCTGCACAGCATCAGCGTCACGACAGATGCGGACAGGTGCAGCAGCAGCAGCAGCACAGATGTGGTGACTGAGTGGAAGCATTTGCTGGCAAGGTCACACACCGCTTATGTCAGCTTTGAAAGCAGAACCTTGTCAAGTGCATACACTTTTTTTAATCAAGGATAATGGGATAAGCACTCTTGTGCTTTTTTACATCCAGTCCCTGTGTGTATCCAGTTTTGTAAATGTCATATGTTCCCACCGGCACATGATGGCCTACTCTTACGAAAAGCGGAACAGGATTTAACATGTGCGCAAGATGTTCTGCGTGCATTCACACACAGGGCCTCGGTTTATAGTCTTATCCGAAGGACTTTGGGGGAGAGTGGAGTCAGCACTGATGTTAACTCCAGGAGAAAAATCTCCTGGAACGGGAATCGAACCCGGGTCGTCAAATTGCAAGCGCAATGTTCTGTTCACTAGGCTATCCATAGAGAGTTTCAGTGCCTTAAATACTATTTCAAAGCTTTAAACTGAAACCCAAAACATTTTCCTTGCGACAATGCTAGTCTGCGAAACTTACAGAACACCATTCCTCTTCATCGTTCTTTGACTTCTCATTCACTGTGAAGCTGAGGACTGGACACTGCAGACTCAGACATCACATGTTCACCAAGTTCCACATTGGAGATTCTGAGGCGTGCCCCTGTGGCACTTCTCCCATGACAATGGAACACTTCCTCCAGACCTGTCCAACACACCCAAACCTGAGTGAAGGCCGATATCTGACCTACTGACCTGCCGATGAGGGACAAGCTTTTTGGACCCTGGAGGGCCTTCAGCGCACAGCAGTTTATGTGAGGGCCTCAGGAGTTGCTGTCTGAACGTTCGATGAGAAGAAGAAGAAGAAGAAGAAGAAGAAGAAGAAGAAGAAGAAGAAGAAGAAGAAGAAGAAGAAGGAGAAGAAGAAGAAGAAGAAGAAGGAGAAGAAGAAGAAGAAGAAGAAGAAGAAGAAGAAGAAGAAGAAGAAGAAGACAACAACAACAACAACAACAACAACAACAACAACAACAACAACAACAACAACAAGAGCAAGAAGAACGAGAACAAGAAGAAGAGGAGGAAGACAACCTCCTGGTTCTTTTTTTAATTATAATTCTTTACATAAACACATGAGCTGAAAAGCTTATGGCTTCTACCCTCTGTCTGTACAACAGCATTAATTCTAACGTAGGTCAATAACCCAAAGTTTGACTGTTATCTTTGGTATTCCATCATGTCAATGAACATATCAACAGCAACAGCAGCAGCAGTCAGCCACCGCTACCCTCCCTCCCCTCCCCACCCCCCACCCCCTGCTAATCGGCTCAACTGTGCAACAAAAGGGGCTGTCTCTCATTCAGTAACGTGTGTGTGTGTGTGTGTGTGTGTGTGTGTGTGTGTGTGTGTGTCAAGTCAAGTCAAGTCAAGTCAAGTCAAGTCAAGTCAAGTCAAGTCAAGTCAAAATGATCTTTATTGAGGGTAAAAGATTAAGTTTACACAACTTTTTTTCATCCTGCCCTCACAAAAAAAAAAAAAATCAAGAAAATTGACTTCTAAAACAATCAAAGACAAATATCAACCGTGGTTGAAAACTAAAATAAATGAGGATTTATCATCAAACAGAATCTTACAAGATAACACTGAAGACAGTAACATAAACTCAAGTCATACAGACAAAATAATGGAAATACAAAAATAACATGGGTATGAATAACAACAAAGCAGCCAAATGTGTCGAACATAAGGGCGGACTTATAATTTGTCCATCAGATGTTTCTTCAAAAGTTTCTTAAACATTTGTTTTGAAGGAACTGATTTTAGAAAGGGAGGCAATTTATTCCACAATGTTCTTCCTGAATATGCAAGGCTTGATTTATAGAGATTATTATGGGGCCTGGGAAGAAACAGTCTATGGGTAGGCCTGTTTTTATTGACAGCAAATTTTTCCACGATTTTCTTTGGGGCTTTCCCATTTAATATATTGTACATACATATATTTGTTGAACTGCAGTCTGTCTTTGAGTGGAAGAATATCTAGTTCTTTGTAGTTGGTGGTGGTCAGTGTATTAGGATTCAAACGGATAAGTTTCACAGCTGTTTTGTGCAGGCGGTTTATATGCTTTAGGTTTGTTTCACTTGCACTATCCCATAAGGTAGAGACATAATTTATAAGAGATAGAATATGGGCGTGAAAGAATAGTTTTCGTGACTGTAGGTTCGTGACTCTGTGTGTGTGTGTGTGTGTGTGTGTGTGTGTGTGTGTGTGTGTGTGTGTGTGTGTGTGTGTGGTGTGTGTGTGTGTGTGTGTGTGTGTGTGTGTGTGTGTGACCACACACACACACCTTTATATGTCTCAAAGTCAAGCCTTGCTTATATTAGGAAGAACATTGTGGAATAATCTACCTCCTTTTTAAAAATCAGCTCCTTCAAAACAACCTTGTGTTGGGGGTTAACCCTGCGATAGACTGGTGTCCTATCCAGGGGGAGTCTATGACTCTCAGTCGCTTAACGCCACAGAAACCGGGATAAGCACCGGCCTGATGAGCCTTAGGCTCGGACAGACTTTAGCTTTTAACCTTCAAAACAAACGTTTAAGAAACTTTTGAAGAAACATCTGATGGACAAATTGTGAGCCCACTTTTTTTATACTCATGGTTGCCTTACATCTGGTTGTTTTGTAAATTGTTACTCTTTCCCTTTTGGGGTTTTTTCATTACTTTTCCGTCTGAATTGCGCATATTTTGTACTGTCTTGGGATTTATTTTATCTCTTACATTGTGAGGACAGGATAAAATAAAATAAAAAAACATTATTGTTTGTTCTTTTTAATATAGCTTCAAGCTGCCTTTTGTTTCCTTTTAGCAGTCAGTTTTCTTGTTTGTTTGTTTTTTGTGAGGGCAGGATGAAAAAAGTTGTGTAGACTTAATCTTCTATCCTAATTCAATAAGGATCCATATGGCTTGGCTTGACTTGACTTGACGTGACACCCGCAAGCCAGTACCTGAAAAGCTGCCTTTACTCTTACGACTTAACCCAATTTGAGAACAGCGCGCGTGCTCCCCGACTATCGCCACCTTTGCCTCAACGTCATGCAAGGGCTCATAACTCGCCACATAATGATGACTTCCTCTCCATGCGCATGCAACCTGAAGCCTTTTATCACGCCCTCACCTCGACCAGGGCGAGATAACACGAGATTCAGCATGGCGGCAATTGCTAGAGGCGGCTGCGAAAGAAGCTCGAGTAATCTATCGTAATTATTTTTTACTGTGAAATTCAAGCAGGGTTTGTTGGCAATATCTTCCGAGTTTAAGACAGAAACAAATGAGATTGGACCGACATGTCTTGCTGTTCAGGTCATACCCATCCCCCCTGTTGAGGATAGGAGCAGACAAAGGAGGACAGTTTTATGGAGGAGAACTGTAAATACAGAAGGAGAAATAACAGGCCATTATTCAGCAATAAGATACCGCAGCAAATGATGGTCGTAGAATGCTCACATATATATTCAAGAAATAAGATTTGCCTTTTTTTATCCCTTCAGTTTACTTCTAACTTATTTTTCAGTTCGGGATTTAGAGCTTGTGAAGCTACCTACAGCAAATGATGGTAATAGAATGCGCTCACATATATTAAAAGGAAATAAGATTTACCTTTCTTTCTTTTTCTTTCTCTTTACTCCTATTATATTTTTCAGTTCTGGGTTTAGAGCTTATGTTGCTACCTTTAATCACCAAGACACACTCAACAAGATCCAATACTATCACTAATAGTAAAAACAGACGTTGAATTGAACACCAAAACAAGGCCCATTCTGCTCTGTACTATCTGTTGCCCAGTTCAATGACCGCTGCTCTAAACAGACTGCTAATTTCTGTTTGTTCTAGCTGATCTGCTAACCAATCTCTTGACTTTATTCCTCTTAACTTCCTAACCAGTTTCAGACTTTTCATTCTTGTTCAGCCACTAACCAGTCTTGAACTTCACATACCCAATCTAATTTTTCTTTGTCTTCAAACACTCAGACAGTAACTGTCGTTGTCTAATGCATTGTGCTGCCGTTAAGCACCTGACAAGTCAGGCCCAGCACACCTGACTTCAGCGTGGGAGAGAATTCTTATCTTGTAAGTCATTCTGGAAAAAAAGCAGGGTTATGGACCAAGAAGGCAGAAAATAGACAAGGAAGAGGAGACAGTAAGAAAAGGAACAAGGCAGAAACAATGGGAAGGATATTGAAGAGGGAATTTCTGACACAAAATTTCCAGAAGGTGGGGATGCTGATCTTACAGACAGGCCCCTGGCATCTCCATGGGGGAGTATACTCAGTGTAACCTCGCTGTCAACAAGTCTGAGACCTCGTACACTCTGTAGCCAATGAAGTATTAATCAAGGGCCTCACATCACATGTCTATTAGGTGGTCTATTCACATCACCTGTTTATGTAGGTGGTCTATTCACATCACCTGTTTATGTAGGTGGTCTATTCACATCACCTGTTTATGTAGGTGGTTTATTCACATCACCTGTTTATGTAGGTGGTTTATTCACATCACCTGTTTATGTAGGTGGTTAATTCACATCACCTGTTCATGTAGGTGGTTTATTCACATCACATGTTTATGTAGGTGGTTTATTCACATCACCTGTTTATGTAGGTGGTTTATTCACATCACCTGTTTATATAGGTGGTTTATTCACATCACCTGTTTATGTAGGTGGTTTATTCACATCACCTGTTTATGTAGGTGGTTTATTCACATCACCTGTTTATGTAGGTGGTTTATTCACATCACCTGTTTATGTAGGTGGTTTATTCACATCACCTGTTTATGTAGGTGGTTTATTCACATCACCTGTTTATATAGGTGGTTTATTCACATCACCTGTTTATATAGGTGGTTTATTCACATCACCTGTTTATGTAGGTGGTTTATTCACATGCCTCCTCCACCGTCACTCTGTCTAACCAGCCAGCCAGGAGAAATTCCTTTGCGCAACACGCCCTACTGTGCCCTGTACCCGCTGTCACTGTGGGTCAAGGCCCCGCAACTGACCCTGGGGGACCCACGTAGAGTCCCCCAAAACGACAATCAAGGGATTGAACTCTGCTAACCCATCACGTGATTGTATTTGTCCAATCAAGTGTCCAGTCAGGTCGCCAGCGGCCTTCTGCATGACTGCCCTCTTTGGGAGGGGCATGAAAGGCTTGGGGAGGATTTAGCCAGGGGTTCTTTTGATGTAGGGGGCTGAAGCTGGTCATCTGTCATATCCACTCACTTCACCCCTCCCTCCCTCCCCACCAAGGCTGGGCTGAAAGGGCAAGGCCCTCATTTGGAGAGGTGGGGGGGAGGAGGGGCTGGACATTGTATCTGTTATTATCTGACGGGGGCGGAATAGAACAGTGTAAGGCTGTGAGGGATTCTATGAACTAGTAGCCACTGGTTTGGGATTGTCTGGGATTCTTTAGGTCTGTCTGCCTTGTGGGCCTCCCTTATTATTATTATTATTATTATTATTATTATTATTATTATTATTATTATTATTATTATTATTATAATATATCCATAAATACGTAAATGCACCGCTCTGTCTCTTTCTGTCTAGCCTTTTTGGTGTCTACCTTACTATCATTATCATCATAATCATAATCATTATTATATTGTTGTTGTTGTTGTTATTATTATTATTATCCTTGTTCTTGTTATGGTTAGCAGCAGCAGCAGTAGTAGTAGTACTAGTAGCGGTGTCATTATTATCATTTGTAGTAGTAGTAGTAGTAGTAGTAGTAGTAGTAGTAGTAGTAGTAGTAGTAGTAGTAGTAGTAGTAGTAGTATAGTTTTATATCATCTTATTATAATTATCATTAGTAGTAGTAGTAGTAGTAGTAGTAGTAGTAGTAGTAGTAGTAGTAGTAGTAGTAGTATCATCATCATCATCATCATCATCATCATCATCATTATTATTATTATTATTATTATTATTATTATTATTATTATTATTATTATTATTATTGTTGTTGTTGTTGTTGTTGTTGTTGTTGTTATAATTATCATCATCATCATTATTATTATTATCATCATCATCATCATCATCATCATCATCATCATCATCATTATTATCTATTATCATCATTATCTGTTCCTGTGTGATACCGTAAGCCATTGCTGCTTTTCATTGATTTTGAAAATGTTTTTATTCCATTTGACAAAAAAACAATCCTGACCAATTCCCAAAAGAATGGAAAAAATGAACTTATGTTGGGAATATTGTTTGAAATATTGTTTCCTTCATCAGAAACGTAGTAGAGGAAATTAAATCATTGGGGGAAAATTCAGTGAACTACACTTGAACTTAATGGTGCCCAACAAGAGTCCCTTAACCACTGCACTTTATACAGGGGGCACAGAAAGAACAGTGTACAAGCAGCCTCACCTTCCATGAAAAGAAGACGATCATCAAATCTATGGCGCGACCTCGAGTAGAAAAGGAGGACTACCACCACCTCAAAAGAGAAGAACAAGTCATAATTCTAAGACTCCACACTGGGCACAACAGGCTAAACCACCATATGTCCACAAAGCTGAAACTTGCTCCTTCTCCCCTGTGTGCCTGTGGTAAAGAAAACCAGACAGGCAAGCACATCCTTCAGAGGTGTACGCTATTCAGCGATCTGAAGAAGAAAGTGTGGCCGAGGGAGATAACCCTACAGACCAAGCTGTACGCCCACGAGAGGAGCTGGAAAGGACATGCCATTATTTTTCCCAGACACATCTGACAGTGTAAAACGAACGAGAGAAGAAGAGTGCACTCTATTGTCTGTTGTGCCATGTCATGAACGGAGGAAGGAGTCCTCTGAGGGGATTCTTCCCCAGGTGTTACTACTGCTTCTTCCCCCACTGGGGATGTCGGGGACCTGTCAGTTACAAATAGCATCCCCACCTTCTGGAAATTCTGTGCAAGGAATCCCTTTCTTTCCATCCCTCTCTTTGTTTCTGCCTTGTTCTTTTTCTTCCTATCACCTCCTTCATGTCTATGTTCTGCATTTTTGATATATTCCCCTGCCTTTTTTTCCAGGAAAATTTACAAGGTAACAATTCTCTCGAAGCTTTCGTGGTGGTTTGCACTGACCCTGACTTGTTACGCATTTAAGGGCAGTAAAATGTATTTTCGATCATATGACAGACAACAATATTTGCTGTCTGAGCGTTGGGTAAATAAGAAAAACTGATTCTAACTCCGTATCTCCACAAGTCTTGCGGATGAAACCATAAACCGAGGTCTCATGAGCGTATGAATGCAGAACAACCTGGCACTCTGAAACCCTTTCACCTTTCCTTTAAAAAAGAAGTAGGCCACTATGGGTTGGTGGTATGAATAAAATGAACATACCCAGCATGCAATTTGAGCAAGAGTAAAGGTCTAACAAATTGCTACAGAAAGCTGAGGACCGCGGGGAGTGGAGGAAGCTGGTTGCAAAATATTCAGTGGTGCCCCCTACCTTCTACAAGACTAGGGAATAGGTGAAGGTGAGGAAAGGTCTAAAGGTTATGGGAACACTTTAACCTTACTTTTACCTTTACATCTAGAGAAAGTCGTTGAGTGCTGAAGAAAAGCACTTGTACTTGGACTCCCCCCCAGAGGAAAAAAAAAAAGATAGACTGGCATCAACGGAAGACGAGCAATTAGAAGTAACAGAAGAAGTAGTATCTCCAGTTTAACAGGAAGTCAGCATGGCAGGGGAAACAACCCAGTTGGTAATGGGAGGTTACCCTACTGATCTGCAGAGGTCTTCATGGATCATACTCCCAGTCTCAATCTCTGAAGGTCTGCCTGCCTGCCTGCCTGCCTGCCTGACAGACAGACAGACAGTGCAGTGTGCTGTGCTGTGCTGTAGCAAGGCTGTTCATCTTCTGCCCAAATCCTCCTCATTTTCTGCTGGACTGCTTTTTGTGAAAGGATCTGGGCTTCCGGTTTTCCTGCCAAGGGGAATAATGCTTCTCCGTCTTGTCTTCCGGGTGACTGTCACTGGGTGATTTGTGTGTGCGATAGGAACACCTACAGCGGTTGAGGATTTTTTTTTATTGTTCTTCCGTACAATTGTTTCTCTCTGTCTCTGTCTCCCTTTCTCTCTCTGTCTCTCTCTCAGTCTCTGTCTCTCTTTCTCTCATTATTATTGTTGTTGTTTAGTCAGAGGTTTTTATCTTGATGTTATCCCTGATAAGGGCGGGGACTGGATGTAAAAAAGCACACGAGTGCTTATTCATTATCCTCGAATAAAAGAATTTGCCTTGCTTTGCCTTGCCTTTGCCTTGCCTTGCTTTGCCTTGCCTTGCCTTGCCTTGCCTCTCTCTCTCTCTCTCTCTCTCTCTCTCTCTCTCTCTCTCTCTCTCTCTCTCTCTCTCTCTCTCTCTCTCTCTCTCTCTCTCTCTCCCTCTCTCTCCTCTCTCTCTCTCTCTCTCTCTCTGTGTGTGTGTGTGTGTGTGTGTGTGTGTGTGTGTGTGTGTGTGTGTGTGTGTTTTCCGTCTCCTCCTCTTCCTTCTCCTTCTTTCCCTCCTTCATTTGTGATTTTTTTCTCCTCCTTCATTTTTCAGGACTTTCTTCTCCTTATATACCACCTCTTCTCTCTGTTTTCTTACTTTTTTCAAGCCTTTCTCCTTTCATCTTATTCTGTTTTCTCACTGATTGTCTTCCTCTTATCATTCTCCTCCTCTTCCTCTTCCCCCTAACTACTTTTGTGTCTTCCTGTCCCCCCTAGACACAGAAACGACTAAAAATGGAACACTCACAATGAACAAAACATGACAAAAAGCAAACACAGAACAAAACAAAAAACAAAACCACACACACAACAAAACCCCCAGAAACAAGCAGTTCATTCACGCACACGCAATGCACTTTAGCTCAAGTAGGCCTATCTACCCCAAAGAAACGATCAAAGGATTAGGACCTCCCCTCTTCCCTCCTAGGGTATCTCTGGCCCCTGGAGGTGTAGTGTGGTGTAGTGTGGTGTAGTGTAGTGCCTCGCATGTGGACCCTGCGTCCATCATCTTCTGCTAGTACGGACAGTTGTAGCCCCTGCTTCACAACAAGCCACCCCTTCTTCCCTCCCTTGTTCAGCCTGGCCGGACAAGTGTCAGTAGTTAGGCCAAACAGACCCCAGTGGCCCGTTTAATCCCCTAAACGCCTCCTCTCCCGGAAAACCACGCTCATTGCTTCGGCCTCATTTCCTTGCTACTCTGCCCTTAGGGGTCGGGGGTCGTCCTCTCGCCTCCCCTGTCCCCCTCTCACTTCACTGGCTTTTGGTTTCTTTAGGGGTTAGACTATGGTAAGGCGTTTGTGTCGAAAGCTAAAGTTAAAAAGTTGAGGTCTGTCCCGAGCCTAAGGCTCATCAGGCCGGTGCTTAACCCGGTTTCTGTGGCGTTAAGCGACTGAGAGTCATAGATTTCCCCCTGGATAGGACGCCAGTAGACAATATTTGTGGAAGTGTTTTGGTGGTTTAGGTGTAAACGCGCTTGATTGACTAGACAGGGTTGCTGTGTGTGTGTGTGTGAATTGGACGGACACCTGTCCAAACCCTGCAGGTGTTCTGTATCTCTCAGGCTTGATTAATTAAGGCCAGGATGTTATCACTGAGTAATGTAGATCATTAGCGAGCCAATTAAAGTGATGAACTGTCTGGCTGTGATCACTAAATCATGTAGATTGTTAGCCTGCCAACTTAAGTAATGATTCGATTCATCATCATCATTTTTCTTAATTGTTCACTGGCTAGAACTCTGAGGTTCATGTACCAGTGGTAAGAAAGAGAGACAGAGACAGAGAAAAAGAGACAGAGAGAGATAGAGAGAGAGAGATAGACAGACAGACAGAGATACACAGAGAGAGGGAGAGGGCGACACACACACACACAGAGATAGAGTGGTGGAGGGAGGAAGGGAGGGAGGCAGACATGATGAAGATCTCGAAATATAACCAGTTACAAAAAGAGAGACGTAGTAGTGGTAGTGGTGAGGAGGAGGAGGAGCAGGAGAATGGTGAGGAGGAGGAGGATAAGGATAATGATGGAGAAGATCAGATCATAATCGTTTCCAAAGTTAACATGAAACCACACACACACACACACACACGCACGCACGCACGCACGCACGCACGCACGCACGCACGCACGCACGCACAGAGAGAGAGAGAGAGAGAGAGAGAGAGAGAGAGAGAGAGAGAGAGAGAGAAGACAGAGAGAGAGAGAGAGAGAGAGAGAGAGAGAGAGAGAGAGAGAGAGAGAGAGAGAGAGAGAGAGAGAGAGAAGAGCAAAGCAAAGCAAAGCAAAGCAAAGCAAAGCAAATTCTTTTATTCGAGGATAATGAATAAGCACTCGTGTGCTCTTTTACATCCTGTCCCCGCCCTTATCAGGGATATATCAAGATAAAAATAAACAACCTCTAACTAAACAACAATAATAATGATCCAAATACCAAGAGCAAAAAACCATACCAAGTAGCAAACGACAGACAAGAAATAAGAAAGAAATACATTAATAAGGTATTTTTTTATGAAAAGACACGCATTCAGAAACGAAAATAAGTAAGAATCAAATGATGATTTTGATTTGAAAAAGGTGCAATAAAGAGCAAACATGAGAAAATAATGAGGTAAAGGACTGAAAACATCAATCCACAACATGAGAGTGAGAGAGAGAGAGAGAGAGAGAGAGAGAGAGAGAGAGAGAGAGAGAGAGAGAGAGAGAGAGAGAGAGAGAGAGAGAGAGAGAGAGAGAGAGAGAGAGAGAGACGCTTTAACGCTTTAACGCTTTAACGCTTTATTGTCATTGCCCAACTGGGCCTTTTGACAAGGGAGGTAACACCAGTACTACTTTGTGAGCGTTATACAAAAGTGAAAAATGTGATCAGTATAATTAAGTTTGGAAAAAAGAAAGTATTCATTCATTTATAATCAACTAACATTAACACTGACGTCTATACAGTTGCAAATCACCTAGAACATACAAAGAAAGAAAAGAAAAATCAAACTGAAATGCAATAACAATTTCCGATTCGACCATCCATTTAAATTACATGTGATTTTAACCTTTTTTGAATTAGTTTACTTAAGAATATATTGCTCTTTAAATTGACTCTAGTCACATATTGGATCAATTAGTACTGACATGGCTTTGTCTTAATTTTTGTGCCTTTGCGATAAACCTAGCTACACCTTTAATTACATGTTCATTATCAGATGACAAAATAGAAACAATATCTTGCACTTCTGTTGTTGGTAGACTTAGAAAATTACATTTATTTCTTATAATTTCAAGTGCTTTGCATTGCAACAAAAAATGAATTTCATCATCAACATTATGACCACATAATGGGCATGGTAGTTGCATGGATGTCTCAGTCTGGAACCATCTTTTGTTAGCATTGAAACCCAATGTTCTTAACCGGAGAGAGAGAGAGAGAGAGAGAGAGAGAGAGAGAGAGAGAGAGAGAGAGAGAGAGAGAGAGAGATCTTTATTTCCCAAGGGTAACAGAAAAGCATTCGCATAATTATTTTCATCCAGCTCTTGCCCTGATTAGGGACTATCAACAAATCAAGAAGGAACGCCTTGCAAAAAGCACAACTACAAAACAACAAGCGGTAAGTAAACGAACAGGTCACTGCAGGTACACGTTCTCTCCTTCTGTTAAAAAAGAAAGAAAGTAAGAAAAGAAACGCACACATTTCCTGAGAAAAACAAAACTAAATTGTCAACAGCCTGAAGACCATTATTTACTTAACGCTCATTTATATAACCTGCTGTCCCTTGGAGAGTTTTCTGTGCAGGGTGTGCAGGCTATATACTTACAAGGCCTTCTCTCACTCCCTTTTCATTTGTATCGGGATGGGGTTAGCAATAATCTATCATGCCGAACAGAGAACATATACAATCAACTATTTTTTTTCAAAATTCATGTTAGGAAAAAATATTAAAAATACAATTTACCTTCCGTTTATCTTATTTTGCCTATGTCCATTGGTCCATGTTGCGTTAATGCGCGACGCCTAGAATTCCCTCCCCTGACCATGAAAAACACTGTTGCCTTCTTTAAAACTATTAAAATTCATAAAGGATTGTCGCCCCATGCTTTGAATTGCCTCCCTTAGCAAGAACGCTGTTGTCTTCTCTGTTCTTACTTAAATTCATAAAGGACCGCCGTTTCAGGGGAGTTAATTAAAGACACCCACAAAATAACTTACACCACGAAGAATTCTTTCGTGTCTAGTTTTGAATAGAATACTATGACATCATCTACATCCCTCAAATACCATTCTGACTGTAGATATCCCAAGATCGTTATTTTGCTCGACTTCAGAAGACATTTTATTTCAAACTCAAAGAAATCATGCCGATACATCCGACATTCTAGAGTATAATTTTTTCTGGAGAGAATGAATAATTTCTTTCTTTCTTTCTTTCTTTATTTCTTTCTTTATTTATTTATTCTTTTATTCTTTTATATCAAGGATAATGGAATAAGCACTCGTGTGCTTTTTTTTTACATCCAGTCCCCGTGTGTATGCAGTTTTGTAAATCTTGTCATCTGTTCCCACCGAGAGGAGAGAGAGAGAGAGAGAGAGAGAGAGAGAGAGAGAGAGAGAGAGAGAGAGAGAGAGAGAGAGAGAGAGAGAGAGAGAGAGAATCATATAAACAGACATAAATATGTTGCCACTATCTACAAAGTTATACTGGCTTCTGACCCCGCCCAGGTACCATCCCCACCCATCAGCCACCAGCAGCAGAATCTCAGCAGCTAACTCTCCAGTACCTGTCCCTCCCTCCCTCTCTCCCTCCCTCCCTCCCTCCCCTGCTTTGTTTTGCCTTTTAGCTCTTGCCGGCCCCTCCCCCTCCCCCTCCCCCTGCCCCGTGATGTCCGCATTGCCATAGAGCGGCGTGGGCACAATGGCCACTGCTGATGGCGCAGCAATGCGTGACAGTACGGGGAGGGCGGGGAGGGAAGGAGGGAGGGGAGGGGGGAGGGAGGGAGCGGACTCACGCAAGCGAACAAGGCCTAGGACACCCAGGTGTCGCTGAACAAAAAAAAGCCACCCTGCTTTTTCTGTCTGTCTTTCTGTCTTTTCTTTCTGTCTTTTGTCACAATTCTTCGTCTTCTTTTTCTTCTTCTTCTTCTTCTTCTTCTTCTTCTTCTTCTTCTTCTTCTTCTTCTTCTGAATTCTTCTTCTTCTTCTTCTGAATTCTTCTTCTTCTTCTTCTTCTTCTTCTGAATTCTTCTTCTTCTTCTTCTGAATTCTTCTTCTTCTTCTTCCTCCTCTTTGCATTCTTCTTCTTCTTTGCATTCTCTTCTTCGTAATTCTTCTTCTTCGAAATTCTTCCTCAGAATTCTTCTTCTTCTTTGCAATTCTTCTTCTTCTTTGCATTCTTCTTCTTCTTCTTTGCATTCTTCTTCTTCTTCTTCTTCTTCTTCTTCTTCTTCTTCTTCTTCTTCTTCTTCTTCTTCTTCTTTCTTCTTCTTTGCATTCTTCTTCTTCTGAATTCTTCTTCTTCTTCTTCTTCTTCTGAATTCTTCTTCTTTGCAATTCTTCTTCTTCTTCTTCTTCTTCTTCTTCTTCTTCTTCTTCTTCTTCTTCTTCTTCTTCTTCTTCTTCTTCTTTTTTCTTCTTCTTCTTCTTCTTCTTCTTCTTCTTCTTCTTCTTCTTCTTCTTCTTCTTCTTCTTCTTTGCATTCTTTTACTTCTTGAGGGGTGTAATACTTCTAGCTGTAGACCTAGCTAGGGCCTATAGACAGTATCTCTGATCTGCTCCTCTGCATTCCAGTGTCTGGTCATCGCTTGTCGGTACTGTAAGATTCCCCCATTTTTTTTGTGTGTAGGGGGGGGGGTCCAAGCACCACAGAAGCATGAATGAGCAAGGCTGAGAAGTTAACACACAAGTTCCTTCTGTATATTAAACACTTGATATCTTTATCTTCAAACTACAATGTAAAGTTTCTTCTCGCTTTTAAACACTTAGTATCTTTATCTTCAAACTACGACGTAAAAAACAAACTGAGTGATGCTTGGAGGTCTTTCATATTGGTTTCCTAGTTTAAGCTTTGGTCCTACCTGAATAAGATAGATATACGGCAGATTTTTTGTTGTTTTTTGTTGTTTTTTGTTTGTTTTTGTTGTTTTGTTTTGTGTTTTTGTTGTGGCTTTTTTTGGGGGGGTTGTTTGTTTGTGGGGTTTGTTTTTTTTGGGGGGGGTGTTTCTCAGATGGAGCTTCGAGGTTCACCAAAGGTGAGAGATTTTGCGTATGCGACCCCCCCCCCCCCCCCCACCACCACCACCAACCACCACCACCACCAGCACAACCACCACCATTAAGGTAGCCACATTCCGACCTTAAGGAAAACATCGATATAATCCCACCCTCCAAGAGCTGAACCAGCTCCTGCATCATTTCAGGCAGAATGTACCCACAGTTGGTAGCGTTGTGTTCAAAGAAGGCAGGGTCGTTCTTCAGCTTGAATCCATATTGTCATGATGCCGTCCCTGGTAGCTCCGCTGGGGCTTTAATACAGCCAACCCACCTTCTCTGTGACAAGTGAAGGTAAAACAATTCTGGTATACATGCAGTCAGTTAGTTAGCTGTCATTAGTTGTCGAACAATATCAGTTGTGTTACAGTGTTTTGTCATTCGTACGACATTGAAACAGTTTGATAGGACGTTGAGTGTAGTCATGGGTGTATACGTGGTGAACATGTGATAGTGTATTGTATTGTGTTGTATTGTATTGTACCATGTGCCACTTTAAGTCACGGCAGATTTCTCTGTCTGAAATTCGGGCTGCTCTCTCCGGGGAGAGCGTGTCAACACTAGAGCAGCGCCACCCATTATTCTTTTCCTTTTCCTGTCTGCAACTGTATTTACTTCCCTATCAAAGTGGCTTTTCTTCTACAGAAAATTACCAATGACAACTCTCTTGTTGCCGTGGGTTCTTTTACGTGGGCTAAACGATTATGTTTAACACACAGGACTTCGGTTTATCATCTCATCCGAAAGACTAGCACCCAGACCACCACTCATGGTCTAATGGAGGGGGGGGGAGTTTTGGGCCCAAACGGGGATCGAACCACCGCACGCACGCTTCCGACCTGGACTTATCACTTTCAAGGCAGGTGCGTTACTTCTAGACCACCGGAGCACACAGCAAGCCAACATTCTGTGTGGACTCCGTTCCTTCAGCCATTCAGCTGTTGTGATGCGCATCAGGAATAACGATCAACCTGAATGAGAAAATGGGGGAAGGGGGGGGGGGACTAGTGATCAGAGCGTTGTAGTCGTGATCTGACAGCTGGGGATCGAGCCAAGTGCTAGGCATGCACCCGTGTAGGGGATTTTACCTGGAGTTAACGTCAGTACTGACTCCCCTCCACCCGTTTAGGGGATTTTACCCTGGAGTTAGCATCAGTGCTGACTCCCCTCCACTCCCCAAAAGTCTTTCGGATGAGACTATAAACTGAGACCCTGTGTGCGGATGCATGCAGAACATCTTGCGCACACAATAAATACCCGTTCCGCCTTTCGGAAGAGTGGTCCATTTCGAGCTGGTAGGAATGGATGACAACATTAAAACATTTACACACACAGGTGTCATGTTTAGACACCCTCCCAAAGCTGGAATGCGACTACACAATGGTGGATCCACAACAACAAAAATGTCGCTTATGCAAAACCTCGCCATTGGTGAACCTCGGAGACATAGCCTAGGAAGAAAAAAGAAAGTACAAACATTACAAACCAGTCCCCTGACCAACCAACTAAAACACAAACATATCTATATACACAGATGCTTGTTTTCTCCCAGCCATACTACTGAATCAAATCCTTGAGTCCAGTTTCTCAATGCCAGGACGCTCGCGCACACCTTGCGAGAAAGGAAGAGCCTTGAGTTTAAAAAACAAACAAAAAAACCCTGTAATAAGACGATAGCTGGCCCAGGCCAAAAGTTGTGTCAGTTATTCATATCAGCTAATTGCAAAAGCCTTCATTTAATTATTGTTATGTTGTAAAATGTTGTGTTGAGATTGCCTTCAGCCATGACAAGCTCTTAACAGAACAACCTGCACTCTCCTTCAAAGGAGAATAAATCCTCTGAAGTCAGAGTATGGCTGCCTATATGGCAAGGTACTTGAAAATAGTCATACACGCAAACTTCTCATTCAGTCTGCAATTTGATCACAACATCCAAAAGACTAGCCCCAGCCCAAATCACCATCCATGGTCTGATGAATTTCGAGTCATGACAGGGGTCAAATCCATTGCTGAAAAGAAAGGTGATAGTTTGGTCTAGACCTTCACCTGTCTAACAAGTAAAACGTAAGGCTTTGGGTTCAATTCCCAGCCCAGCCCTTTCTTCAAAGTTTGACAGAAAAATTGCACTGGATGTCAAGACTTTGGAGGAGACTCTAAACAAGACAGGCCTGAGTGCTCATGGATTTGTGCATGCACGTCAAAAGAACCCACTACAATTAAAACTTTGAAAGAGCGTTATTTGGGGGGGTTGTGTTTTCATCTGTTTTGATGTAAAGTCTTGTCTGTTTTCTTTCTTTTTGTTTTTGTTTGTTGTTGTTATTTGGTTTGTTTGGGGTTGGTTTTTTTGTTTGCTGTTGTTGGGGTGGGGGGTTTTGGGTTGTTTTCTTTGGGGTTTTTTTTTATAGATAATATCTCGCCTTTCTGCGCAAGTATCTCGCCACACTCGCCGTAAAGTAAACCATATTGTAGCTTGGCGCGCGAGAACCTCGCTGACGGCGTGTTCGAAACGCCTCCCATGTGAGGTCATGTGGGGACAGCAAGGGAGATTACCCATGTAAATCTTCAGTCAGTGTAGCAGACGACCCGGACAACATGTAACAATGGCCTCCGGCCTGTTCTGCCTTGCAGAACTAACCGCCACAACACTGCACAGTTGACAAACTCCCTGCCTTTGTTTGTTGTGATTCTGAATCATCAGCCGACCAACAAAAAACGTGTTCTTTACCGTACGTGTGTGTGTGTGTGTGTGTGTGTGTGTGTGTGTTGTGTGTGTGTGTGTGTGTGTGTGTGTGTGTGTGTGTGTGTGTGTGTGTGTGTGTGTGTGTGTGTGTTTGGGGGGGTGTCTTACATTTCTTTAAGCTTTTCACTTTTTTTGTCTTTTAAGTTTCTTTTCTTCTAAAGTTTTGGTTCACTTCTTTTTGCTTTGGTTTATTTGTCTCTATATGGATTTCAAGGGTTTGTTTTTTTTCCCCCGTGTATCGTTTGTTTACCTGTCTTCATTGCATCATTGTCCCCTGTGGGGATGCTGGGAGCATTCAGTATAAGCAGCATCCCCAACTTCTGGAAATCATATGCTAGGAATTCTCTCTTTTCTATCCATTTCATTTTTTCTGCTTTGAGGTTTTTTTGGTTGTTTTTTTCTTCTTTTTTTTTTGCATGTCACCTCCTTCTTGTCTAGTTTCTGTCTCCTTGGTCCATTCTCATGCCTTTTTTTTTTTTAAAGAAAGACTTAAACTCACTAGTCAAGCTTCTCTCTCTCAGCAACCCACTTATCTCTCTCTTTCCAGTCCTAAAGTTATATAATGATGATGACGACGATGAATAAAAGTAATGATAATAATGATGATGATGATGATGATGATGATGATGATGATGATGATGATGATGATGATGATGATGATGATAATAATAATAATAATAATAACAATAGTAATAATAAATATATCAAACTGATGAAACTAACGATGTCTTACAGCATGAGAAAACCCAGCTTCAAAGAAGACTCATCTTTCTGTTTAGACCCATTTCAAGCCTTTTCATTTATATGCTTTTGTTCGATTTAGTTCTCACTACACTTACAATGAAAAGTTGTTGTTTTTTAAAAGAAAGACAGACAGACCGAAGAAAGATGTTTTAAACTTCGTTTGAAGACACAGGCTGATCACCGAATTCAAGAGAAGTAACACAGAAAAATGTACCCTGAGGACAAACAGGAAGTGACACATTTCATAAGGCCCAAAATTCTACACACACCCTCCCCCCCACCAACCGGCGGGGCTGGGAGGGGGAGGGGGTTGGGGGGAGGGGGGCTGTCAATATAAATAACATCCCCACCTAACAATTCTGTACTAGTAACTCCCTCTTTCCTATCCGACTCCACTCTCCCAAAAGTCCGGATGAGACTTTAAACCGAGGCCCCGTGTGCGAATGCACGCAGAACATCTTGCGCACACGTTAAATCCTGTTCCGCTTTTCGTAAGAGTAGGCCATCGTGTGCCGGTGGGAACAGATGACATTTACAAAACTGCATACACACGGGGACCGGATGTAAAAAAGCATATGAATGCTTATTCTATTATCCTCGATATAAAAGAATAAATTAATAAATAAATAAATCCCTCTCTCTGTTTCTGCCTTGTTCCCTTTTCCCTGTCATTGGAAAATAACACAACAATATCGACACCCTGTGCCCATCCCCGTGTTCACAATTTTATTACCTGGTCGCCAGAACAAAATGATTTAGGCAAAATGTTATATAGTGAAGAGAAGATGTTTGACAGATTTTTTTTAATAAATGGGCAGAATTATATAGGAAGACATAATAGCGAGAGAGAGAGAGAGAGAGAGAGAGAGAGAGAGAGAGAGAGAGAGAGAGAGAGAGAGAGAGAGAGAGAGAGAGAGAGAGAGAGAGAGAGATGACAAAATGTGAAGGGAGAAGACAATACAAAAAGAGAATGATAGAAAAGGGAAATGTTCTTGCCCAAAATGCTTGAATGTACTGACGAGTACAGATCTTGTGCATGCATGTTCATTTCTGACAGGCATTTCTTCTCCATCATCATCGAACCTCAGACAGCAGTTATTGTCTTTCATGACAGGAAATGCGTTGTGCTACTTTTTTTTTTTTATATTGAGGATAATGCAATAAGCATCCGTGTGCTTTTTTACATCCAGTCCCCGTGTGTATGCAATTTTGTAAATGCCATCTGTTCCCACCGGCACACGATGGCCTACTCTTACGAAAAGCGGAACAGGATTTAACGTGTGCGCAAGATGCATCGAGTGTGTCCGCACATGGGGCCTCGGTTTATAGTCTCATCGAAGGACTTTTAGAGAGAGGAGTCAGCACTGATTAAGCACAAGTCAGACCCAGTGCATCTGACTTCTGCGTATGACAGAATTATCTTTCAAGTCTTTCTGGAAAAAAGGCAGAAGGATGGACCAAGAAAGCAGAAAATAGGCAAGACGGAGATACAAGGTGACAGGAAGAAAAGGAACAAGGCAGAGACAGGCATATGAGTACATCTGAATGTTTGTATTAGATGTGTATATTTTCATGATATATATAATTTTGTTAAATGAATTAAAAAAAAATTACATTTGAATATAAGGAAGGAAAGAGAGACAGACAGACAAGAGAGGGGTAGAGAGAAAGATGGGAAAAAGAAGTACAGATAAAAAGAGGACATGCGTCAAGATCTTGTGCACATAATCCACACATGTAAACACAGTCGACAACATTGGTTTTTGTTTTATTTTGGTCTTATGAATTTTGCTCTTCGCATTACTCAAGTTTTGACATTGTTCATCTCGTTTCCTTTTCAGTGTTTATTTCAGCTGCGAGCCGGCTACCCAACCCCACTCCAGCCTTTTTTTTGTGAAGGGGAGGTAGGCTTTTCCCAATGCTCTGACCAGCAGTGACACAATGACCGACCAACTGACTTTTGTTCCCTTTTGAATTATCACACTGTCATTTGAAATACCTCACGACAATAGCAAGTTCATTCCAATATGCATTTAAACCACAGAAGTAACAAAAAGATTAACTTCAGCCATGTTAGCTTTGCAGCCAGAAAGCACAGACCCCTTAAACAAGTGCAAAACAGTTTTAATAGAGGGAGTTGTGCAAAGCTTGTGTTTTTTCTCAGAAAAGAAAACTGGGTGGTCAAGTGTCAGTAGTGTGTGCTCACCATTTGATTTCTAAACTTGAGTAATTAAATCGGGCTACAAAATTCCAACCCTCTAAAATATTGAATCATCAAATGCAAAGAAAATACAATCGATATGTAAATATAAAAGCATCATGTAATTCATTCAAGAAATGGTAATGATATATTCGGAAGAAAATTAAAAGAATTTTGTTGGGTCACATAAAGCAGTATCATTATGGTTGCTGTTTATGCAGAGGAAGAAGAAGGAAAGAAGTCGAGCAAGTCAATGGTGGAGAAGAAACCACACAAGCGCATGTCCCTAGCAGTTGAATAGACAGCCCAACACAGCAGGCCAATGCTTCATGAGCTGAACCCTGAGGTCTCTACAAACAACAATCATGTTGGGCTATGATTACAGCCCTCCAACATCATTGGATTGGGAATTGGCACTGGTCTACAGCCAGAGTGGGTGACAACAGCTGACAAAACTCAAAGTCTATCATCTACAATGAAAAGAGAAAGGACATCAGCAATAAACTGCCCACTCTGTGCTCAGTCCAAGCTAAGTACACTTAAACAGCAAGAATGAAAGGAACATCGCTTTTTGGTAATAAGTCCAAGAAAGCTATGTTTTACAAATGTTTCAATACAAAATGTAAGAGATTAAACGCTTCAAATTAAAGACCAGCTGCCTACCAGCACTCCTTGCTGAAATACATAATTAAATGATTTAAAAGCAGAAAAAAACATTCATACAGCAGCCAAGCGTTTCGCACAACAGCTTGTAAACTATTTATAAGCAATCAAAAAACAACAAACCCACACACATGTTAAAGTCATTTTCTAGTTTTACACAAACAAGTTTCATGACAGCACAAAAGTAAAAGCCAGAAAAAAGGCTGAACAAAAATCAACCTGTGCCACACTGTATTACTGCAGTGATATTTTAAAATATATTATTTCACAACAGTTCCTACACAACAGTGGAATTTTTGGAAGACATTTGAAGTAAAGTTCCACACTTGCAGAAAAAGCAGCACAAATGTAGATAACAGATCAGTATAAAGGTTTAACAAAAGATGTGAAATTTTTCACTTAAGTCTTGCCAAAACGTTTTTATGGGTCCTTCAACCTCCCCTCCCCCCACTTTTTCTTTCATTTTAAAAATCATATTGCGAGGCCTCCAACATATTCTCTCCCACTTTTTCTTTCAGATACAACAATACCAAACCAAAACAGGGCTGTGTTAGGAGTACACTTGTGTTCACAATGGAAATCAAAGACTGCTAGGAGAGATTCGATGGGTTAGTCTATCAATGAGCTGGAAGAGCTATGACCTTGGTAACGGACATATCCCTGACTTAGGGCAAAACAAAACGCCAGAAGGAATTAAGGTGACAGGACACAACAATACAACTTACATGCAATCTTATCCTCACAAATGTAAAGGCGAAAATGTTTTTTATATATAAATTAGATAGTGTAGGATAACTAAAAAGGGGGAAATTGCCTTTTCTAATGCAAAGTTATCAAGAGAAAATGTAAACAGAAAAACAAGTTACATCAAAATGCAGCAATATGTCTTTAACCAAGACAGTCTAATATGCAAGGTTGTCCAAAAACAATATACACAGTAAAAAATAAATTTTTAAAAAACTGTTGAATTCAATACAGAATTTTTTTAAGACATTCTAATGTAATGCAATGTTTGTAAAAAGATGTACACCAAAAAATAAACTGTTCACTGAAATACAGCAAGATGGTCAAAAATGTACAGAAAAAAACTGAGTTGATATACTGCAAAAAATTTTAATGTGACATTCCAATCTAATGCAAGGTTGTCAAAAAGGGATGTACACACAAAAAAATGTTGAATTAAAATAATGCAACTTTTTTTTTTTTAAGAAGACATTCCAATCTAATATAAAGTTGTCAAAGATGTACAGAAAAAACGTAGTTGAAATACAGCAATTTTTTTAATGACATTCCAATCTAACGGGAAAAAATTGTTGAATTAAAATACTGCATCTTTTTTTGCTTTTTTTAATGTGACATTCCGATCTAATGCAAGGTTATCAAAAAGCGTTCAAAGAAAAAAATGTTAAAATACTGCCTTTTAAAAAAAAAAAAAAAGAATCGAGTATTTCTTGCATTCAATCGCAAAATAACCCAAAAAATATACTACTATATTTCTTGTACTCAATCATATGAAACCGAAAAATATACAGGTGTATTTCTTGTAATTAATTGCATAAAAACTGAAAAATATACTGATGGATTTCTTGCATTCCATTTCCTAAAACACATGTGAAAAATACACTTATATTTCTTACATTTGATTTGATAAAATCGAAAAATGCACCATGGTATTTCTTGCATTAAATCTAATAAAAACACAGAAAAAATATACCCTTGTATTTCTTGCATTCAATACAATAACAAAAAAACCCACGAAAATTATACTATTGTATTTCTTGCTTTCAGTCTAATTTTTTTTTTTTTTAAAGATACTATCGGATTTTTTGCATTCAATGTCATCATTGGTTTAAATAGTTTTTATTTAGAATTTTGAACACACACTGAAAACAACATCATTTAAGAATCATAGCAACAACAAGCTTGTAGCTTATACTGTGTGTGGTTTTTGTTTTTTCATATTACACTCCAATCTAATGCAAGGTTGTGAAAGATAAAAGAAAAAAATGGTCGAGTTAAAATTCTGCATTTTCTTTTTATGGCATTCTAATCCAATGCATGGTTGTCAAAAAAGTTGTACACATAAAAAAAATTGTTGAATTAAAATACTGCAAGTTTAATGTGACATTGCAATATTTTCTCTAGCTCCTCAAAAAGAAGCACCCCCCTCTCACACACACACACACACACACACACACACACACACACACACACACACACACAGAGTGACACACACACAGTGACACACACAGTGACACACACACACACACACACATAGTGACACATACAAAACTGACGTGTACACACACACACAGTACAGTCACACACACACAGTGACACAAAGATACAGTGACATACACAGAGTGACACATACACCCACGGTAACAAAGACACAGTGACACAAAGACACACAGTGACACCAAGACACACAAACACACACACACACACACAAACACACACACACACACACACACACACTAACCTGAACATACTTTTTACAACCTCCTTTCTAGCAATGCCCTTTAAAAAAATAATTTTAAATTTTAAAAAAAACATCATTTTCTGTGATGCGTCTCTCCCGCCCTCCCCCCCCCCCCCCCTCCCTTCTCCCAGTACTTTCCCCCAAAGATAATTCAGTACAGATTTCTTACCCAGCATCCCCCCCCCCCCCCCTTCCATCCCGACTTCAGTTTTGGAATAAAGTTTTCAAAATGTTCCTTGCTCTCACCCCTCAACTCTCTCCAGCCTGATCAGTAACTACCTGCCCCTTATCCCCACCCTCAGTCATTACCCCCCCCCCCCTTGTATACCACACCATTCTAACACCCCCACTCCCTTCCTTACATATTTTCCCTCAAATTCTAGCACCCCTCTTCCCACCATCCTTCAAACGAAACTATAAACCGAGGTCCCATACATGTGCGAACGTACGCTCAATATCTTAAGCACAAGTTAAAACCGGTTTTGCCTTTTGTAACATAAGGCCATTTTGTGCCTGTGGGGACGAACAAAATTTACAAAACTGTATACACGCGGGAACTGGATGTAAAAAAGCACACGAGTGGCTATTCTACTATCCTCGAAATAGAATATGAAAATTTTAAAAAGAGCCTAAAAGAAAAAGTTTCGCCGCTGTGTCTATAATATACCTATTGTTCACCTGCCTTTTGTGTCCACATGTGGGGCCAGGGTTAGGGATGAGATTAGAGTTAGTGTTAACAGTAAACAGCATGCAAGGGTTGTCAGCTGGTCGGTCTGAATGTTAGAAGGCATGTGGACACAACAGCAGATAGCAAATGGTATGTAGCTGTAGACACAATGGTATATAGCTTGCAGTAATATGCACCTTTATATCAGAATCACCAGTCCTACCAACAGCTAAGGCTTTGCAGTGGACTTCATGTCAACAAATTTCCAGTTTTGCTATCGAAGAGATTTCAGGCCCAAGACGCTTTTAACAAATCGCGAACTTTTTTTTTGAAAATCCCAAACTTTTATCAAATCGCGAACATTTTTTTTTTAAAAGCCTAAACTTTTGACAAATCGTGAACATTTTTTGAAAAGCCCCAACTTTTCACAAATCGCAAACATTTTGTCTAAAAAGCTGCAACTTTTAACAAATCGCAAACATTTTTCTAAAAGCCCAAACTTGTAAAAAATCTCAAAAGATTTTTTTAAGCCAAACTTTTAACAAATCGTGAACATATTTCAAAACCCCCAACTTTTAACAAATCGCGAACATATTTTAAAAAGCCAAACTTTAAAAAAAATCCCGAACATATTTTAAAAAGCCCAAACTTTTAACAAACTGCGAACATTTTTTTAAAAACCCAAATTAAAAAAAAATTGCGAACATTTTTTTAAAAACCCAAAATAAACCATTAAAGAAAAAAAATGATCATCCTGCCTGCTTTCTTTTATCTCTCTGCTCTATATCTGCATCACTGCCCCTCCCACACACCCTCCCCCTTCCTTGCTCTCCTTAAAACCTGATGTTCCCACCCCACAACTACCCCCTTTACACACACACACACACACACACCACACACACACACACACACACACACGTAAACAATCTTTTACCCTCAATAAAGATCATTTTGACTTGACACCCAAACACAACACGACAGAACACGACACACACACCAAAACAAATACATACAACAATGTTTTGTGAAATACAAACCCAATCTAGGCTAACTGCCTACTTTCCAATTCTAATTGTTGAGTTCTCTCCCCACTTGGCTACCTTAACAGTCGTACAGGTCAGGGAACATGTTTTTCCATTTTCCAATGACTGAAGTTTCAGGAGCAGATGAAGCGAAAAGCACCATTGTCTTAATTTTTTGTCATCTGTTTTCTATTTATTCTTTTTTCCTGTGGGTGTGTGTCTTGGGGTTTATTTGGGTTGGCTGGCTGGTTGGGGGGGGGGTGTTCTTGAGGGGGATTGGGGGTAAATTTTTCTTCTCTTTTTTTTTTTTTTTAATGTAACAGTCAAGTCCTCCTCCTGAAGACTGGGGCTTTCTGTTCCTGGAGATAATGGGTGTGTTTCTTGACGTGTTCCTGGTCCTGGGTGATGAGATCTGAAGATTCAAAAACAACACTTGAAGGCATTGGCATTGATATATTTTCTACATTTTTGTCATTATCTTAAACTCTGTCACCCACTCCTCCAAGCATTTCATTTTCGTGTCATGTTCACAGCCCTACCCACCACAAAGGCAGTGTCAGAGCTGACACCTCATCCCCTTCACTGAATGCTCAGACAGCAAGTTTCGGCCTGGGTCAGATAGTGACATTTCAAATATCTATCTCTGGATCTGTCATCCACAGGCGATGTGGGCCAAGCCATCCAGAAAGCAAGATATTAAAGGTTCAATTCCTGTTTGAACCCAAACTTTTCCTCGATCCACAAGACCATACGAGGCGGTCTAGGTGCTAGACTTTCGGATGAAATGACAAACTGAGGTCCTGTGTGCTAAAATATTTAATAAACTTTATATAGACTTACTTTTTTATTTATCAGCTTTAACATTACATGTGTTGATCTCAAATACTTATTTCCTGAAATAAACCAGAATTTAAAAAACAACTTCTAAATGAAAACACACACACACACACACACACACACACACACACACACACACACACACACACACACACACACCACACACACAACAGACAGATCAGATGACAGACAAGGGAAAAAAATAAAATACTTTTTTTAATGACAGACATGGAGACAACACAAACACACACTGCCATAGACAGACTGATCACATATGGTTCTCACCTGCTCTGTGACATGTAGAGGGCCCCACGAAGACTTCACTGACACTGTCAGGATTGGAGTCAGCAGCCCACTGATGTGACTGGTCGGTGAAGATTATTATCTGGGATGCCTCTGTCGAGTTTTCTTGAAACTGGGGTGTCTTCAGTTTTTCGAAGTAGTACTGGTATGTAAAGATCAGTCCATTTGTTGATGCTGTCTGTCCAATTCTTCCTCAGCCTGCTCTGGTGTGTCCTCCCTATGTCCCTTGCAGAACTGACTGTCTTGAAAGTAGAACTATTTGATGTCCTGCCTTGTCAAGGTTGGTCCACTCTTTGATGTTCCTTCAGTGTCCACGCGCCCTCTACAGGAAACATTCTTGGCCAGACAGCTGTGATGTGACGTGACCAAACTGGTCTGCCTGCCTTCTATGTGCAACAGGCAACTGTGAGGAGGTTCTCTCTTTCACTATACACCGTCAGATGTGTCTGGGAAAATGATGGCATGTCCTTTACAGCTCCTCTCGTGGGCCGTACAGCTTGGTCTGTAGGGTTATCTCCGTCGGCCACACTTTCTTCCTCAGGTCGCTGAATAGTGTACACCTGTGAAGGATGTGCTCGCCTGTCTGGTTTTCTTTACCACAGGCACACAGGGGAGAAGGAGCAAGTTTCAGCTTTGTGAACATGTGGTGATTTAAGCTGTGAGGTTCCAGTGGTGTAGATTTCATGTAGGCTAGTTCTCCGGAATTTTACAGCACCTGGTGACTAGACATAGATGTGTAAGCTACAAACAAGGGTAGGTCAGGGTGTGAAATCAAGGTACTTGGCACCCGATTCCAGTGCATATAAACAGTAAACATAACTGCTGACTCAAAGACATAAGCAGTCCATGCCCTATATGTTACCTCCATGTGATCTGAACACTCTATAATGAGCTGTTTCCAAACCTTTGTTAAAGACATAGCCACAGTGGAGGATGCTTTTCATAGAAATTTTGAAAAAGTGATGGACCATAATTAAGAATTGCAATCAAAGTGGCACGTCTTAAGATAATACTCCTTACTCTAAGTAACCCAGCCACCAAGTTGACGACAGCCAAAAATACACTCTGCATATAAAAATTCAAGCCATACTGACATGTCAGTCATACCCACATTCCAGAGTCACTGCTGTAGGCCTGGATGAATCGATGAGCAAATTACTTATAAATTATAGCACCCTCTCACAATGAGCTCTCTGAACTTTACATTTTGCATCATTTTTGTTTCGTTTTTTTAAATATCAAGCAAACCCTGCAAAAATAACACACGCTAAATTTTTAACCATATTTTTTTTATGTCAGATAGAATATAGTAGTATATCTATCATCATGTACTTACATGTTAGGTCTTGATCCACAATGTCTTGATGGAAGATCCAGAGTTCCCCACTGAAGGCATCAGAACAGGAGACACAGCACCCTAGTTCTGACCGCTGTGTGATCAGCATTGTAACTTTAACCCTCATGCTAGGACTTCTGCCCACCAAGGGATTCAAAACATGAACCAAGACAGTTTGGAAAAAACTTAATGGAGTGTAAAGGAGTGACAGTCACTGGTCATACTGTAAGATGCAGGAACAAACAAAACAAAATCTGAGCCACCTTCAATCTCACTACAGTATCTACCCAGAGTCACTGGTCCTACTCCAAAAAGAAGAAACCATCTCCACACAAGACCTGAGCCACCTTCACTCCCACTGCAATACCTCCTACCCACGAATTCAACATGTTGGCCAACCTCCAGGGCCCTGATCAAACTACCAACTGAGCTATCAGGGACCTACCACAACTACAATCCATCACCTCTACAGTCTTTTGCTCTCTGCCAACTGAGCTAGTTATTTATCTATTTATTCTTTTAATATTGAGGATAATGGAATAAGCACTCATGTGCTTTTTTTTACATATAGTCCCTGCGTGTATGCAGTTTTGTAAATTTTGTCATCTGTTCCCACCGGCACACAATGGCATACTTTTTCGAAAAGCGGAACAGGATTTAACTGTGCCCAAGATATTCTGCTTCTGTCTACAGTCTCATCCGAAGGACTTATGGGGAGAATGGAGTCTGCACCGATGTTAACTCCAGAGGAAAAATCCCCTCAAATGGTAATCGAACCCGGTTGTCAGCCAACCCAATGTCCTGACCACTAGGCTATCCTGCCCCCCCCCCCCCCCCCCCCCCCCCCCCCCCAAAGTATCAAGGGATCTATTACAGCTACGGGCCTTCCAACCAAACTTGAAGTCAGGGTCGTATTCACTATCAAAGGAAAGAGGATTCAGATCTACCAAGTATTGTCAGTCAGTGCCGTCTTCAAATATTTTTTTTCAGGACACCAAGATTAATCTCTTTTGATCTGTTGCTATATAGATTGTTTTTACTATCACTTTTACTGTTTAGGGGGTTGTGTTTAAGAGGGTTTTTTGTTTTGTTTTGTTTATTTAAGGGGGAAAGGTTAGGTTAGTTTTTTCTGTTTTTTTGCTTTCAGTTTGGGGGGTTGGGTTTTTTGGTGGGTTTCCTTTTTTTAGGGGCTCTGATTTTTATCACTTTTCTATCTTAGGTTCAGGGGGGAGGGGGATGTTTTCCCCTTTAGTTTTATTTCAGTTTGGTTCGGTCTAGTTTCATTAGATTTAGTTCTATTCCTGGTTTTGTTTGGGTTTTTATTTGTCCCCTAATTATTTTTTTTAATTGTTTGGTTTGGTTTTAGTTTTACTTGGTTTCGTTTTATTCATGGTTTGGTTTAAGTTTTTTTCCCGATTTAGTTTTAATTCCCGGTATGGTTTAGTTTTCTTCAGGGTTTAGTTTTATCCCCGGTTTAATTTCATTAATGGTAGTTTTATTCCCGGTTTAGTTTTATTCATGGTTTAGTTTTATTCATGGTTTAGTTTTATTCCTGGTTTAGTTTTATTCCTGGTTTAGTTTTATTCATGGTTTGGTTTTATTCATGGTTTAGTTTTATTCACAGTTAGGTTTGGTTTTATTCATGGTTTAGTTTTATTCACAGTTAGGTTTGGTTTTATTCATGGTTTAGTTTTATTCATGGTTTGGTTTTATTCATGGTTTAGTTTTATTCACAGTTAGGTTTGGTTTTATTCATGGTTTAGTTTTATTCACAGTTAGGTTTGGTTTTATTTATTGTTTGGGTTTATTCACAGTTTAGTTTTATTCATGGCTTGGTTCAGTTTCGTCACGGTTTTTGGTTTAGTCTTGTTCATGCTTTGGTTTACTTTTATTCATAGTTTAGTTTTGTCATGGTCTGGTTTCATTCAGGTTTGTTTATCTTAGGTCAGCGTTAGTTTTAAGGGTCTGTGGGCTGGGGGGGGGGGGGGGGTTAAGTCTTTTCTCTGAAGAAGACTTGTTTAAATTTCTTTCTTTTTTTAAATATCTGATTATCTTACATTTTGTTTATTCTATTTCACTTTAAATCCTCATTTTATTTTTTTAAGTTTTGGTCTATTCCATTTAGTTTACTCTTTAAGCCTCTTTTGGGGTAAATTTCATTGTTGATGTTTCTAACAGGGGGTGTTTAAGTTAAACTTAAAGCCATCAAAACTTTGGTGCCCTGTGACCATCTAAAGGCAACTGACAGGTCATCTAACAAAACTTCCCACTGCAAGTACGGGGACTGGATAGCCTAGTGGATAGAACATTGCGCTAGCAATCTGACCACCCCGGTTCCATTCCCGTTCAAGGGGGATATTTTCCCCTGGAGTTAACATCAGTGCAGACTCAATTCTCCCCAAAAGTCCTTCGGATGAGAATATAAACTGAGGTCCCATGTGCGAACGCACGCATATCTTGCGCACACGTTAAAACCTGTTCCGCTTTTTGAAAGTAGGCCGTTGTGTGCCGGTGGGAACAGAAGACAAAATTGATAAAACCGTATACATACGGGGAATGTGTGTAAAAAAAAAAGCTCATGAGTGCTTATTCCATTACCCTCGATGTAAAAGAATGAATAAATAAATTAATTAATAGATAAATAAATAAATAAATAAATAAATAAATAAATAAAGTGACTGACAAAGAGACCATAGACTATCCTCACTCCAAACACCAAGATGAAGACTGTAGAATTACGAATATATCCTCACTGTACAGACTAACACAAAGGGACTGTACTTGTAATTTCCTCACTCCAAAACAAATGAAGACTGGAATTTCCTCACTCCAAAAACAGACTACAGAATTTCCTCCCTCCAACAACCAAGATGAATGAACATGTGCTTCTATTCCAGAACTATTAGAAAGAGGTCATCCCTCAAATGGACTGGCTTTAAGTTTCAACAGAGCTCTGAAGGTTTCCTGACAAATTCCCGGGGTGCTGTGCCCTTGTACTAATGCACTTCATCTGGCGTTCTCCGATCAGAAGGTTCATGGCTGCTGGCCACATTCTGAGGACAAGCACATACACAGAACTGTGTCATAAACACAACACTTTTTATTAATTTTTTCAATATATGTTATCGAGATAGCTCTGTGGTTAGAGCGCTCGCTTTCCCCCAGCGTCGAGCGTGGTTACCAGTTGGATGGGTGACCGTGCGCGCGCCTTGGCTTCAGTACAGTTCCCCCAGATGTAAATGGGCACCTGCCTTCTTTAGGGTCAGGGAAGGTAAAGCAGCGAGGGAGAGGAGATGGGCGCGGCCCTCAAATTGCTGGCCCCTAGAGAAGCTGAGGTCTCTGACGCCTCGCTCCACTATGACCACACAGGATATGGGACACCTTTACCTACCTTTTATCTGTTATTCAGGAGTATCCAGCCCCTCAAGTTCTATTCCTTAACTATGGACAATCAAGTTTGCATTTCCTATACAATTTTGTGAATGTACTGCATATCTTTCATACATACTGGGATTCATATTGATCTATCTTTGTGTGTGTGTGTGTGTGTGTGTGTGTGTGTGTGTGTGTGTGTGTGTGTGTGTGTGTGTGTGTGTGTGTGTGCGCGTGTGTGTGTGTGTGTGTGTGCGCGTGTGTGTGTGTGTGTGTGTGTGCGCGTGTGTGCGCGTGTGTGCGCGTGTGTGCGCGTGCGTGCGCGTGCGTGCGCGTGCGTGCGTGTGCGTGCGTGTGCGCGCGCGCGCGTGTGTGTGTGTGTGTGTGTGAGAGAGAGGGAGGGAGGGAGGGAGGGAGGGAGGGAAGTGCCTGCGTGTGTGTAAGTGAGTGCGCGCGTGCGTGCTCGCGCGCGTGTGTGTGCGCGTGCGCGCGCGCGCG
>CM060333.1:55706224-55711224 GCA_030674155.1 Stramonita haemastoma
AATCAATCAATCAAATTTTTATTTCCAGATGGTACATTGAGTAAGCAGCGATCTGCTTTTTTCCATCAAGCCATCTATCTAAAGAAAAGAAAAGAAAAAAATCAAAACAATAGCAAAAATCAAATCCTAAACAAAACAAAAAACCAACAAAAGACAAAGTAGAAAATCCCTAGCAAACAAAAAAAAAACCAACGAAAGAAAGAAAAGGGGAAAAAGCAAACAAACAATTAAAACAACAACAACAAACATTTCACCAACATTAACTTGCTAACATGATTTCAACAACTTTAAAATAAACTATGCCTATAAATAATACAAGCAACTACTATAACAACAACCAAAAGAGAAAATAAAATAAATAAAATAAATAAATAAAATAAATAAATAAAAATAAAAAAATATTTTAAAAATCTACTCGAAAGCCATACACACATATGCACATACACCCACACACCCATACACACACACACACACACACACACACACACACACACACACACACACACACACACACACACACACACACACACACACACACACACACACACACACACACACACACACCCGTGCATCTACACACACACACACACACACACACACACACACACACACACACACACACACACACACACACACACACACACACACACACACACGGTTTGCGCTCTTCCACTCAGCTCGTATACTCGTAGGTACATGCACACATTTAAAGTCTTTTTTAAAAAATCATATAGTTTCAAAAAAAAACCAATAAAAAAAAACACACTCACACACACACACACACACACACACACACACACACACACACACACACACACACACACACACACACACACACACACACACACACACACACACACAACAGCTTATATCAATTACAATGTAACCAAAAAAACATTAAGACTTAATAATAATAATAATAATAATAATAATAATAATGATAATAATAATAATAATAATAATAATAATAAAACAATTTTTTTAAAAAATGAATAAATACAACAACAACAACAACAAAATTTTCAAAATAAATAAGTAAAGTAATAAAAAATCTATAAGCAATTTATGTCAAATTACAATATCTCTATACTTCAATTCATACTTTATATTTTTAAAAGAAGATAAGGAAAAAACAACAAACACAACGATACCTTATGATAATACCCATCATCACTGAGAGGAAATAACATATACGCTAACAAACATACAATCAAACAAAAGAAAAACAAAAACAAACAAACAAACAAAAAACACATAAAAACACACCAAAAAACAAACAATCAAACCAAAACATCAAAAAACCAATCCACACGGATTATATATTAGAAGGAAGAAAAGAAAAAACAACTAAAGCAACAATACCATATGATAATACCCATCACCACTGAGTGGAATAACATAACAAACATATGGGCATGCACACATTTAAAAAAAAAATTTTTTTTTTTAATCATATAGTGTCAAACAGCTTATATCAATACAATGTCACCAACCATTATTTAAGACTTTAAAAAAAAAAAAAAAAAAAAAACCCACCAAAAAACAATCAGACCAAAACATCAAAAAACCAATCCACACGGATTATATATTAGAAGGAAAGAAAAGAAAAAACAACTAAAGCAATAATACCATATGATAATACCCATCACCACTGAGTGGAATAACATAACAAACATATGGGCATGCACACATTTAAATTTTTTTTTTTTTTTTAAATCATATGGTGTCAACAGCTTATATCAATACAATGTCACCAACCATTATTTAAGACTTAAAAAAAAAAAATAATAATAATAATAATAATAAAAAAATCCATGAAATGTCAATAAGCAACTCATGTCAGATTACATTATCTCCACACTTCAATTCATACTTATGTTATGAGGAAGAAAAGAAAAAACAAAACAAAACAAAACAAATAAACAAAAAAACAAAAATAAAACCCCGAAAAACAAACGCAACAATACATATGATAATACCAATCTCCACTGAGAGGAAATAACATAATTTTTTTTATACACTAACAAACATTCAAACTAACCAAAAAACTAATAAACAAACAAAAGCAACAGAGAACCAAACAAACATAATGAACGAAAAAAAACACCAAGCAAAACAAAACTAAATCAAAAAACAAACAAAAAACAAGCAAATAAACAAACACAACCCCCCAAAAAAAACACACACAAAAAAAAAACCCACACACTCAAAAAACAAAAAAAATTTGGAGGGGGGGTGGGAACGGGTGGGGAGGGGGTATCAAGAGGAAGGGGGAAAACACAAACAGCAACCAGAAGAATTATAATAATGATTTATGATTATATTTCATAAATAAAAAACCCTACACATATGAACAAAAACAAACAAACAAACATTCAAACAAACAAACAAAAAACAAACAAAACACAACAAAAAACATACACAACAACAACCAGAACAAAAAGTAAGGCCTTCCACTTATCAAAATAATATAAATATAATAGTGCTAATAGTCTCATTAGTATAATTAATAAAATAAAATAAAAATTAAATATTTATCCTGAAACTATTAAACTGGGTAAGTGAAAAAAAAAAAAAAAATCCAATCTAGTCGTTAATCAGTGGTTTGGTTTTCTCCTTGTGAATTTGCAGAATATACACGTGTTTACATACATCACTTATTCCCTATCCTGTTCAAAATTAAATTATATATAAAAAAAAATACAAAAAAACAACAACTCTTTCTCCACCTTTTCCCCCTTCCACATACATATATAGCAAGTAAAGTGTAGCTTTTTCAGTCACAGTGAGCCACACGTGAAAGATTTTTCGGGGTTAGCAGAGAGTATCAATATCTTTAGTCTGTTCTAAGTATGGTTGATTGGATTGATGTGTAGTTCTTAAACATTTTTGCATAAGCGCATTAAGTGATTTTTCAACTGATTTTTGAACTGATTTTTATTTTTGATACATTTTAAATGTTTTGGGAGCTTGTTCCATAAATCACTACCTGAATATAGGAAGCTTGTTTTGTAAAGATTGTTTCTGGGTCTGGGAAATGTTAGTAGATGGTTATGCCTGTGCTCATTAATTTTGAATCTATTGGTGATCTTGGGAGGGGCATTTCCATTGACAACTTTTTGTACAAATAGAGCTTTATTGAGATAAAGCCTGTTTTGAAATGTAAGAATATTTGTTAGCTTATAATCATTGATGGTTAGGGAGCTTGATTTTAATAGGACAAGTTTTAGCGCTCTTTTATATAATCGATGGATGAATTTCAAATTAGTTTCACTGCAGTTGTCCCAAAGAGATGAGGCATAGTCAACTATAGGCAAGATGTGTCCACAAAAAAAGAGTTTGCGTGAATGACTATCTAGAAAGTGTTTTATTTTTGATAGCTGACGTACCTTGTTTGTAAGACGTTTTCCTTGTGCCATCACATGGTCAGTCCAAGTAAGATTATTGTCGATAATTACACCCAGAATTTTGTGTGAGTCAACTTCTTCAATGATTTTTTGATCTATCAACAGAGGTTGAAATTTACTTTTCATTTTTTTGCCTCTTTTGTCGTGCTAGTACGTACATACTTTTAGTTTTTTGAGCATTTAAGGACATATGGTTTAATTGAGTCCAAGTAATCAATTTGTTGATATTGTTTTGAAGTTTGAGTGTTAGTCTGTGGGGGTCAGTATCACTACAATAGAGGGATGTGTCATCAGCAAACATTTCACAGCTACAATCTAGAAATAAGGGTAAGTCATTTACATATATTGAGAACAAAAGAGGACCCAATATTGATCCTTGTGGTACATCATACTAACTTGCCTTTGTGGCGGTTTGTTCTCCTTGAAAGGTATTGTGGACAATTTCAGCCCCTAAATGTCAATTCAATATTTAAAGAGTTTACAAAGAATAACAGCGAACAAATAAGTTTTACAACAGACTTTACATCAACCTTGCCCAGTGAACTTTGGCGATCCTTCTTTCAAGTTAGTTCTGATGAAGAAAAACTACTGACAATACACATATACCACAGTACTGGGAAAATCCTAGTACAAGGCAATGTATGCCAGCAGTGGGTTGAAGAGGAGTTCGACAACCTAAGAACAATAGTCAATGAGCTGGCAAAACTAAATGTCACCACGGAAACTGTGACTGATGTCCTCTATTCCGTGGCATCCTCAAGCCGTCAGTGTGCTCCACTGGCCATACGAGACAGCGCCCCTGACGACAAACCATGTCAGCCAGACCAGACAACAGAGGGGGATAACAACTCTCCTCCCCTTCACCGTCACCATCATCATTTGTATCATCATGGTAACATTCTTAAAAATGTCTAAAGCACCCAGAAGTACGCAAAAGGTGATTAAAGAAAAATGGGTCATAGGTGACTGAACATAAAGGTCAAAGGTGACTGACCTTGAGGCCGGCAGGTGGCGACAGTGGGGCAGGGGGAGGTAAAGCAGGTGCCTTTGTCCTGCACACACTGGGGGTCTGTTGGCACCGTGCAGTTCTGCACACACAGTGCATGTTTTGGTTACACTTCAGTGTTAGCTTAATTTAATGTGTTGAATGTTAAATGTTAATGTTAAATGTTAAAACATTTAATGTTGTGCGCTGCCGTTAAACACCTAACAAATCAAGCTCATTACATCCAACTTCAGCATGGGAGAAAACTGTTATCTTTTAAGTCTTTCATAGGGGAAAAAAAGACAAGAGAATGGACCAAGAAGGCAGGAAATAGACAAAGAAGGAGGTGACAGGAAGAAAAGGAACAAGGCAGAAAAAAAAGAGAGGGATGGAAAAGAAGGAATTCCTAGCACAGACTTTCCAGAAATGAATGAGTTTAATAACGTCCTCATAGCTGGAATGCTTTTAGAGACAAGTTGTTCTCGCATGATAGTCTAGGATAAGTTGTTCTTGCATGGTAGTCTAGGATAAGTTGTTTTCGCACAATAGTCTAGGATAAGTTGTTCTCGCATGAAAGTCTAGGATAAGTTGTTCTTGCATGGTAGTCT
>CM060333.1:55716224-55718724 GCA_030674155.1 Stramonita haemastoma
CTTGTCTGGGGGAAAGCGAGCGCTCTGACCACTGGGCTATCCCGCCCCCACGTTAGGTGAGACACGGGGGATTACAGCTGATTCACACACTTTCAAGTTAAAAGTTTTCTCGGGGGGGGGGGGGGGGGGGGGGGGGGGGGGGGGGGGGGGGGCCTGTCAGTTTAAAGAAATAGCATCCCTACTCTCTGGGAATGTATGTACAAAGATGTCTCTTTTTAATCCTCTTTTTGTTTTGCCTTGTTCCTTTTCTTTCCTGTCACCTCCTCCTTGTCTATGTTCTGCCTTCTTAGGTCCATTCTCCTGCCTTTTTTTTCTTCTAGAATGACTTAAAAGATAATAATTCTCTCCCACGCCAAAGCCAGTTTCGCTGGGCCTGACTTGTCAGGCGCTTAACGGCAGCGCAAACACATTTTCGCTCGTGACAGAGATCAATAGTTGCTGTCTTAACGTTCGACGTCAACAAAGACGAGAGGACAAAATGAATGGGCATCAGAGGGTGGGGTAGCCTAGTGGTTAGAACATTGAACTCGCAATCCTGACACACGGTTCAAACCACCACCAGACTCCGTTGGAGATTTTTCCTCTGAAGTTAACATCAGCGCCGACTCCACTCTTCCAAAAATCCTTCGGATGAGACTATAAACCGAGTTCCTGGTTACGAACGCACACATAACATATTGCACGCACGTTAAAACCAGTTCCTCCTCTCAGAAGAGTAGACCATTGTGTGCTGTTAGGGAAGGATGACAAAATCAACACACACACACACACACACACACACACACACACACACACCACACACACACACACACACACACACACACACACACGTGTACTCTAATGTTATGTTTAAACATCATCCCTGAATCGGAATGCGGCTACCTTCATGGTGGGTAAAAACGGTCGCATACGCAAAATTCTCACTGATTTGTAACCGTCGGAGCACTAGTCAATGATTGGAAAATAAGGCATCAATTATAAAGTCTAAAGGTCCACAATCATTTCATTTCAGATTATTTTGTTGCCATAGAAACAATCCAATATGGCCGCCAAAGCGATAGCTTGAGACTTTTTACCGGTAACAGATACAAGAACTGCCTTTTCACATTCTTTCTTCGTCGTTGTCGAACGCTCAGGCAGAAAATTAATATTGCTGTCTGTCATAAGAGCGAAAATGCGTCATGCTGCCGTTAAGCGCCTGACAAGTCAGATTCAGCGCGTACGACTTCGGTGTGAGAGTGAATTGTTATCTTTTAAGTCTTTGGTGAAAAAAAAGATAGGAGAATGGACCAAGAAGGCAGAAAATAGACAATAAGGAGGTGACAGGGAGAAAACAGAAACAAAGCAGAAATAAAGAGAGGGATAGAAAAAATTGTAAATTTCTAGCACAGAATTTCCAGAAGGATGGGATGCTATTTTTACTGACAGGCAACCTCTCCACCCCACGTGGGAGTTTTCAGATACAGAGAACTGGCATCTTGGTGTGCGTCTTTATGGATGGAGAGGGCAGAAGGAGGTGTTTGTTTTTTAAAAAAATTATTCTTTTATATCGAGGATAATGGGATAAGCACTTGTGTGCTTTTTTCCATCCAGTCCCCGTGTGTATGCAGTTTTGTAAATGCCATCTGTTCCCACCGGCACACAATGGCCTTCTCTTACGAAAAGCGGAACAGGATTAAACGTGTGCGCAAGATGTTCTGCGTGCGTTCGCACACGGGGCCTCGGTTCATAGTCTCATCCGAAAGACTTTTAGGGAGAGTGGAGTCAGCACTGATGTTAATTCCAGGGAAAATCCCCTCCAACGGGAATCGAACTCGGGTGGTCAATGTTGAGGGATGGTAGCTGTGTTGTTTGTTGGGGGACCGAACAAAGCAAAGCGTAAAGCGCGGCACTCACTGACACATTCCCTGATCACACCCTGGCCTCCTCTGTCCACCGAGCGACATTCACAGTCTGACTGACAGAACTGAAACAAAGACAGAACGAAAGACAGAAAGAATGGATGGATAGATGGATGGATGGATGGATGGATGGATGGATGAATGAATGAATGGATGCAAGAAAAAAAAGAAAGAATAAGTGAAAGAAAGAAAACAAGAAAGAAAGAATAATGAAAGAAAGACAGCGGCAAAGAAAGAAAGAAAGAAAAGAAAAGGGAGACAGAATGAATAAAGGAAAGCAAGAAAGAAAGGGAGGAAGGAAGGAAGGGAGGTTAGGAAGGGAGGAAAAAAAAAAAAAAAAAGGTGTAATCTGGTGTGGTGTCCTTTTGAAAGACAGAGATGCAGGCAGACAGATTCACACTACGACAGAGGGAGAGGAAGGAGGAGAGAGAGAGGAGAGAGAGAGGAGAGAGAGAGAGAGAGAGGAGAGAGAGAGAGAGAGAGAGAGAGAGAGAGAGAGACAGAGAAGAGAGAGACAGAGAAGAGAGAGAGAGAGAGACAGAGAGAGAGACAGAGACAGAGAATAAATTGATTATTAATGAGAGAGAGAGAGAGACAGA
>CM060333.1:55734891-55737391 GCA_030674155.1 Stramonita haemastoma
ACACACACTATTATACAACATGATGATCATGATCCTCACCAAACGCTGGTCATATGAATACATATATTTGACGCTCCACCACGAAATGAGTCGTTTAGCACATTACCCGATTTTGTGCTAGGAGCCATTAAAGGCAGGAAGGGGTCAAGTTGTCAATTTTGAGATTATGATCGACTATGAAACTATAACTGTTATTCTACCTTGTAATGAAATATTAAGGCATAATTTTTATTCCTTTTGCTTTTAAATGTGTTTTGAAAATACCCAAGCCCTCATTCTGACAACCTGTTGCAAAAATAAACTTGCCCGTTTCTTATTTTGTCACATCCTACGGTCTATCATTCCAATTTGTAATAACTCTGCACAAGGTTGTCCGATTTTCGATCTGTTTTTTGTATTGAATAGCCTTTTTATTGCAGATCAGTAACTTGTCAATAACTTAAAACTGACCTCCGGTGCAATGTGACTTCTTATGTGGTGGAGCGTCACATATATGTACGCATGAACACACACTACTATACACCATGCTGATCACAAGCCTCACCTGCAGTCAGCACCTGCCCCAGGATGACCTCTGACACCTCCTCCCCGGCCACGGCCGCCTGTGTCAGCGCTGCTTTGATGGCGATGCTGCCAAGGTCATGAGCTGCCAGCGTGGACAGCGCTCCGTTGAAGCTGCCTGCACATCAGCGTGTCATGCCATGTCATGTCATGTCATAGTGTCATGTTGTGTCGTGTCATGTCATGTCATGTCGTGTCAGTCATGTCATGTCAGCCATGTCATGCCGTGTTGTGTCATGTGAGTCATGTCATGTCGGTCGTGTCGTGTCATGTCATGTCAGTCATGGATTGTCAATGACAATGGTCAACAGAGCTTGAGCTATGATTCCTGTCTCTGAGTTCAATCACTGTCAACAGTTAACAGTCAACAGAGCTCTAGGCCATTGTGTGCCGGTGGGAACAGATGACGTTTACAAAACTGCATACACACAGGGACTGTATGTAAAAAAGCACAAGAATGCTTATCCCATTATCCTTGATATAAAAGAATAAATCAAATCAAATCTATGATTGCTGTCTCTGATTTCAATCACTGTCAACAGTTAACACAGCTAGAGCTATGATTGCTGTCTCTGATTTCAATCACTGTCAACAGTTAACACAGCTAGAGCTATGATTGCTGTCTCTGATTTCAATCACTGTCAACAGTTAACACAGCTAGAGCTATGATTGCTGTCTCTGATTTCAATCACTGTCAACAGTTAACACAGCTAGAGCTATGATTGCTGTCTCTGATTTCAATCACTGTCAACAGTTAACACAGCTAGAGCTATGATTGCTGTCTCTGATTTCAATCACTGTCAACAGTTAACACAGCTAGAGCTATGATTGCTGTCTCTGATTTCAGTCACTGTCAACAGTCAACAGCGCTAGAGATATGATTGCTGTCTGATTTCAGTTACTGTCAACAGTCAATAGCGCTCTATGATTTCTGTCTCTGAATTCGATCACTGTCAACAGTTATCAGTTCAGAGAGCCTCCATGATTCTGTCAGTTCAATCATGATTCTATCAGCCAACACACATATACCCCATCAGCTTAAAAACAAGGGGCAAATTAATTATCCA
The DNA here is from genome assembly GCA_030674155.1 of Stramonita haemastoma. Classification (NCBI taxonomy): domain Eukaryota; kingdom Metazoa; phylum Mollusca; class Gastropoda; order Neogastropoda; family Muricidae; genus Stramonita; species Stramonita haemastoma. The sequence goes on from CM060333.1 coordinate 55,736,520, forward strand.
CATCACTCCTCACAGTTGTAATGTAGCTACCATAATAATCTTACATATTGTGTATCATTCTTATAAATATAGCCGCCGCTGTAGTCTAGTGGTTAGGGTGTTGGACTCGTAATCTAAAGGTTGCGGGTTCAATCCCAGCTTTCAGCTATGGCGTTGTGCCCTTGGAAAAGGCACTTTACGGCTATTTTCTCACCCCACCCAGGTGTAAAAGGGGTACCAACCTTGTGTTGGGGGTTAACCCTGCGATAGACTGGCGTCCTATCCAGGGGGGAGTCTATGACTCTCACTCTAAGTCTCAGTTGCTTAACGCCACATAAACCGGGATAAGCACCGGCCTGATGAGCCTTAGGCTCGGGACAGACTTTAACTTAACTTATAAATATATCCTTTTTGTTTTTTATTGAAATGAGATGAAAGGATACTGCTGTAGATAGAAATATGCCAGCTCTGAGAATAATTGACAGGGCTATACATAACACTTACACTCAATACAATACAGCCTCATGTTAACCGAGCCCAATATATACAGACACCTGCAGTGTTGGTCAAGTAATTTGAGCAACTCTCTTGAAATCACAAGGTGAAGAAGTCTGACTGTGTGGTCCCTACCTTCCCAACAAGCTCACAGCAAATTTTTATACACTCTGGGCTAAAGCAGAGTTTTCAAAACAAAACCAAAAATACCCCTATCATTCTTATGGGATTAAAACCAGCACCCTTCTGGCCAGAGCATGATGTATTAACCCCTGCAGCTGGTGGAAATCCAATAGCATAACAAACACTGGACCAACCCAATCCAATGTTCTTGTTGTTTATAGCCCTGCCAACCATACAGTTAAAAAGTTAAAGTCTGTCCCAAGCCTAAGGCTCAA
>CM060333.1:55742391-55744891 GCA_030674155.1 Stramonita haemastoma
TTGACAGAACAGAAGGAAGTGGGATTTTCTTTGGCAAAGTATGATGATTCTCCAGTGACTGGAAGGTTTCTGTTCCTCAGATAGACCTCTGAGGTTCACCAATGGTGAGATTTTTCCATACGTGCCACCGCTTTTGACCACCATGAAGGTAGCTATATTCTGACTTTGGGGATGTATGCTGGCTAAGTTCATGTTTCCATAACCCACAGAACACTGAATGAATTATGGGATTTTTAATGTGTATATTGGATATTCTACATGTGTATATACCTGAAGGAAATTAAAGCACAGGCAGGTCTGCACTTGAAGTTGACCTGGGAGATTGTAAAGATCCCCACCCTTCATTCACCAGATGCAGCCAAGATTTGAACCCATGACTTCCTGAATCCATAGAATTGAAACTGAAGGTTTTAACCACTCGCCTATAGCATCCATCACTAAAAGGACCAGAGACCATTTTGTTGTACTGCGTGATGGACAGTGATGAGGAGGAGGAGGAGAAGGAGGAGGAGGGGGAGGAGGAGGAGGAGGAGGAGGATGTTATGATGCTGCTATGGAACAGCACCTGCTTCAAGACAGCCAGACAGGACTGAACCCCACACTTCCCATCATCATAATGCTCAAGTATCAGCCAGGCCTGAGAGATACAGACACCTGCAGTGTTGGTCATGTAATTTGAGCAACACTCTCAAACTTGCATCATAAAGTGGATAGAGTGTTCTTGCCTTTCAGTAGTATGCCACTTACAGTTACGACAGATTCCATTCTCGCTATCTGAAAATTTATATTTGGTGATTTACTTTTAGATCTAGAATACAACAAAATTACTAAACTACCTCCTTTTATTTGTGTGCCACATACATTCATGTGCACGCACACACACACACACACACACACACACACACACACACACACACACACACACACACACACTTTTTTTTTATAAAAGGGTATGGGGTGGAGGGGGTGGTGGTCAGGATTCCTAGTGGTTAGAGCATTGGCTTTGTGATTTGACAGCCCAGGATCAAGTCTAGGCCTGAGCATCACCCAGATGTCATAGCAAGGGGATTTTCCCCTGGAGTTAACATCAGCACTGACTCTGCCCCCCTGAAAGCTGAAAGTTCTTTGGATGAGACTATAAGCCAAGGTCCCATGTGTCAACACAAGCAGAGCCTCCTGAGCACACATTAAAACCCCTTTTACCTTTCGAAATAGTAGGCCATTTGTGCAGATGAGAATCGGTGAGATAAACACACATGCACGCATGCATGCACACACACACCCCACACACACACACACACACACACACACACACACACACACACACACACACACACACACACACACTCATATATATATATATAGAGAGAGAGAAATAGATAGAGAGAGAGAGAAATAGATAGATAGATAGATAGATAGATAGATAGATAGATAGATAGATAGATAGATAGATAGATAGATAGATAGATAGATAGATAGATAGATAGATAGATAGATAGATAGATAGATAGATAGATAGATAGATAGATAGATAGATAGATGAGGAGATCAATAAACAGGCAGACAAAGAATATAATGCTCTATTTTAAAACCAAAATAACTCACAAATTAACAGCATATCAACAACAGTTGGATGTTAAGCCTTAAATATATAAAAATAACAACAACAACAATAACAAAATGCAAACAAAAAAGCTTCATGTTTCAACCATTTGCAAAAACTTAACTCCAAACACTTAACTCTTATGGTCATATATTTACAAGAGGAGAAGTCTACTTCTTGTTCACCACACATGTTTACACAGTGAAACAAACAAAAAAAAAATTTTTTAAACTGTTTACACAGTGACCAATACCGAAACAGTGGACCACATTCAGGATAGACAGAAGCTGGCAGACATGACCTCAACAGGGTCAAAGTTGAATGACCTCTAACTTCAGACAGAAGAGACATTCTAACCATTCATGACGAAAACAACGACTCCAAGGCATCCATCAATGGTAGATATTTTCAATATAATTATCCATAAACCAGCAGCTATATATACACATGCATATATATATATATATACAATATAAAAAGATCAACCATCCACTTGTTAGTGAGGTGTGTGCATAAAAAATACTTTATACATACACTACATCTACTTACATGAAAGACACAAATGATGGCCAGTCATAAATAATTTCCAATAAAAAAAATAAAATAAAAAAACAGTGTCCAATATGGCCATGTAATGAAACTGAAGGAGATCCAATAGAAAACAAAAGAAAATAAATAAAGGCAGCAAGAACAATGTCGTCTCCAGTCATGTTGTCATCGCCATCATTAGTTTCCTCATCATTAATGATAAAATAATAATTAAAAACAAACAACACCAACACCCCACTTGTGACATGATGTGACACAACAAGGCACAACAGAGCTTATTCCATTAATCCTCGAAATAAAAGAATAAATAAATACAAATAAATATAAACAGAGCTAACAATGATGCAG
>CM060333.1:55750683-55753183 GCA_030674155.1 Stramonita haemastoma
GTTTTCTTTTAAAGTCGAATATTGTTTTCTTTTGAATTCTAAGCATTGCTGGTTTTTTTTTTTCAATTCCAATCGAGGTTGGTTTTTTTTAAATTCTAAGTATATTTCTTTTTGAGTATTAAGTATTGTTAAGTATTGTTCACTTTAATTTCTAAGCATTTGCTGATATTGATTCTGATTGCTGATATTGATTCTGACCATTGTTTTCTTTTAGATTTTGAGCAATGATGTTTTCTTTTAAATTTCAAGCATTGCGTTTTTCTTTTTTATATTCTGAGCAATGTTATCTTTTAAATCATAAAGTATTTTCTTGTCTTTTCAATTCTAAGCATTGCTTCTTAAAAAAGAAAATTATAAGTATTGTTTTTACTTTTCAGTCCTGAGCATTGCTCTTTTTTGTTTTATTTTTAACAAAATCTGAGCATTACTGCTTGTTAAAAATCTGAATGTTTTCCTTAATCCTCTTACATTGTTTTCTTATAAATTCTGATGCTGGCTGTTTTCTTTATAAATTCTGATGCTGGCTGTTTTCTGATAAATTCTGATGCTGGTTGTTTTTTCCTTATAATTTCTGATGCTGGCTGTTTTCTGAAAATTCTGGTGCTGGCTGTTTTCTGATAAATTCTAAGGGTGGCTGTTTTCTGATATATTCTGATGCTGGCTTTTTTCCCTTGTGTGTGTGTGTGTGTGTGTGTGTGTGTGTGTGTGTGTGTGTGTGTGTGTGTGTGTGTGTGTGTTATGTAGGTTTATGTTTATATTTTTGATTTTACTTCAAAACTTTATATAAAAGCTTATGAATTTGTATGTACGTTTGAATTTATCTTGTTTGTATTTTTTTTACCTCCAAGTTATATACAAATGTTTGTGAACTAGTAGTGAGCGTGTGTGTTTATGTGAGAGTCTTTATTTTTTACTTCAGTTTTTTAGGGATGCTTGTGAGTTGACATGTGTGGTGTGTGTTTATGTAGGATTCTTTTTTTTTTTTTCTTTTTTTTTTTTTCTTTTTTACTTCGAAGTTTTTATATAGATCCTTGTGAATTATGTATGTTTTCTTTTCTTTTTTTAACTTTGTTATATAGAAATGGTTGATAAAATTGGTATGTTATGTGTTTAGGTAGATATTTCTTTTTCTTTTTTGTTTCTTTTTTATATACTTCGAAGCGTTATATAGATCTTTGTGAATTATGTATTTTTCTTTCTTTTTTAATCTTTAAAGTTCTATAAAAAATGTTTGATAATTGGTATGTGAGTGTATGTAGGATGTTTCTTTTTCTTTCTTTTTTTAAATGTTTTACTTGTAAGATTTGTAGAAATGTTTGTAAATTGGTTTGCAAGTGTATGTTTTGTTGCATCTTTTTAGCTCCAAGTTTTAAAGGATTGCTTGTGAACTAGTTTGTCAATGTGTATATTTGTTTGCTTTTTTTCACCTTCACGTTTTATAGAAATGCTTGTGCATTGGTATGAGTGTGTATATTTACGTGTTTCCTTTTATATACTAAGTTAAGTTTTTACAGTGATGCTTGTGAGTTGGTCTGTAAGTGTGTATTGGAGGGCTTTTTGTTTTTTACTTCCAAGTCGCGTATAAATGCGAGTTATGTGAATATATGTCTATGTGAGCTTTCCCCCCCTAATTTCAAAGTATTATAGGGATGATTGTGAGTTGGTGTGTGTGTGTGTGTGTGTGTGTGTGGTGTTGTGTGTGTGTGTTTATTTCACTTCAAAGTTATATAGAAATGCTTGTTTTAGTTGGTATGCATGTTGAGGGTTTTTTGTTTGTTTTTTTGTTTGTTTGTTTACTTCCAAGTTATATAGAAATTCCTGTGAAGTAGAATGTGGTGTGTGTTTATGTGAGTTTTCTTTTTTTTAACTTCAGGTTTGAGGGGATGCTTGTGAGTTGATCTGTGTGTGTGTTTATGTAGGTTTCCTTTTTTTTTCTTTTCTTGTACTTCAAAGCTTTACAGAAATCCATATGAATTATGTATGTTTGAGTTTTCTTTTTCTTTTTTTTAACTTGCAAATCATATAGAAATGCTTAAGAACTGGTATGTGAGTGTGTGTGTGTGTGTTTATGTAGGTAGAGATTCGAAGCTTTATGTAAATGCTTGTGAATTGGAATGTTGAGTTTTGTTTTAACCTCCAAGTTATATAGATGTGATAGAGAATTGGTATGTGAGTGTATGTTTTCTGAGGTTTTTTCCTTCCAAGTTATACATAAATGTGACGCTCCACCACATAATGAGACGGAGTGCACATGAGGTCAATTTTTAGTTATTGACATGTTATTAATGTGCAATAAAGTGGCTATCAAATACAAAAGACAGATTGAAAATCGGACAATTCTGTGCAACAATTATTACAAATTGAAATGATAGACTGCAATATTTGACAAAATGGAAAACGGGCAAGTTTATTTTAGTAACAGGTTCTCAGAATGAGTGCTTTTGGTATTTTCAAAACACATTTAAAAAGCAAAAAGGAATAAAAATGATACCTTGATATT
>CM060333.1:55763183-55768183 GCA_030674155.1 Stramonita haemastoma
AAGTGAAAAACTGGCACGTACAGTAACACCATTCCTAGGCTCACAATGAAGGAAAAACCACAGACGAAAAAACACAATAAATAAAGGTAAACTGCAATATAGGTATGTCTTTTACATTCTAAAATCGTTCAACGTTTGTTTCTAAAAAGTTACGTACACTAACTTGCATAAGCGTGCGTTTGTATGCACGATCACCTGTGTGTGTGTGTGTGTGTGTGTGTGTGTGTGTGTGTGTGTGTGCGCGCGCGTGCATGTGTGTATGTGTGTGTGTGCGCGCGCGTGCGTGTGTGTGTCTGTGTGTGTGAGTGTGTGTGTGTGTCTGTGTATTTCGGTGCGTTCGTGTGTGCACGTACGTGTATGTGTTCTTATCCTGTATATGGATCGGTGGTCTAGAGGTGACCCTCCTGCCTAGAAAGCGAAAAGTTCAGGTCGAGAGTATGCGGTGGTTTGCTCCCCGTTTGGCCAGACACTTTCCCCCATCCATTAGACCGTGAATGGGGGTCTGGACCAAGGCCGTGCTCTATTCTATGCATACAACCTTCGCAACCGCTGTCGCTGTGTGTGGCGCTGCACCTGTGGCGATACCAATGCCCCGAAGATGGCAACCCGGCTCTGACGGGGCCAAGTTTGTCGGGAGGAAAGCATAGTACAGTGTAGGCAATGATGACTCCTACAACTGCCATCCAATAATCATTTCATACAATATGATGCACCACAGCAAAGTGCAGGGTCTCCGCCACACGCGCGCACACAAACAAACGCACCTACAAATACCAGCGAGCGAACGCACGGGCGCACGCATACCCAACCCCCTCTGCATAAAGCTGAAGAAAGCGGAAAAGATCTGACGAAAACGCCGGTTTCGGGCCCCCGGCACCCGCACTTTTGCACAGCTACAGAGCCCAGGCCACCAAGGCCGTGCCCTGCTCTATGCATACAACCTTTCCAACCATTTTCCATGTGTGTGGCGCTGGAACTGTGGCGACACCGCTGCCCCAAAGATGGCAACCCCGCTGTGACGGGGCCAAGTTTGTCGGATGGAAGCATGGGCAAATAGGATGGAAGCAAACAGAATGCAGTAACCTGTGCTAGTGGAAGTGTGTTGAACGATGGATACTAATTTATGAAAGTGAGGAGTATTTCTTATGCAAATTTCTGTTTCTCAAGCAATGACATCTGTCTTAATCACTTAATCAACGTATTATCTGATTAGTCGATTGATTGATTGATAGATTGATTAGTTGATTGATTCGTGTGTGCTTAGTCAATTAGTTTTTTTCTTTAGGAAAAACCAGGGCATGGAAAGTACTAGTGTCTCTTCACTTTCTCTATAGAGAAGGGACAAGATGTTACAGAATTTCTGCACATAGTTAGTGCAATAGCTCACACCTTTGGGTATTTGCAAGTTCACTCTCGCTGTCTCTGTCTGTCTTCTGTCTCTCTGTCTCTCTGTCTCTCTGTCTCTCTGTCTCTGTCTCTGTCTCTGTCTCTCTCTCTCTCTCTCTCTCTCTCTCTCTCTCTCTCTCTCTCTCTCTCTCTCTCTCTCTCTCTCTCTCTCTCTCTCTCTCTCTCTCTTCAGCCCACTCACGTCCCTTGTATGACCTTGAAAAGACAAGGGACCTTTTAAGGAAGGAAGACGCTGTGTGGGCGAAGCCAGGCGGGAGACTGGAACCTCCAGGGTGGTCATGCCTAGTGCCAGCATCTCACTTCTTCTTCTTCTTCTTCTGGTGCCAGGACCACACCATCAGCCCTCTAACAGGGTGTCCCCCGACATGTGGGCTCTGTGCACTTCACACCAAGTCCATGACAATACATCTGATATGTCGCATGTGCCTACTTGTGTAGAGAGTGTCCTATGGGAGTGAAAGTGGTACGTGCAGTAGGTTGCTGAGAATAAGGTTGTTTTAAGAATCTGGTTTTAGTTTTATCTCATTTTATCTGATTGATGTTGTATTTTCCCGCAACGTGAGGCCCGTTCTGGGTTGAACCTTAAGATTGGGCAGGGAGTTGCTACAAGCAAGGACAGTAGAGTTGTTTTATGGTAAAAGGTATAGGTGTCCCATAACCTAGCCTGTCGTAGGGGAAGGAGGCGTCACAGAACTCAGCTTCTCTAGGGGCCAGCATATTGAGGGTGGTGCCCATCTCCTCTCCCTCGCTGCTTTACCTTCCCTGACCCTAAAGAGGGCAGGTACCCATTTACAGCTGGGTGAACTGCGGAGACTGTACAGAAGCCAAGGCGTGCAAACGGTCACCCATTCAATTGGTAACCTCGCTCGACGCTGCTTAACTCGACTTGGGGAAAGCGAACGCTTAGACCACTTAGCTATCCCACCCCCTGTTTCAATCTGTGTATATATGCACAGTTTTGTTATGAGATTTAAAGATTTTACCAGGTGACAGCCCTAATATGGCCTGTGTGGTGGTGGTGGGGGGGGGGATAAACACCATGAGTAGATTTGATTGGATTGGAGGTGTGTGAGGAGGGAGACACTCTGCAGATGGATACAGGACATGCCGCTTTGTCTGCCTCCCAGGGACACATGTGGGCCATTCCGGTGGTGAAGTTGTCCTCTTTCTCTCTGTCTCCTGCACTGGCAAACAAGGCTGGCTGCTATATTTTGATGGGTTCTGTTTTCAGACAAGTGTTTCTCAGTTGCATCCTTATTTTAGAACTGCTTCATTGATTCAGACAATTACTGGGCGGGTACACACGCTGCTGATCAATATTTGTTTTTACTTTCCAGAACCATTGCAAACCTAAACATAAGTGCACGCACAGGCGCAAACACACACACACACACACACACACACACACAACACACACCACACACACACACACACACACACACACACACACACAAACACACACACACACACACCACACACACACATATATATATATATATATATATACATACATACACACACACAGACACACACACACACAGACACACACACACACACACACACACACACACACACCACCCATGCGCACTCCTCATCATACAAAACATACAACTCCCAGGCACACACACGTCCCCCCACCTCCCTCCCTAAACACACACACACACACACACACACACACACACACACACACACAACACACACACACACACACTCCTGAGAATGCTATTGTGGGAAAGCCTGAACTAAGATGCTTGACTCTGTATGGTCATTTAGTTGTGACAGCAAACTATTTACCTGTGCTTCAATACGTTGTGTGTGTGTGTGCGCGCGCGCGTGTGTGCGCGTGTGCGTACGTGCGTGCCTGTGTGCTTAAGTGCGTGTGTGTGTGTGTGTACCTGTGTCTGTATATGTGTGTGTGTTTATTTTTTTTCTTTTATATCGAGGATAATGGGATATGCACTGATGTGCTTTTTTTTTTTTACATCCAGTCCCTGTGTGTATGCGGGTTTGTAAATGTCATCTGTTCCCACCGGTTCACAATCGCCTACACTTACGAAAAGCGGAACAGGATTTAACGTGTGCGCAAGATGTTCTGCGTGCGTTCGCTCACGGGGCCTCGGTTTATTGTCTCATCCGAAGGACTTTGGGGGAGAGTGGAGTCAGCACTGATGTTAACTCCAGGAGAAAAATCCCCTCGACCGGGAATCGAACCCGGGTCGTCAAAATTGGGAGCGCAATGTTCTAACCACTAGGCTATCCCGTCTCCCCTGTGTGTGTGTGTGTGTTGTGTGTTGTGTGTGTGTGTGTGTGTGTGTGTGTGTGTGTGTGTGTGTGTGCGTGCGTGCGTGCGTGCACGCGTGCGTGCGTGTGTACGTGCGTGTGTGTGTGTGCACCCATGTCTGTATGTGTGTGTTTATTCATTTATTTATTTATTCTTTTATGTCTGTGATAATGTAACAAGCACTCGTGTGCTTTTTACACCCAGTCCCCGTGTGTATGCTATTTTGTAAATCGAAAAGCGGAACGGGTTATTACGTGTGCGGACGATATTCTACGTGCGGTCGAACACTGGACCTCGGTTTGTAGTCTCATCCGAAGGGCTCTTTTGTGTATGTGTGTGTGTGTGTGTGTGTGTGTGTGTGTGTGTGTGTGTGTGTGTGTGTGTGTGTGTGTGTGTGTGTGTGTGTGTGTGTGTGTGTGTGTGTGAAAGCCAAAGTCAAAGTCAAACTTTTATTTCCAGATGGTACATTGAGTAAGCAGAGCAATAGCTTTTTTTCATCAAGCCATCCATCTGAGAAAAAAAGTCACATATATGTAAATGAAAAATGACATTTATGTGTGTGTGTGTGTGTGTGTGTGTGTGTGTGTGTGTGTGTGTGTGTGTGTGTGTGTGTGTGTGTGTGTGTGTGTGTGTTGTGTGGCTGGGTGTGTGTGTGGCTGGGTGTGTGCACCTTAAGTGCCTGTGTGACACTTACTCCTTTTATCATGTTCACTTCTTTTTATCTCTCTGTATTTCCTTTTTCGCTTGTCCCCCTCCACCCAGTCTTCCACTTCTATTGGTCATCAAGGTATATGATATATCTACCTCCTGTTTGCTCTCATTTCTTATGTAAAAAACAGGTGTGATCATACTTTACATGTATTGATAATGTCTCTTGCTCCCAGTGAGATAGCAAATAATAGCTAGTCACTCCGTATTTGGCATCTATCTAGATGCCTTTAGTAGCCTCCATACCCGCGGTTGATCATCTGGCTGTGTTTGGGTTTGTCTTTCAGAAAACCTCTCTGAGGAAGGTTAACAAAACTTAAACGTTAGAAACAAAAAGTACACAACTTGTTGTTTGTTTTCTTTCTTTGTTCTATCTATCTATCTATCTATCTATCTATCTATCTATCTATCTATCTATCTATCTATCTATCTATCTATCTATCTATCTATCTATCTATCTATCTATCTATCTATCTATCTATCTATCTATCTATCTATCTATCTAGTTGGGAGACTGGATAACGTTGTGGTTAGATTGATGCGCATTGCGCTCGTAATCTGCTGATCTAGGTTTAAATCTCGTTCAGATTTTTCCTCTGCAGTT
>CM060333.1:55797863-55799671 GCA_030674155.1 Stramonita haemastoma
GCAAAGCATAGCACTGCACAGCACAGCACATGATAGTACAGCCTCGCACTGCACGGCACAGCACAGCATAGCATTGCGCAGCACGATGCATTCCAAGGTAGGCCCTGGTGTTGGCTGGGGTCTATCACGTTTGGGCCCTAAAATTTACCCCCCTCCATTTATTTATTTTTATTTCATTTTATGTTATTCTTTTATATCGAGGATAATGGGATAAGCACTATTGTGCTTTTTTACATCCAGTCCCCGTGTGTACGCAGTTTTGTAAATGTCATCTGTTCCCACCGGCACATGGTAGCCTTCTCTTACGAAAAGCGGAACAGGATTTAACGTGTGCGCAAGATGTTCTGCGTGCGTTCGCAGACGAGGCCTCGGTTTATAGTCTCATCTGAAGGACTTTTGGGGAGAGTGGAGTCAGCACTGATGTTAACTCCAGGAGAAAAATCTCCTCGACCGGAATCGAACCCGGGTTGTCAGATTGCCAGCGCAATGTTCTGACCACTAGGCTATCCGTCCCCCCTAATTAGACCATGAGTGGTGGCCCTAGGTGCTAGTCTTTCCGTTTGAGACGATAAACCGAAAATCCCGTGTGTTACACATCATTATTTAGCGCACGTAAAAGAACCCACGGCAACAAAGGGGTTGACCCTGGCAAAAATTCTGTAAAAAAAAGAAGAAAAAAAAGCCACTATTGGGAAACAAATACAGTTGGAGACAGGAAAACGAAAAAAAAAGGATGGCACTGCACTCGTGGCGACGCCACTCTCCCTGGGGAGAGCAGCCTGAATTTCATGCAGAGGAATCTGCTGTGATATAAAGTGGTATATAAAAAAAATGGTTTGCAGGTTCGTTTGGGCCCCTGTATGAAAACGGTGTGGAGAAGGAGCACATCACTTTCACTGGAACAGGGTCGGATTATCTCTCCTGTTTTCTCAGTCCCGAATCATGGAATCCTCTTGGACGGATCTCAAAGCGGCCACAAGGCTGAACTATTTCAGCATTGCTGGGTTTAACTAACTGTGTGTGTGTGTGTGTGTGGGGTGTGTGTGTGTGTGTGTGTGTGTGTGTGTGTGTGTGTGTGTGTGTGTGTGTGTGCGTGCGTTTTGTGCGTGCGTGCGTGTGTGTGTGTGTGTGTGTGTGTGTGTGTGTGTGTTGTTTGTTGTTGTTTTGTTTGTTGTTGTTGTTGTTGTGTTTGTTTTGTGTTAAACTAATATTTTTGTATGTGTGCGCGTACACAAAACACACACACACACACAACACACGTATGCATACACATGTGCCTGCCCCACACTTATGTTACACTGATATACAAACAAACAAACAAACAAAAAACAAACAAACAAATATACATACATACATACATACATACATACATACATACATACATACATACATACATACATTACTCCTACCTTGCTCACCTACCTACCAACCTACCTGCCTACCTACCTGCCTGCCTACCCCCCCCCCCCCCCACATACACACAAAAGATTCAGAACACCCCCCCCCTCCTCCCCCCCCCACCCCAGGGCCCTCAAGGTTTCTCCCAGCACCACCACCCCTTTCACCCCCTCCCCTTTCACCCCCCCACCCCCCCCCCTGCCACACCCTCTCCATACAGACGCAAATATACCAAACCCTGTACTATTGCAGAGACGCCATGTGTACCGGCGGTTCTTCATCAGTTTACCTGTACGCGGGCTGCCCTCAGGACTGGGCTGGATGACGGTGAAGGACAGGCACAGGACCCCTGCACCTGGCCACCGTCCACAACCCCCCCGCCTTCCTCACTCCCCCTCCACCCCCGACAA
>CM060333.1:55809771-55827271 GCA_030674155.1 Stramonita haemastoma
TAGTAAGGTAATGTATGTTTTCTGGGAAGTATCTAACCTACATTCTCATGAGATCAGAGCTACACGAGCCAGAATATCAGAGATATATTCCTTCTATTGAATGCTGGTTTGTCTAAGGTGAAAAGGAAGATCAACTGATGATGCCTTTGACTGGCATTAGATCTGAGATTATTAATTTGATATAGCTGTGCTCTTTGTTTTTTGTCAATATATATTCAGGCATCAATTAGAATTTTTATATATTAATATATATATATATATATATATATATATATATATATATATATATATATATATATATATATGTATATATATATATATATATATATATATACATATTTATTTATTTATTTATTTATTTATTTATTTATTTATTTATTCATTTATTTATTTATTTATTCGTTTATTTATTTATTCGTTTATTTATTTATTTTATTCTCTTATATCAATGATAATGGAATAAGCATTCATGTGCTTTTTTCAGCCAGTTCCCATGTGTATAAAGTTTTGTAAATATTCTTATCTGTTCCCACCAGCACACAACGGCCTACTCTTATGAAAAGCAGAAGAGGATTTAACGTGTGTGCAAGATGTTCTGCATAATTTAGAAATACAGACACATGCAGCTGTGGCTAACTCACGTTTTATTCCAGTTTTTTTTTTTCAAATGAACTCATAGCGAACTCGCTGTTGGAAGCAGCCAACATAACTGCATAAAAATGCCAGTGACTCTTACAGGGCTCAAACCTACATTTTTACATCTATGAATTGTACATTATTGCATCATGGCTCCAATCCTATTTCTAAAACGTAGTGGTTTAAAGAAAACTGAACTTCTGAACTCACGTGGGCAACCCCAGCATCCTGCAGACCACAGCAGCACTGTTGGCGGTAAACTCGTCATCACAGACAGTCCCCCAGGACTGGTTGAAAGCCCTGACCTCCAAACGACCTTCATGTGAAGTGGGACCCACCAGTCGTACCTGAAGTATCTCAGCACTGGCCTCTGCACTGGCTGCACATGAGAGAAAAACAGCTTTGTTCTAGATTACCCTACATTGGCTGCTCATATATGGGAGGCATTTGTTTACACAATCATCAAACAAATGAAGACAGCAAAAATAATAAGCAAAGAAGGGAGGATCTTTTGATTTTTTTCACCTAACACCAAGTACAAGAGCATGGGAATATCTATCAGTTTAAAATCCTTATCTTACACTTCTAAAAGATAGAATGTATTCAAGAGTAAAATAGGAATGTTCCATTTAGAATAATGATGTTGTACAAAATAAACACAAAAATAAACCTACTCTATACTTCATAAATTTGTCATTCATCCCTCTTTTCTTTGACTCATCTATAACCAAAACCTGCTACATAGGAAAACAAATAGTGGATGAACACATACTGGCTGCTTCATAAAACTTACTCGTGACTTTTAATTCTCTTCAAACAAAAGCAACGTGTTTTCCTGAGTCACCATGTTTTAATCATATTTACAGACTGTCAAGATTTATTTACTGTATCTCCTGTTTTTGGAGGTAAAGAAACCAGCCACAGCTGGAGGAAGAGAACAAAGAGCAAGACACAAAAAGAAGCAACAAAGCTCTACCCACATAGGCCACCTTCAGCTGCAGCCACTGTGGCAGGAATAGCCTTTCTGTGTTGGCCTACAGTTATAGAATGCACTGCCCCAGTGCCAACTTATTGTGTCTCTAGCACTGATCTGTGGCCATTGGTGCCATTGATATCATGCATGTTTACAAAGTGTCTCATGCACTCAGCTCAGTGGTCATACTCCGTCTACAGCTGCTAGCCCTGTGTTGGGTTGTTCTTTTTTTCTTTCAGCTAACCTGAAATTTTGTGCAAAATTCTCCAAACTGCCTGAGCAGGCCCTTGTTTGTGTTTGACATAGTAACACTCTGTTTTACAGCTTTCATTAAATTTCTTCTATTTTCATATACTTATAGATTTATCAAACTATGGGTGCATGACTACTTTTACAGGAGGGAAATAACAGGATCAAAAGCAAGTGGCAGAAACGTTCTGTCCTTCACCAGCTGGTCTGACTTGCAGTTAGGCCATGGCAATCACAGCAATTCATGCAAAAAAACCCACAACGCTAAAACTGGGAATGAGAGCATTTTGTTTTCATATACCATATCGCTAAATCACATGATTGAGTGACTTCTATCATGTGATTTGACGTCTTCAAGATATCTTCACTGTGTTTTTGAGTTGCTGATTCTCTACATCATTCAATAAAGCATAATATTCATTCCCTACTAATATAAGATGAATAACAACCATTTCCACCACTACCTAAATTTCTTTCTGGGATCATGGCACCAACTTACAAGCACAGTAAACGCCAACGTCTTTACTGTGGTCACAGGAATGGATCCCATATCCAGCATGTCTACAGAAGGCCAAGTTGGCCTCAGATCCGTTGCACTCGACTTGGTTCATCAAGATGGGGCCACTACTTTGGCCAAATGCACTTGCTCCAAGAGACATCGCAAAAGACCTGTTAGAAATGCAGAGAGAGAGAGAGAGAGAGAGAGAGAGAGAGAGAGAGAGAGAGAGAGAGGAGAGAGAGAGGGAGAGAGAGAGAGAGGAGAGAGAGAGAGAGAGTTCACACTACTGACTTTTACTTGTATATTGGTCTAAGGCCATAATACAAAATAGTTAAAATAAACTTAATGGGCATATCCCATAAGTGGTATAAACATATTTCTGTCAACGCATTATATAAAAATATGTCAGGATTATTAAAACAAGAGACTTAATTTGGCCATGTCATGAATACTTGTGCAAAAGCAAGTGCATTTCACGAGGCTCACAATGAGCAATATTTTGTTTAGATTTAGTATTGATCAACATAAAAATCCATTCCTAGAAAATCAGCCTATATCTTCTTTTGGTTCCATAACAAATAAATCATGATAAATTTTATCTGTCAGTCTGTATTATAGTTTAAAACAACAGGCAAAAGAAGTGTTCCCAAATAATCAAGACATCAGTTTTTCCCATCTTCATAGACTGAATATTTGAAACAAAATGTGTTTTTCATTCTCTGTTTGGAATTAACAAACATTTGTGGTAACTGTTATAGCACTATGTATTAGTGGTACGACACTGAATCTTATTTTTGTAAGAGTAATACAAAAAATATGTATCCATTTCACTGATATAGGTTTACTTTTCCTTTAAAAATAACATTCTTGAAATTTCAAAATCGTTGTATCTATTACTAGACCCAAATTCTTGTATATAAAATTCTAACAACATTCCATAAGCTTTGTGTGGTAATCTCTCAGAATCCATGTGTAATAACTATGAACCAGAATCTAGTGCTCAAAAACATATGCATTCATTTACAGTGAGTACCTGCCGAAATCTCCATATGCCATTTTATTTGGTGTCTTGGCTGGGACACCTAGGAACCTTTTGTATGCAACTATAAGAACATTTTGTAGATGAACTAATTCATTTAACCACCAAATTTTCGCTAGATATAAAAGCATTAGATGGATTTTGGCACCAAATATTTTAAAGAATGTGTTCAATGTCTAATGTTTGCTATTCTGGAAAACCTTGTTAAGCTGTGCAACTGTGTTTGTTT
The DNA here is from genome assembly GCA_030674155.1 of Stramonita haemastoma. Lineage (NCBI taxonomy): Eukaryota > Metazoa > Mollusca > Gastropoda > Neogastropoda > Muricidae > Stramonita > Stramonita haemastoma. The sequence continues at coordinate 55,813,397 of CM060333.1, forward strand.
CTTAGTAACAAAATATCATGTACCTCTTTTTGCACTAATCATGGACATAAAATTAAATCCCAAATAACATTACTTGTAACTACTTCTAATCTGTTATCATTAGGGATCATTTTGCAAGTTTTTTCCAAGTATTTCACTTTCCTAAATAACATAATCTTAGTTTTGTGTATGTTATATTTAATTTCATAGTATCACAAATTTCAAGAGCTGTAATTGAGTCTGTAAGCCACTAAGTATAGTTCATATTCATCATCAGCAAATAATAAAATAGACAACTCAGAAATATCTAGAAACAATTGAATGTAATGATTACCTTCTTATGCGTAATGTTTTCTGATTAATATAAATGATAACAATGTGGGGTTCAAAACGTATCACTGTCTTGAAACATATTGGTCAATTCAGGTATGCTCATATACATGCTGGTAATAAATTAAACATACCTCTAAGTAATGCAATATAGGCTTACCCTTTACACCTTGAACTGTGTCAAGATCTTAATAAAATTAACCAAGGCAATATACAGTTTCTAACTTTTTCTTTTTTTCAGCCATATATTTCTGAATAGTGACACAGACACAGGCAGACAGACAGACAGACAGACAGACAGACACAAACAGAGACAGACAGACAGACAGACAGACAGACAAACAGACAGACAGACAGAAAGACAGAAAACACAAAGAAACATTCAGGCCTAACAAATGCCTACTGTTCCATTTTTGGTACGCCTTATGTTTTCCATGATACTACTCAAAATTAGGTGAGTTCATTGATCTATTTGAAGAACTCAAGTGAAGGGGGGCTGTGTGTGTCCAGCTTTTGTGTTTTTGGTTATTAGCCTGACTTAAAACTGTCAAGAAAAGCTGCCAGTTGCAGATTTTGACCCACTCGTGGAGCAGTCATGGCAAGCAGTAAAGGGTAAGCCTGTCTCTTCTGCATAAAACACATAATTTTTTGGTAGTAGACCAAGAATGAGGACATGGATGAAGACAGCATACAAGAGGACGGGGCAGGAACAGTCTCCAGCATCAACTGGCATCCACTTTAGGCACTTTTTAGCATCCACAGTATTCAATAATAGCAAACATCAGCCACTTTATGATGTAGACAGTAACATGTCTTCAGGTGATGTAGTATATATGGCTGGATATTTCATTCAGTTTCAGCATTATCAAGGTGCCAAACGTTGTGACAGAGTACTGGGTGTTGGTATTGGAGCTCCAGGAGGAAGAAGGGTGTTCCTGCCTCTTTACTTTTGACAACCCAGTCCCAAGCCTACCCCTCACTGAGCCTTTGTCACAAACGAACATCACTGAACAGGCACTATCTGGGGAATCCTCTGCAGGAAGCCTTTGTCAGAAAAGATCATCACTGTACAGGCACTATCTGGGGAATCCTCTGCAGGAAGCCTTTGTCAGAAAAGATCATCACTGAACAGGCACTATCTGGGGAAACCTCTGCAGGAAGCCTTTGTCAGAAAAGAACATCACTGAACAGGCACTATCTGGGGAATCCTCTGCAGGAAGCCTTTGTCAGAAAAGATCATCACTGCACAGGCACTATCTGGGGAATCCTCTGCAGTACTTCCCTGTGAAGGATGTAAAGGAGATACTGAAGATGTTGAGGAGCTCCCTTGATTATGCTGCAGGCACAAAATTGAGGGTGCTCTACATGCTGGTTTACATCTAGCTCAAGTATCACAGGGGATTCTTGATCTGAGTCATAGAAGGTGCGGATCACATGGCCTTTTGCCATCGAAGGTTATGATGGAACAATGGATAGTGAGCATTGCACTAACCAGAAAATTATCAAGTATCAGGTTACCACAAACTCAAAGAAGTTGTGGTGGGCACTCTTTTCATCTTGACTTGAAGTCTACATCTGCATAGAGCTAGGGAGGCAGCACAGAATGACTCAATGGATCTTCTTGCCATTGGCGGTTGTATTGCCAGGGTATACTCTGCTTGGACTGTAGGTTTCCAAACAGGATCTGGCTTTCCAGTAGGCTTTATTGTCTCTAGACTGAAGTGTCCCATATGAGGCCAGTTTGAACAGATGGGTCGTGTGGTGGAAGTCTGACCTACACAGTTGAGGTGCTTTGCATGTGGCAAGAAGACCATGTGTCAATAAATTTTAATAAATGAGATTGAATGAATTTGAATGCGTTTGGCAAGAAACAAAACACCAAGCATACACAAATGTCTTGTTTGTCAAAATGTTCATAACTCCTATTTGAAATATACAAATAGCATCTCAACAATTCTGCTTCTTGTACATGCATAATATTGCAATGGTTGCTAGTATTTTCTGTACTGATTCTTGCAAGTGCACAGGCATTACTCTTTGAAATATTTCCATTACAAGGAATGGGGCAGGATAGCCTACTGGGTAGAGTGTTGAGTTCATGATCTGATGGCCCAGGTTCATGCCACCACCAATGTACCTGTTTAAAGAGATTTCCATCAGGAATTAACATTAGTACTAACTCCACTCCCCCCAAGAAATTCTTCGGATGATACTATAAACCAGGGACCTATATGCAAAACATAATTATGCAGAATACCTTGCACACACGTTAAAAGTCTGATTTGCCATGAGAAGAGTAGGCCATTTCCTGCTTTTTGGAACATGGATGGCAATATAAAAAGGAAAGGGGTACTGATATGTTGTGGTTAGACATCATCACTGAAATTCGAATGTAGCTGTCTTATTTGCAGGTAAATTTGTTACATGTCCAAAATATAACTAATGATGAACATTAGAATTATAGCCAAGGAACAAAAGCAAGCATTGTTATAGTCTGGGAGTACTGTTATAATCTGGCGAGTCACCAAAACTCCAGGTTCAAAATCTTGAACACATTAAGGATCGATAACATTGTATGCATACATGGATGGACACATCTGTTTCAAAAATCAATACTGACTCAGACAGAGTTAATAGCATGCTCTAACCCTCAAATATTGCACTCCCTCTCTCACGTCCACAAGTATTTGCACACAAAATGTGACAAAACATTTCCAAAGTTTCAAAAATATGATTAACCAGAAAAGCAGCGATTATTAAACAATCACAATCATGACACATACACAATGGTTCATGATAATGAATGATATCAATAACAATACTTATATTTTTTTTTCTATTCACCACTTATCCAGTGGCACACTATTCATATTTCATTTGCTATCAGCCTCTGGACACAATACTGAAAAAACAAGTTACACAGTCTTTTCCGCTGGAATCCCAAGCTCCAGGCCAATGTGGAAGACGCCTTTGCTGACTCATCAGACCCCAGTCTAACTGTTCAGCGTGCTATCTCGTACTAACAGTCTCAAATGGTCAGCTGCTTTGCCAGCAGCGAATGAAACCAGTTCAACCCTCCATCAAAGGAGAACAATGGCAGCAAACCTTGCACAGTCTGCTTCTCCCCAGCAGCTTTGTCTACCTACCGACTGCCAGCAAACACAACTAACTAGAATGATACTCACATATCTCTTTAAAAACATAACCTCATTTCCAGGTTAAGGCAAACTGCCAAAAGAGCAAATCCCTTAACGCGACTTGTAAGAAACACACAAACAACAAAATGAATATAAAAGCCACTGGATAAAGATTATTTATATGGTTATCAAGGCTTTTAATTGGAACAGGAATGATGTATGACATTTCCAATATGAAAGGTAACTTACACTGCTGTAGAATCATACTAAATAGTGCATTAATGGTGTTTTGGTAATATCACAAATCTGTACTGAAACATAAGTGCTGTCTTCAAATATGAGTAAGTGCCAACAACTAAGAGTAAAAGTATTGCTAAAGAATACACAATAGTATGTACTGGAGAGAGATGAAAACTGTCAAAATGTAATACAGCTTTAAGTTCTTGGTCATTGCAGTCTTGTTTCCCAGGACATATTTTTATTTGCTATTCCACAGCCATTATTGAGTTTAAAAAGATTCAATGAAATCATTTTTTCAAAAGTTAAAACTCACGTTGGGAGCCCAAGTGTTCTGCAAACAACAGCTGCATTGTCACGGTCAAATGTAAAATCGCAGACAGTACCCCAGGTCTTGTTAAAAACGCTGACCTCCAAACGACCCATGTCAGGAGAAGGACCCACCAGCCGTACCTGCAGTATGTCAGCACTGGCTTCTGCACTGGCTGCACACAGAAGAAAACAGCTTCACTTTGTCTAAGTCTAAAAAAAAAACCAACACTTTTAAATCTGAAAATTTTAAAGTATATGTCTTTGGAATCTGAAATTTCAGATCTACAAAATAAATGTTTAAATCTATCTGGCTTAAAGATAATCACTGTGATTATCAACACAAGTTATTTTATCTTCCTTCAGACCACATTTTACAATTTTTTTAAAAAGAGATACAGCTCCTAACACTCTTTGCTCAACGGTGCATCAGTAATGTAGCTATGATATTTTTTTACACTTTCATTAAAACATCGATTTTTCTGCTGATAGTTAAATGGTTTGCAATATTACAATGAAATTGATCTATATTTTGCTCTAAAGAGTATTCAAACTAATAAAAGACAATATTGACCAATACAAATTAAGTTGAGCACATTTTTAGTTGCAGACTCCTGCATACAAGACATCATATGTAGGTTTGATATGGCCAGGGAAGCAAAAGATGATCGGATCAAATAACATTTGGGAAGACAGAGGCATACCTAAATATCTCAAGTATAAAATTGTCAGAACACCTATCTGGCCTGTGTTGCTGTATGGGTTAGAAGCCTGGTCACTACAAAAACAGGAAAGAGACAAAATAAACACAGCCAAAATGTGGTTCTACAGGCCACTTCTAAGAGCCAAATCATCAGACAAAAGAAAATGGCATAGACAGTCTTGGAGAACTGTCAATGCAAAGGAGGATGTTGGTGGGGGTTGATAATTATGCGTGGATGGAGTTATGCTTGTCATGCAGCCAGAAACACTAGACAAATCTGGTGACAACAGTACTCCAAGGAAAAGTTGATGGCATAAAGAAAAGAGGCAGACCACCAACATCCTACATTGCGAACATCACTGAGATGAGAGTTATGAAAGGGCCACAGGAAATTGTAGGGATCAGTAGAGGGAGATGGCAAACCCTGGTGGCAGTGCATGGAGCTCCTACCCCCCAAAAATGGCAATACATTCAGCTGAGTTAAATCAATTTTTTGACAAGCAAGCATTTTTTGTGTAAATAATTATAATAGAATGTAACAGTTTAAATCTTTATCCTATGCTAGTTCTGTGTGTCTGTGTGTGTGCGTGTGTGTGTCTGTGTGTCTTATGTCCAGCGTCTATTCTGTTTACACATACATATTCTTTGCATATGTGAACTCAAGCTGAGTTACACACCCACTCCTTTTCTCTGCACTTCTCTGCGTGTTCAGCTCAGTAGTGTTAGCCTCAAATAGGGGGAGGTCATGTCTTATGTAGGAAGAGAGTTTTTGAATTCGAGAAGAGTTTGAATGGTTTCTCCATTGTAGGTTTGTCTTTATTTAAGAAACATCGTTTTCCCATCGTTTTGGCTCGTTTTGACTCATCATTTAGCTTCCATCATTTTTGGCCTCGTTTTTGCTTGCCATCATTATTGTTTTATTAGATCCTCCTGTCTTATCTGAGACTGTGCTCTTGATCTAGTGGTTGTGCTTTTGAGGACTATATGAACAAAATATCTTGCGTTTGAATTGTACTTGCAGTGCAATATGTGATTTGTAATGTCTGATGTTGTAGGTTAGTAGGTTGTTTTAGCAAAATATAGTTTGTAAACCCAATTTGCTGGGTCAGGAGAGTTGCATTAAATGAATGATGCTGCTTGTCACATTCGCAGTGTATTTAGCTTGGCTGCTGAGTGAGTTGAGGAATTAATTCAATTTCACCAACTACCTTTCTGTATTTCTTTACCCTATTTTTCTTCTATCCTCTTCAGATCCCCCTTTATCACTCCCACCCCAATAAGTAGGCTAACCCTACTCCTCTTTAGGATTACTATAGACAATAGGAATTAGTCTAGGACTCTATATGTCTAGTACCAAATTAGGTGGAACGGGAATTAGAGTGGCCACTAAAAGAATTCCAATGTAGGACTCTCTACAGATACACAACAACAAGAAAAACACAACAACCACTTTGACCACCACTACAACTTCTTCCAAGAATCATGGCACCAACTTACATGGGCAGTAGACGCCAATGTCCTTTTCATGGTCACAGGAATTTATTCCATACCCAAGGTGTCCACAGGAGGCAATGTTGGTTTCATGTCCAATGCACAGCAGCCCACTAACCCAGATGGGACCAGTGCCTTGACCAGTCAGTGCTGAGCCAACACGTATTGCCAGGGACCTTTGGAACAGACAGAAACGGTATTAGAAATCTTCCTGTGTTAATAACAATGCCAACACCACCGTAAAAATCAGCATGCTGGTTTTATTTGGCAGATTGGTTGCGGATTTTCAACCTTAATGACCAAAAGACTTACGCACAGACTTTTTGAAATGATCAGATGAAATTATTCTTTACAAAATTAAGAGGACAATGTCCAAATCTTTTTTTTTCTTCTTCCTACAGATTTTCTACTCATCTATTTTAGCACTTTGCCCTGAATATTGAAAAAAAAGCTATCTGTCCTCAGTCAGGAGAGTTTTCAATGAGTATTACAGTTTCATTCACTCCAGCAGATCTTTATTCATTAATATGACACTTTCTTTGTGTACTACTCAGTTGCGTGGTATGCAACCTCAAGTGAACTGGTTGTCTTGTTGGTAAAAATAGATGACCACCTGACAAGACCTACAGGCATCCACCAAACATGAATTTGATATCACTTTTCATATCTTCAAAAGTTCATGCATTTTTTATCACTAGTTTTCAGGAAATGTGCAAATGCAGTTTTTGAATGACAATTTTGTAACACTCTACCACATAGTGAGTGCATAGCACCAGAGGTCAAGTTTTAGATATTAGTATGTTCTGCAATAAAAGAGCTATTCAATAAAAAAAAAAATTCAGATTGAAAATTGGACAGTTCTATGTAATGTATTTGCAAATGAAAAAGGTAGACTGCAAGATGTGACAAATGAGAATTTGACAAGCTTAGCATTGCAATAGGCTGTCAGAATTAGGGCTTGGATATCTTTAACATGTTTTTAACGCAAGAAGAAAACAAATTACAACTTGCAATTTCAAAAGAAGGTACACTAGGGGTTATTGTTTGATTTTAAATCGAAATCTAAAAATCAACAACCTGAACCCCACCTTCCTAAAATGGCTTCTTACAGAAAAGTGGGTTAGGTGCAAAGCCACTCATTTCGTGTTGGAAAGTCACAATTGGCATTTTAACTGTGACGGGGTGGTAATTAGATCACTTCCTCTGCGATTGGAATTGCCAATGGCAGCATCATGTGCCTATATATATAGACCACACCTGTAAATTGTATGATGTTCTGTATCATTTGGGGATGGTAGAAAAAACGTCTGTTGCATACACTTTGCCCATCGCGGTAAAATGTAGTATTTATGCAGCCTCTTTTTAGAGGTTACATTCCCACTGTCTGACCATGCTGTTGTTGCCGAGAAGCTGTATACAGACGTGGCCCGATCAAATATCTGCACTCTGTGACAAAGTGGTGTTGTGAGCAGGATGGAAAGAATTTGGGGGGCTACTGATCTGAGTGTCAAATACGCTGGTCAGCACCCACTGTACCTCGGGATGCTGTACAAAGTCAGTGGTGGTGGTGGATGTGACGGGGCGGTAATTAGATTACTTCCCCTATGTGACGTATGTTAGTAGTGATCAGAATGCTGACAGCAGCACGAGATGATTGTGTACATATGAAATGATAGTTGTTCAGTTATTCGAATGCATTGTCAGTTGAGAAGAAGACATCACAGAGTAAAGACGTTGAAGCATTCGCTCTGCCTTTGAGTCTTGTCTTGAAAGAACGAAACATGGTGTCAGAAGTGGGATGTCAGCAGTACTTTGAAAAAATATCAACATAGAAGACTGAAGAAGACTGAAAGAAAGTTCAGCCATGGATGATGAACACGAAGAAAGAGGAGCAGATCGACGATGACGTGTGAACATTCCTCTACCCCCGAAACTTGATGTGAAGGGAGGAAGCCTGCAGAGCAGCTGGAGAAAATTCAAGAGGCTTTGGGACAGCTACGAAATTGTCACAAACCAAAAGGAAGAAAATTCGACATACAGGACAGCAGTGTTTCTGTCATGTATTGGTCTTGATGCACTGGACATCTACGAAGGTTTGTCGTTCGCAAATGAAGCTGAAAGAAATGATATTGACACTGTACTTGAGAAATTCGACGAATACTGCGTGGGCTCTACAAACGAGACTTACGAAGCATTCAAGTTTAACTGCAGACACCAGGCAGCAGGTGAGTCCATTGAAGAATATGTGGCAGACCTGAGAAGACTGATCAAAACCTGCAACTATGGACCATTAGAAAATAGACTGCTGAGAGATCAAATTGTACTAGGTGTACGCGACGAGACTTTAAGATCGAAACTGCTAGAAGTCCGACAACTGACGTTGACAGGATGCGTTGATATGTGCAGAGCACACGAAACGAGTCAACAACAAACGATGCAAATGACAAGGAAGACACAGGATGAGCAGGAAGTCCAAGCGTTCCGAGAAAAGAAATATTCAAAAATGAGCGCGAAAGGATCAAGATCAGAGAATGGAATGAGATGTAGATACTGTGGTGGAAGGCACCCAAGAGCAAAAGAAAAATGTCCAGCTTTTGAGAAGAGATGCAGAACCTGTGGCGCGAATAATCACTTTGCTTCATGCTGCAAAACACCGAAAGCGTACAAGAAGAAAACAAGAATTAGACACTTTGAAGAAGAGGAATCGGATTCCGAGAGTGAACATGAAATTCTCAAGATTGACGATAAAGCAAGAAAAAAGAATAGAAATATACGGGCAAGAATGCTGATCAATGAAACGCCAGTAAGATTTCTTCTTGACACAGGAGCAACAACTAACGTTATGTCCGAGAGCCTGTACAGAGAAGTCACCAGGGATGAATGATGCTCTGACCTGCAAGACACACAGAGAAAACTGGTGATGTTTAATGGAACAGAAATGGAGCCGGTTGGGGAGATAGTACTACGAGTGAAGAACCCCAAGAACAGAAAAAAGTACAAGGTAAACTTCGTGATCATGGGAAAAGACTGTAAACCAGTATTAGGACTGAGAGCTGTACAGGGCATGCAACTGCTGACAATCCATGAAGAAAACATTGCAACAGTATCAGCAGACCAGAAAGCACAGCAGGCAAGTGCAGAGGACATAATGAAAACATACAAAGATGTCTTTGAAGGAGAAGGAAAGCTGGAAGGTAAACTACACCTGGAAACTGACCCCAGCATTGCGCCAGTGAAGATGCCTTGTAGGAAATGGCCAATAGCAGTTCAGGAGAAAGTGAAGAATGAACTGAAGCGGTTGGAGAAACTGAACGTTGTCACTAAAGTAGACACCCCTACTGAGTGGATCAACAGTCTGGTCGTGGCAACGAAAAGCAATGGGAAAGTCAGACTCTGCATTGATCCTAAACCGTTGAACAAGGCCCTGAGGAGAAATGAGTACCCTATTCCAACTGTTGATGATGTACTGCCGCTGCTCCAAGATGCAAAATACTTCACACACCTGGATGCCAGGAACGGATTTTGGCATCTCGAGCTGGATGAAGAAAGCAGCTACTTAACGACATTCGAAACACCTCTCGGCAAGTACCGATGGAAAAGAATGCCGTTCGGAATTTCACCTGCCCCAGAAGAATTCCAGAGGAGGATGGACTTGGCTCTGGCAGGATTGCCAGGCGTGGTGGCGGTCCATGACGACATTTTCATCTTTGGCAAAGGAGCAACCGATGAAACGGGAGAGAAAGACCATGACGCCAACTTGAACCTGTTTCTACAGCGATGCCAAGACACGGGACTGAAGCTCAACAAGGAAAAGGTCGAGCTGAAGCAAAAAGAAATCACATACCTTGGACACATCTTTTCAAGAGCTTAAGAGCAGACCCAAAGAAACTGGATGCAGTTCAACAACTCCCAGTTCCGGAAGACAAAGCAGCAGTACAAAGACTACTTGGCGTGGTTGGCTACCTTCAGAAGTTTGCGCCAAATCTGTCTGAAGTAGCAGCAGCACTCAGAGAACTAGTGAAGAAGGACGTCCACTTCAGATGGGATAAGGATGTCCACGGAGATGTACCTGGCCGACACCCTCAGCAGAGCAGTCAGTGAGAAGGCAGAACAACTAGTCACCCACAAAGAAACAATATTCTACACAGAACTGGAGAACACAGATCCATGTCAAGAACTGGCTATCAGCCAAGAGAGACTCCTCAGTCTGCAGCAAGCGACAACAGAAGACGAAACCATGAAAACTCTCAAAGCTGTCATCCTACAAGGATGGCCAGAAGAAAAACGACAACTTTCACAGCAGCTACAAACCTACTTTCCGTTCCGGGAAGAACTTTCTGTACAGAATGGTCTTGTCTTCAAGAGCCATAGAGTGGTCGTTCCAGAAACAGAAAGAACTGACATCCTAGAGAAACTCCATGCAAGCCACTCAGGAATCCAGAGCTGCATAGGAAGAGCACGTGAGGTAGTCTTCTGGCCTAGGGTGAACTTGGACATTGAAGACTTTATCAAGAAATGCAGCGCCTGCAGCACATTCCAGCGTGGTCAGCAGAAAGAACCACTCATCAGTACAGAGATACCTGACCTGCCCTGGCAACACATCGCCTGTGACGTCTTTGAACACAACGGCCACGAGTACCTGGTCACCGTGGATCATTACTCAGATTTCTTCGAGCTTGACCGACTGCAAACAAGAGAATCCAAGGAAGTCATCACCTGCTTGAAGAGACACATAGCAAGACATGGAATCCCAGAACGACTGACAACAGACTGTGGAACTCAGTTCACATCCACCCAGTTTGGAAAGTTCAGCAAAACCTATGGATTTGACCATGTCACAAGTTCCCCACACTACCCCCAGTCCAACGGGAAAGCAGAGAGCGTGGTGAAAGCAGCGAAGATGTGCATGAAAAAGGCAGAACACAACCATCAAGATCACTTTCTAGCTCTACTAGAGTTACGAAATATCCCTACAGAGACTGTGAACAGTTCACCTGCTCAAAGACTGTTCAGTAGAAGAACAAGAACTCAGGTACCAACTTCAAAGAAACTGCTCAAACCTACGGTCGTATCAGTCAAGAAAGAGCTTGAAAAAAGAAAGATGAAACAAGCTCACTACTACAACAGAAGTGCAGTGGAACTGACAGAACTACTTCCAGGACAGATAGTAAAGTTCCAACCACCGGGATCTAAGAAGTGGATCAGCGCCAAAGTAAACCGTCAAGTAAACATCCGGTCGTACAACATCCGTACAGAGGATGGACGTCGATACAGGAGGAACCGTCGACAGCTACGGGACACACCTGAAACGAAGTTTCCACATACAGTCAACACTGACAGATGGAGAAGACAGATTTCAGAAGAACAGCAGGACACCTTTCCCCGTAACCAACAGCAAAAGACGCCAGGAAACCAAATGACAGACAACAGGTTATCAAAACAGACGCTGAAAGAAACAGTGCAGCAGCCTGACCAAAGCACTGGAAAGCCATCTGAACCAGACAACAGAAAGAGGAGAAAGAAGGATGAAGATAAAAGTTCACGGGCAGAACAGACAGATGTCAGAACTTCAACACGGCCGCCCGAACATGGTGCTCCAGATCAACCGACAGCTACAAGCCAGTCTGACACGATCGGCACCAAGGAACCAGAAGCAAGCGCAAAACCAACTCCGACAGAACAACACACAGAACATTACAAAACAAGGTCTGGTAGACAAAGCAAGAAGCCAGATTTTCTGGTGTATAGATAAAATGAACTCTGTCAATATTCCAAAGAAAAAAACGAACATAGCACTAAGAACATGGACATGATGATGATGGACTGTAATAATGATCAGGAATATTTGTACATAAAAGAATTAGTTACAGGGGAGAAAAACAATAATTAGTAATTTTCATGATTAGTAATTTACCTTAAGACAAGGTCGGAGAGAGATTGATTTTGAGGGGACTGAAAGTTAATATTTTGATTAATTTTGTTTTCTGAAGAAAGGGAGATGTGACGTGTGTTAGTAGTGATCAGAATGCTGACAGCAGCACGAGATGATTGTGTACATATGAAATGATAGTTGTTCAGTTATTCGAATGCATTGTCAGTTGAGAAGAAGACATCACAGAGTAAAGACGTTGAAGCATTCGCTCTGCCTTTGAGTCTTGTCTTGAAAGAACGAAACAATGATCAATACTGCCAATCTCAGCGTTGTGTGTCTATAATTAGGACACACCTGCAAATTGTGCAATGTTCTGAATCATTGGGAGATGGCAAAAACTATCTGTTGCATACATTTTGCTCATCATGGTAAAATGTAGAGGCCACACTCCGACTGTATGATCGTGTTTTTGTCGCCAAGAAGTTATACAGAGATGCAGCAGATCAAATATCTGCACTCTATTACATTACAATCTGTAACCACCAAAATTTAGAGACTGCTTTGGAAAGCACTTTTTAATGCAGTGGTCTTTTGAAATTTGTTTCTGTGTTTGGTGAGCCAAACTAGCAGTTTACATGAAATGAAATCCGGTGCATGATCATATGTATTCCATGCAGCTTTAGAAAATGTGCTTTGTTACAATCAGGAAACAGTTTTACCTTGAGGGAAGTAAAACCCATAATCAGGCAGATTATATAAAAGTAAAGTACATTTTGCGAATGGCTGTGTCCTAGACGCTAAGTAAAAGCAGGAAGTGCACGCCGCCATGGACAGATTTCAAGCTGCAAATCTACTTCTCTTGTCTTGTTTGCTTTACACCGTCAGATGTGTCTGGGAAAAATAATGGCATGTCCTTTTCAGTTCCCCTCATAGACCATACAGCTTGGTTTTATTTTATTTCATTCTTATTTTATACCACTTTATATCACAGCAGATTTCACTGCATGAAATTTGGATTGCTCTCCCTGGGGAGAGCAGGTCGCCACTAGTGCAACGCCACCCATTACTATTTTTTTCTTTTTCCTATCTGCAACTGTAATTTTGTTTCCCAATCAATTGGCTTTTTTCTACAGAATTTTGTCTGGGACAACTCTCTTGTTGCCGTAGGTTCTTTTACGTACGTGCACTTAATGATTATGTGTAACATATGGGACCTAGTTTTATCATCTCCTCTGAAAGACTAGAAACCAGACTACCACTCGTGGTCAAATGGATGAGGCAAAAGTTTTGGGCCCTAACAGGATTCGAACCACAGCACACTCCAACCCGGACGTTTTGCTTTCTAGACAGGTGCGTTACCTCTAGACCACCAGTCCACTGATGGTTTGTAGGATTATCTCCATCGGCCACACTTAATTCCTCAGGTCACTGAATAATGTACCCCTCTGAAGGATGTGCTTGCCTGTCTGGTTTTCTTTACCACAGGCACACAGGGGAGAAGGAGCAAGTTTCAGCTTCATAATGACTGAAGAATAGTTGCAAGCAGTGTTTCAAAATAAATCTCTATTAGCACAGTTTCTGCCAATGTTACTACTGCTGCTTCAGTCAGAATAGAAAAATGGAAGCTGCCATAGCCTATTTCTCTCCCTATCTGTATCTGAGATTTTTCCTTCATGAGATAAAAAATAAACCTCTGCCTAACAGGAGTGACCAGGGAAGAAGAGAGCAAGGAGAGGATTACTCATTGAAGCCAAGCTGGTTACATATGACCGCTGCATCAGGCTGGTTGAAGCTTTCCCCACACACGGTGCCCCAGG
>CM060333.1:55832271-55834771 GCA_030674155.1 Stramonita haemastoma
CTCTGCGACAACCTGACAAAAAGACGGGGGTTCTACAAGGAACATCCTCTCTCCTGCCCTCTTTAGCATAATGAACCACAGTCTTCTCAGATTGGTCCATTGGCATGTGAGATACTTGTTATTTAATTCATTCACTCCTGATTCCATCATCTGCCTGGGAAAAAGCACCATCCTTAAAGTGATGGAGGGTAAGGTCCTAGGTATCATATTAGACAGGAGACTAAATGTCAAAAATCTTGCCCGACACTTGACAGCAAAGTGTCAGAAAGCCTTAAGCCTTCTGTGGATGATTGCCCATACAAACTGTGGAGCAGAATGAAAGACTGATCCATCTGATGGAAGACTTTGTTGCATCTGTACTGGGAACTTGTGCATACCAAACTTGATTATGGTTGCCAGAATTACCAATTATCAAGGCCTTCATACCAGAAGTCTCTGTGCCCAAATCACCATCAAGGGTCAAAATAAACTTGGGAGCATTTGAATTACATCACTTTACAGTCTGTACAAGGAAGCAAGGGAGCCCTTTCTGAAAAAAAAAACAAAAAAACCCAACACCATCTCAAACTGATTCTAAATTATTACATGAAGCACGATTTCGAGCATAAGAACTCTGCTTATGATTGTGCTTAAGTACCCCAGATCTGGGCAAAGTTTGAGGAATTGACTTCTGCCATCCTGCCTCTGGAGATATTGTATTTTTCCTGATCTCCAGTTCTGGAGGCCAGTGCCTGCAAGAACATAAATCATCCCAGGTTTACATAGTTCTGTGATCTGAATACATCCTTGAAACTGGATGAGTATGACATTGTTCTGATATAGATCCCAGGATACATGGGCCTTTAGGGCAATGAAGCAGATGATTGACTCACCTAAGGTGCCTCAGAAAGGGGGATATCAAAGTTTTATGTACCATACACATGCTTAAGACCTAATAGTAAATACTACACTCCCCTTCTGTGGCAAGAGGATTAGAACACTCGAACTAACAATAAACTTTTGCAGATTCATCTTAACTTAAATGAAGTCCACCGTTTTTTACGCAAAAACAGAAGGAACAAATAATGCTCACCGGGATACACACAGACTAGTGTGGGTTATCATGCTGAAAGTCTGTTGAGGCTGAAGAAAATCCCCATATTATATCATTAAGGAGCAAACAATTTTTAATGCAGACTGTGGTGCTTGGTTTTTCTTGCAACCAACAACACTTTCTATAGAGTGGTGCTTATCAGTTGGGAGGCTGAAAGTGTGGTAAAGTTGAAAGGGTGTACTGACTGGAGTGCGCTTCATGACTTGAGTGAGAATGTTGATGAAGCAACTGATGTTGTGCATAGCGCATGCCTATACTTCTCTCTATGAAAACCTTATAATTCCACAAAAATTGTAAAGCTATTTCCCAACAACAAGCCTTGAGGGAAAATACATTCAAATCATCACTTGACAAAAAGAAAGCATTTCAGAGTGGTGATAGAATGCCTCACAGAATACTTAAAAGGAAACTCTGAAAACAAAATCGGGAGGGGAAAAGATCTTACAAAGAAAAATTTGAAGAAGTGTTTCTGAGAGTCATTTGGCAAATGCTTGAAGGGGGTTAAAGACACTTTAAGGGCAAGGAAATTGAAATATATTTTTACAGTCAATGCCATTAGAGGAACAAACAGCTTTTTCTGATATACTAAAAGATTTCAATTGCCAATTTGAGTGTGAAGATACTAAACATGAGTTTGAATATGTCCTTTTAACATACAAAAATGTCTGTGATAAGGATTCAGATGATGTAGATTTTATCGTTGACTCTACAGATGTGAAATCAGAACTTAAAACATTGCATGCGAGGAAGGCTGTGGCTGTTGATGGTATTTGTGGGCAGCTTTTAAGATCTTGTGCTGAACAGCTTTGTTATGTTTTTAGTGAATTGTTTTATTTTATCTTTAAAGCTTGCCATGTACTTAGTCTCTGTAAAAAA
The DNA here is from genome assembly GCA_030674155.1 of Stramonita haemastoma. Lineage (NCBI taxonomy): Eukaryota > Metazoa > Mollusca > Gastropoda > Neogastropoda > Muricidae > Stramonita > Stramonita haemastoma. The sequence goes on from CM060333.1 coordinate 55,834,241, forward strand.
TCAATAATATGTCCTAATCTGAAAACTAATCACCTCAAATCTTCAAATAGTTACAGACCAGTAGCTCTCAAACCAATAATAGTTAAATGTTTAGTAGGAATCATTCTGAAACAGCTTTTTTCCTCAACTTCCTGATATCTAGATCCTCTTTAATTTGCATGCAAAGCCAAAAGAAGCACGAACAATGCCACTATTACTTTGCAGCACAATGCTTACTAACACCTAAAAAATCATGACTCTCTTGCTTGTATACTTTTCATTGACTTCTCTACCTTAGTGCCATTTAGTCCAATCTCTTAGCACTTAAACCTCTCTCAATTACATTAACGTCTGTCCTCGGCACATTCTCTGGATAAAGAGTTTTTTGACGGATTGAACACAGTTTGTCAGTTTTCAAAACGCAATATCTACTGAAAGATCAACTTCTAGTGGTTCTCCCCAAGGCACTGTTCTGTCTTCCAATCTTTTCACCCTTTACATTAATTACTGCACTGGTTCTGATCATATACTCCTATGCTGAGCATTCTCAAC
>CM060333.1:55837271-55839369 GCA_030674155.1 Stramonita haemastoma
ACACACACACAGAGGAAGAGAGAGAAAGGGGGAGAGTTATATATATCCAGCAGGGTGAGGACTGGTTCATTAGTTTTGATGCATCAAGTGGATTAGAAGGTGATTTTTGAAGGTCATCAATGATTGGTGCTGTTAAATTGATTCGGGAAGGGAGTTCCACAGTACAGAGCCTGAGTATAGTAAACTAGATTTGTACAAGTCTATTCTTGGGATTGGGACACTTGGCTTTTCAGTATTTCTGGCATGATTCATTGGGAACTTATCTCTTAAGGATGTGGGGACAGTTCCTGCCATTATCTTAAACATCAGGATGCATTTGTTATATTTTAGTCTTTGTTGTAGGGGAAGAATACTTAACTGAGTATAATCCACTTCGAGTAAGGTTGTTTTCTTCAGGAGGATAAGTTTGAGAGCATGTTTATACAGACTTAATAAGGGTTTCATAGTGTTTGCACTGGCAGAATCCCGTAGGGTTGAGGCATAGTCTATTGAGGATTGTATATAAGCTTGAAAGAATACTTTCCTTAAGTGGTAGTCAAGGAAGTGTTTAATTTTAGTCAACTGGTATACTCTTTGGGACAAGTATTTGCATAGGTGAGATATGTGGTAGAACCAGCTGAGATTTTCATCGATTGTTACTCCTAGAACTTTGTGATGAGAGGTTTGTTCGATTGCTTCTTTTTTATATGGATTGGAAACTGTTTATGAGGTAAATTTTGTCGCTTTTGTCTGGTGGTGATAAGCATGCATTTTATTTTTGGGGGATGAACAGACATGTGGTTCAGTTCTGTCCTTTTGACAAGATCATTACAGCTTTGCTGTAATATGGTTGCAAGAGAGTCAATGTCATTATGGCTTGTATGTATGGTTGTGTCATCAGCAAATAGTTCACATTTGGATGTTATATGTAGAGGAAGGTCATTTATGTATAATGAAAAGAAAATTGGTCCTAGTATAGATCCCTGTGGTACTCCATAATGAATGGGTTTAAGATTGGATGTGGATGTAGTTGTTGAAACACACTGTTGTCTGTTCTTAAGATAAGAAGTGAGTAGTTCTAAACTATTTGACGATACATTGTACAGGTCTAGCTTTCTGATGAGAAGTGTGTGGTCAATTGTATCAAATGCTTTTTTGAAATCTACAAATAATACTCCACAAAATTTATTTTCATTAATGTTTGTTAGCCAATTGTCTATGAGACTAGTCAGTGCAGTATGACACGAGTGATTTTGTCTGAATCCTGACTGATTAGGGTGGAGTAGGTTGTTAGTGTCTATATGACTGACTAAGTGTTTATTTATATGTTTTTCCAGGTGTTTTGAAAGAAGGGATATAATACAGATTGGTCTATAATTTGAGGGATCTAAAGTGTCACCAGATTTGTAGATGGGTATAACTTTAGCAGTTTTGAAGGCATTGGGAAAATAGTTCTTTTCAAGACATTGGTTATATATATATATATATATATATATATATATATATATATATATATATATATATATATATATATATATATATATATATATATATATATCTATCTCTATCTATCTATATATATCTATATATATATGTATCTATATATATCTATATCTATATATCTATATCTATATCTATATCTAATATATATATATATATATATATATATATATGAGAGTGTCTGTGATAACTGGGGCTGAAAGTTTCAGAATTCTACTGTCTATTCCATCAAGACCTCGTGTCCTTGACTGTTTGAGGTGAGTCATGTAATTATGGACCTCAAAAGTAGAAATAAATGGTATGTGGAGTTTTGAAGGAATATGCTTTTCTTGGCAGTATTGTTTTAATGTTAATTGTTTTAATGTTCTTATTCTTTCACGTCTGGACTAATGCAATTCTCTTTTGGCTGGTCTGCCAGCATTATCTATCCATTCACTCCAACGCATACAAAACTCTGCAGCTCGACTGGTCCTCAGAAAGAAAAAATCTGAGCACATTACTCCTCTCTTGCAATCTCTCCACTGGCTGCCTGTGCCACAGAGAGTAAACTATAAGATCAGTACTCTCTGTTATAAATGTCTCCACAAAACAGCACCCTCTTACCTCTGTGAATGTCTTC
>CM060333.1:55851969-55859895 GCA_030674155.1 Stramonita haemastoma
AGTCCATGATGAGCTTGCAATACTGCCTCGAGCTGATGTTTTTGGGTTGTTTGTTTTTAACTGCTGTGTGAATTGTATGTGTATTTTATTTTTTATAGTCTTTTTACAGAGTGTAGGAAGGGTGATGGGGACCAAGTTGTGTATTGCTCTCCCTTAGTTTTGTGTTATTCTTTTATCTCTTTCTCTCTCTTCCCTCTCTGTGCTTTCCTGTCACCCCCTCTCTCTCTCTCTCTCTCTCTCTCTCTCTCTCTCTCTCTCTCTCTCTCTCTCTCTCTCTCTCTCTCTCTCTCTCTCTCTCTCTCTCTCATTTCTAATCAAAAGTTTTGGAAGTTGTATTATAAAATGGCTTGTTTCTATCTTTCCCACATTAAATTTTGTTTCCAACCTATGCATGAGATTTTGTGACTGCATTTTGCCTTGGTGTGTTTTTGCAACAGTTTTTGTTCAGGTTTGATTCAAATCACAATCCACGTTGAATAATATACATTCCTAAAAAATCATAAGGACCAAAAAAGAGAGATTTTCTTCATCTAATTTCTTTACTGAAGTAGGTTTGTATTGACAAAGATACCATGAGCTTTTCCAGTGTGTGTGTGTGTGGTGGCATTGCATCAAATTTTAATGAAACGATCATTCCCCTAGAAAGACCAGTTGTTAAGAATCAAAGCGTTTTCCTGCCTTCACCTTAACCCATACCATAGCCCCGTGGACCATGAGGGCACCACTGAAGATTTTGCAGCCAGCTTCCTCCACTCCCCACGGTCCTCTGCTTTCATAGTAAATCGTTCTACTCAATGCCAGCCCACTCTCTGATGTTGTCTTCCCATCGTTTTCTCTGTCTGCCTCTTCGCCTCCCTCCTTTTACTGTTCCCAGCAGTGTTTTTCCTGAGCGTGAATTTATTAATAGCTGGAGCAGCTAAAAGATAGTTGGGTTGTTGGTTGTTGGGTTTTTTTCAGTAATGGTGTGTTAAGATATGACAGTAAGCAAACGTCATCAATGTCTTTCTATCTTATGAAGAAGACATACTGTCACATATTTTCTTTCACATTTTAAAAGAGAGAGAGAGAGAGAGAGAGAGAGAGAGAGAGAGAAGAGAGAGAGAGGAGAGAGAGAGAGAGAGAGAGAGAGAGAGAGAGAGAGAGAGAGGACAGACAGACAGACAGACAGAGACAGAGACAGAGACACAGAGACACAGAGACACAGAGAGAGAGAGAGAGAGTAGCATGGTTTAGTTATCAAGTTTTTTCAGTTCAATGGTTTTTCATTCTATCCAGTTTGGAACTTTCTCCTTTTAAAGAAAATCAATAAAGCCAAAGTGTAAAGGGAGATAACACCAACCTGTATCCATTGATTTAGCTGGACAATTTAAAGTGTGACGAAAAAGGGGAAGTAACACAGCATTTTAAAGCTCTTAGTTTCAACATCCATCTTTTGCATATTAATATCTTGTGTTGGTTTGTTTGTTTTCTCTTCATAGCCATGTAGGAATATTTTGCAAAATTATTCATTCCTTTCATTTATTTTATATGTACTGCCTTTTTTTTTCGGGGGGGGGGGGGGGGGTGTTGTTACTTTGGGGGCATGTTTGTTTATGACTTTGAATTTGGCATAATGTGTTGATTTTGTTTTGCATGGGTTAAAGGGGGGGGAGGGTTATGCAAGTCTATGCACACTATGTAGTTTCACCGAGATTTCTTCTTGGGATATTACATTACATCTGTTACATGTTTTCCTTGTCTGTCTGTCTATCTGTCTGTTTCTCTCTCTCTCTCTCTCTCTCTCTCTTCTCTCTCTCTCTCTCTCTCTCTCTCTCTCTCTCTCTCTCTCTCTCTCTCTTCTCTCTCTCTCTCTCTCTCTCACACACACACACACACACACACACCACACACACACACACACACACACACACACACACACACACACACACACACACACACTCACACACACAGTATAATGGTGTTGGTGTTTTCAGGGAGAGGGGGAGCTGAGAACAAGGGGGATGCCTGCTTGTTTGCTTTTTCTTTGGTCGTATGTTTAGGAGGAGAGGTCATGTTTTTAAAACCATCATTTCATACTCTGTGGAGTATTCAAATTTTAGTTATACAACAAATCAGTATTTGGAAGACTTAGATTTTATACTGTTCTCCTGTTTCTTTTTACATCATTGTCATTCACTCTCGATTTTTTTTTATACGAAAGGTTAAAATGTATTTATATCCTCTTTTCTGCTTCTTCCTCTTTGTCAGAGCAATGAGACAGCAACAACTGTTGTCTGGTATTACGAGAGAAAATGCGTTGTGCTGCCATTCACTACCTGCCAAGTCAGGCCTAGCGCATCATCCGACTTTGGCATAGGAGAGTAATGTTATAAGTCTTTCTGGAGAAAAAAGGCAGGAGAATGGACCAAGAAGGCAGAAAATAGACAATAAGGAAATGACAGGAAGAAAAGGAACAAGGCAGAAACAAAGGGTGTGATAGAAAAGAGGGAATTTCTAGCTCATAATTTCCAGAAGGTTGGGGATGATATTTATACTGACAGGCCTCTGACATCCCCACTGAGGAATACTGTGTTTGAAGAGGATGCCTTTTCTTCTGGCAAATGGTATCTTTAAGTACTTTACCTTCTCTCATTTCAGCGAAGTTCTATTTCTATCATGATTATTCAAATAATGATTTTTTTTATTGGGGGGGGGGGGGGGGGGATGTTGGTCGAAAACTCTGCTTTTTTTTTTTTTACAAGATGTAATCATGCAATGTGCAGATGTTTGTATACAATAAAATCTATGCATCATACTTATGAGTTATTTCTCTCTTTGTCTATGATTGTGCCTCTCTCTCTTCTAAGTCTGTTCCTACTTCTCTCTCTCTCTCTCTCTCTCTCTCTCTCTCTCTCTCTCTCTCTCTCTCTCTCTCTCTCTCTCTCTCTCTCTCTCTCTCTCTCTCTCTCACACACACACCCCACATCTACACACACACACACACGCGCACACACACACACATCCACTCACACACACACACACACACACACACACACACACACACACACACACACACACACACACACACACACACACACACACTGTAGGCCATTGTGTGCCGGTGGGAACGGATGATAAAATTGATAAACCTGAATACACACTGGGACTGGATTTAAAAAGCCACACAGGTGCTTATTCCATTATCAACAGAAAGCGGATAGGCCGCCTGTGTTTGTCTCCTTCCCAGCATCTAATTGAGTTAGAAGATTTCTCTGGCATCTGTCCTGTCCAGTGTGGACAGATAATACCCTGGTTCTGTTTATGAAAGCTACACTTACTTTCCCTGTTCCAGCCGTGGGAATGTTGTGGAAAGTGACTGGATGTTGCTTTGAATCGTTTCACAAAACTGCATACACTCGGGGACTGGATGTAAAAAAGCACAAGAGTGCTTGTCCCACTATCCTCGATATAAAAGAATAAATAAATAAATAAATAAATAAATAATGAATTTCCTACATACTGGACCTGCTATGGCTGCTGGCTTCACGTGTGTTTTTCATTACATTATATTATCCTAGTCACTAAGAAGAGCGTTCTCTCTCTTTATATTAAAAATATCTAACCCTCCTCTCTCACCCCCATGAGAAAGCTTCAAAATCGTTCCACATATTCTTTCTCATTCTTACTTAGAAAACGGCTGGAAGAAAACGCAGATTAGTTATGACTATACAGCTGACGAAAATAGTACTGGTGATTTTGATTGGTTTTTACTAATGAAGAGAGAAAGCAAATTTGCCAGTATTGATTTATCAGAACAGTGATGGTGAAGGTGATTTAGATGAGGAGAAATTATCGCTCTTTAGCAAAGTTTTTCACTTCTGTATTACCTTTGTGTGGCATGTTTTTGTGACAAGTGGGTGACAATGACAACAACACAAACGCACCACGTGTAGGTCTACATCACTGGCTGATGTGTTTGCTTCAGTCTTGGCTTTAAGGATCATCACTTTGTCACTGCTACTGTTCAGAAACGGACATTACATTTTGTAACATACTTGTGCTTTAAGGGAACTTCAACATGGTGACAGCCAGGACACAGAGACAGGTTATGTGATTGGATATTTTGTTCAGTATAAAACAGCAATATCAAAGGACATCAGCGATGTGAGTACAAGCCTGTTATGTCAGCTTCAGTTGTACAGTTAGCTTTCTGTCTGCATGTTGTTATTTTGTTTTGTTATATGTGACACCATGAATACTGTCAACTGTCGTGTCTCCCTATGCGGCACCACAAGCACACCAGTCAATAAAATCATGCTTCTGCCGTTGCCCCATCACTTCACCACATGAAGGTGGTATATGGCATATTATATTTAATAAACAATACAGTAATCCAGCTGGACAATATGAAACAAGAACCACATCATCGGCAAATAACATGATTAGTATTTGCGTCATCTCGGGTATCAACTGGACACCATACTGACCATTCTTCGCCACTTCTGATGCCAGTTCATTTATGAAAAAGGAAAACAATGTGGGAGACAAGACACAACCTTGCCTAACCCCTGCATTGCTTCCAAAAATAGTCTGTGAGACTATCGGGGCATCTGACAATTGACCCTCCTTGACCATACATACTTTGTAGCATCATCAACGTTTTGCTTCCAACTCCTATTTTTCGTAGTACATTCCACAAAATATTTCTATTCACTGTATCCAAGGCCTTTATAAATTCATCAAAACAAACATATAGCTTGTAACCAGAACTTTCAAAAGATTTCTTTGTTCCATTGCATTCAAAACAAACATATTGTCAGTCGTGGCATAACCTGACCTAAAGCCTCTTCATGGTTCTGCAAACTTTGTGTTACATTCAGCCCATTCTACAAGAGTGTTGTTTAATATTTTAGCAAACGTTTTTAAAATAATAACTGACGCTGTAACCACTGGGTTTGAAACTCAATCTTTGACGCTGTAAGCACTGGGTTTTACCACGCACAGAGTAAAGGAAATAGTCAAGTTACAGTGATCATTAAACAAGGACTTTTTCATTAACAACGATATGAAGCAAGAAAAAGCGATTTGAAAAATGTATCCTTCACACACCTCAGAGGGGTGTATGTATTATCAGACATCTACGGGAATACACCAGACAAACAAACAGTGATGTTTTTTTTCTAAAACCCTTTTCTGTTTGCCCTCCTAATACCTCCTTTCTAATGCCCCCTCCCCCTCCCCCTGCCTCCCTCCACCCCCCCACCCCCACCCCCACCCCTCCCCTGCACCCCCTCCTCCACCTTCTCTTTCCGTCCATTCCGAGGTCTGGAACCAAGCTTCCACTGGTGATGGAGGTGCCATTGTCCTTTTATTTGTTGGGTGAGATGATAATACAAAGTCCTGGGGTCAGTGCACGTGAGAAAATTCACGCTCAGACATCAGAGTCTAGAACGAAGATGAGGAGGGGGGGGGTCCTCTTGAACTCTCCCCACCCCCACCCCCTCCAGGTCAACAACGCCTTTGAAGGGTACCATCTCGAATAGAAATCTGTTACCATGTTTGTTTTAAGTATTATAGTGTGTGTATGTGTGTGTGTGTGTGTGTGTGTGTGTGTGTGTGTGTGTGTGTGTGTGTGTGTTGTGTTGTGTTGTGTTGTGTGGGCATGCTTGTGGCTGGGAGAGTAGAGAGCCACATTTGAGAGAGAGAGAGAGAGAGAGAGAGAGAGAGAGAGAGGTGCACGTTATTTATTCTTCTATTTCTGTGCGCGCGCGCGCGCGCGCACACACACACACACACACACACACACACACACACACACACACACACACACACACACACACACTTCTATTCAGGGAAAGAAAAGAAAAAGAAAGAGAACTAACAAGTTTTTTTTGAAGAAAACAACACCCATAAACAAAACAAAACAAAAAACAGGCCATGCAGCAGAATAGTTTGTGCTTCAATTCTTTAAACGTTATATTTCAACTTTTTGGCACCTCAGTCAATAACAACGTGTTGGGGAGTTGGAGGAACCTCCAGCAATAGAACCCAACTGGCTTCACTACCTGCAGTTAGTGTGTCTGTCTCTCCAACTCTTGGGGCCATCATGACTGACCTTGTGCTATGACCGTGAACTTTGTGACCTAAACGGCGGCGCCCTCCTCCCTTCGGTTTTGTTGCTGGAGGCAGAGCTGTTGACAGCTGGCTGCTCAACTTGGTCAGTTTTAGTATTGGGCGAAGAGGTCAACTTGTGCTTGGAAGCTTGTTTTTGTTTGGTGGGGGGGGGGGGGGGGGGTTGTTTTGTTTTCATTTTGCTCTCGTTTTTTTTTGTTTTTTATGTTTTCGTTTTGCTTTCGTTTTTTTGTTGTTTTTTTTGTTCTAATATTTGTTTAAGTTTTTTCTTTATTTTTGCTGCTTTCTGTGTGTGTGTGTGTGTGTGTGTGTGTGTGTGTGTGTGTGTGTGTGTGTGTGTGTGTGTGTGTGTGTGTGTTGTGTGTGTGTGTTTGGTGTTTTTTTGTGTTTTTTTTTTAGTTTTCCGGTGTGTTTGTTGTTGTTGTTTTAGGGGGGGGGGGGGGGAGGCGGGGTACATGGGGTCTTTTTTTTTAAATAAATATTTGTCTTTCTTTTTTATTACTTTTTTTTGTCTTTCTTCATTTTTATTTATTTTGGTTCCTTTTTGTTTTTTTCCCCCTTTTCTTTGTGTCTCTTGTCTTTCTTTATATATATATATATATAATATATATATATATTATATATATATATTATATATATATATATATATATATATATATATATATATATATAATTTCTAAGTTTTTTGTTTTATTCTTGCTACTTTTCTTTCTCTACTGCCCAACATCTCTGGTGTGAAATCAAAATGAACAAGGCTATAGGCTAATAATTATGGTCCTCCCCCACCCATCATCATATCCTCTCTCCTTTTATACAGTACAGGTGTCAATGCTGAAGGATGGGTGAGTAGACAGGCCCATGACTACATGACCCAGACAAAAGAACAGAACAGTAAATATGTGCTTCTTTTTCCGCACAATGTTAACTGGAACCAATGGTAATAGAGATCTTAGGGGCGACTCTAACGACACCAGGCTTATTGGCCCCCTCCCCTTCCTCCCCCCCCCATCCCAGTTTATTCCCTCCTTCCCCTTTCCCCCCCTCCCCCCCTTTTAACATATCTCTACCCATGTCTATACTCCTTTTTTTGTCTCCCTTTTACACTTTTGTGAAGGGGGGAGGGGGGATGGGGGGGGCAAAAACAAAAAAAAAACAAAACAAAAAACGCAGCGCTTACTTCTGTTGCAAATTCAAAGGGAAAAAAGGTCATTTTTAAAACGGGAAATTAAAAAATATATATATATATTTAAAACTGGCACAAACGACGATTGTCCCCAAAATGAGAATCACCCAAAAGTTTTCCCTCTTTGTCGCGAAAAAAAGGCGCGCTTTTTAAAGGGGAGCATGCGTTCAGTTTGGGGGTTTACGCCCGATGAAAGAAAAATTTTTTTACTTTTGGGTTTGGCTATGTCTTCAGTTGTTAAATTCTCAGAAAGGTATGCACTCATACTCCCAAGGTAATTTTTTTCATTGGCCTTTTTTTATGTATAGAATTTTAAAACTCTGTGGGTCAATTTGGGGGAATAAGCTTAATTTTCTTTTGTTTTGACTCGCTTTTAAAAACTTTGGGTTTTACATTTCGGGTGTTTTTTTTTTGTTGTTGTTTTAATTGTCCCTTAATTTTATGGGGTTACATTTCTTACTTAGTATTTGAAAAACCCAAAATTTTTCGCAAAAATTTCCCCAAATTGGGGGTTCATCACCCATGCCCTTATGATTAGGGTATTTTGCATAAGGTTTGCCAGCCAAATTTGAAGTCATATATATTTAAGTAATATTAAAGTAGCCCCTTCCCATTTTTTGGAGGTGTCTAAA
>CM060333.1:55864995-55869995 GCA_030674155.1 Stramonita haemastoma
TACCCCACCCTGTGAAAAAAACTCTAGCTACAGAAACGCCAAATAGCAATTTAACAGACATCGCGGACCTGGGGAGGGATGGACCTCCAGCTGGAAGGAGTATGAAGTCGGGCGGTGAAAGCCAGAATCATCTGGAAGCCGTCAGACCGAAGACCATCATCTCCACCAGGATCACCACATCCATCGGTACATGGAACGTCAGGACCATGTACGAGACGGGGAAGACAGCGCAAGTAGCCGCAGAGATGAGGAAATTCAACCTCACCATCCTAGGAATCAGCGAAGTCAGATGGACTGGTTCCGGGCAGAAGCGACTGACTTCCGGGGAGCTGCTGCTGTTCTCGGGGCACGAGCAGGAAGATGCTGCACACACCCAGGGAGTCGCCCTGATGCTTTCCAAGCCAGCACAGGGAGCGCTCATCGGGTGGGAGGCACACGGACCAAGGATCATGACAGCCTCTTTCCGTACAAAGAAGAAGAGGATCAACACGGACATTATCCAGTGCTACGCCCCAACGAACGACAGCGAGGAGGAGGAGAAGGACGACTTTTATAACAGATTGCAGACCATCATACAAGACAGACCAAAGAGAAACATCATCATCGTAATGGGCGACTTCAATGCTAAGATAGGTAGTGACAACCAGGGATACGAGGAGATCATGGGGCGGCATGGGCTAGGCGAGATGAACGACAACGGGGAGAGGTTCGCAGACCTGTGTGCCACAAGCAACCTGGTCATCGGAGGAAGTGTTTTCCCGCACAGAAGGATACACAAGGCAACTTGGGTGTCGCCAGACCTGTCAACGGAGAACCAGATCGACCACATCTGCATCGTGAAGAAGTTTCGCCGCTCCCTACAGGATGTACGCGTCAAGCGAGGAGCAGACGTCGCTTCGGATCACCATCTACTTGTTGCCCGATTGAAACAGAAGCTGAAGAGAAATTGGACGGGGGGATCCAGTCAACGCCAGCGTTACAACACCACGGCGCTGAAGGACAACAGGAAGCAAGAAGAGTTCAAGGTCACTCTATCCAACAAGTTCCAAGTCCTAGGAGAGCTGCTTGAAGAGGAGACGATAGAAGAGAGGTGGCAGAGAGTGAGAGAGACAGTGACCTCAACATGTCAGGAAGTACTGGGCCCCAAATCATTCACACACAAGGAATGGATTTCAGCAGCTACCCTAGAGAAAATAGAAGAAAGAAGAAAAAAGAAATTAGCCGTCAACAGCAGCAGGACACGATCAGCAAAAACAAAAGCCCAAGAGGAATACACAGAAGCAAATAGGGTTGTAAAGCGAAGCATTAAAGCAGATAAGCAAAACTACTTGGAGACTTTGGCAAAAGAAGCAGAAGATGCAGCTCACCAGAACAGCACCAAGGACCTGTACTTCATTATCAAGAAGTTATCAGGGAAGTTTGCCAAGCCAGAGAGACCAGTAAAAGACAAGAACGGAGGAGTAATAGCTGATGACGAAGGACAGAAGAACAGGTGGATTGAGCACTTCCAGGAGTTACTCAACAGACCAGCACCTACAAACCCACCAGAGATACCGACAGCCGCAAGCGACCTGCCGATCAAGTGTAGTGCTCCCACAAAGGAAGAGATCCGCAGCGCCATCAAGCAATTCAGGAATGGTAAGTCTGCAGGACCTGACAGCATCCCAGCAGAAGCCCTGAAAGCCGACGTCGAGACCAGTGTGGAGCTCCTCTACCCGCTCTTCGGCAAGATCTGGGAGGAAGAAGAAATACCAACAGAATGGAAAGAGGGTTACCTCATCAAACTCCCCAAGAAAGGCGACCTCAGTTCCTGCTCCAACTACAGAGGGATAACGCTGTTGTCCATCCCAGGAAAGGTGTTTAACCGCATCCTGCTGAACCGGATGAAGGACGCAGTAGACCCGCATCTCCGTGACCAACAAGCTGGCTTCCGAAAGGAAAGATCATGCACGGATCAGATTGCAACACTGCGCATCATCCTGGAACAGTCCCTGGAATGGAATTCGCCACTATACATCAACTTCATAGACTATGAGAAGGCTTTTGACAGCGTTGACAGACAGACCCTCTGGAGGCTACTGAGACACTATGGAGTGCCAGAGAAAATCACCAACATCATCAGGAAATCATATGAAGGAATGACCTGCAGAATAGTTCATGGCAGACAGCTCACCGACGCCTTTGAAGTAGACACCGGAGTAAGGCAAGGATGCTTACTATCTCCTTTCCTGTTCCTGCTGGCCATCGACTGGGTCATGAAAACCTCAGCGGACCAGAAACGTAATGGCATCCAATGGACACCCTGGAAACAGCTAGACGACCTTGACTTTGCGGATGACCTGGCCCTTCTCTCCCACACCCAGCAACAGATGCAGGAAAAGACCAACATCGTTGTGGAGAACTCAGCTAAACTGGGCCTCAACATAAACAGAGGAAAGAGCAAGGTACTCAAGACAAATGCAGCCAATGCAACACCCATCACAGTCAAAGGAGAAGCGCTGGAAGAGGTGGAAAGCTTCACATACCTCGGCAGCATCGTGGACACACAGGGAGGAACAGACACAGACGTCAGAACCCGCATCGGTAAAGCAAGGGCAGCCTTCAAGCAGCTCAGAAACGTCTGGGGATCAAGCGACATCAGCATCGCCACCAAGACTAGGCTCTTCAACACCATCATCAAGCCAATACTAATGTATGGAGCAGAGACCTGGAGAAAACACCGTCACCACCATGAAGAAAATCCAGGTCTTCATCAACACCTGCCTCAGGAAGATCCTCAAGATACGCTGGCCAGACAAGATCAGTAATGAAGAATTATGGCAAAGAACCAGACAACAGCCTGTTGAGAAAGAAATCCTACAGAGACGTTGGCGATGGATAGGACACACCCTGCGGAAACCTGTATCCAGCATCACAAGACAAGCTCTCACCTGGAATCCACAAGGGAAAAGAAAGAGAGGGCGGCCTAGAAATACCTGGCGCCGGGACCTGGATGCAGATGCGAAAAAGATGGGCAAGACGTGGGGACAACTGGAACGCCTAGCCCAGAGCCGAGATGCCTGGAGACAGCTAGTTGGCGGCCTATGCCCCAGAAGGGACCACAGGCAGACATGACATGACATGACATATGAACGTGAAAAATTTGACTAGCAAAAAAAAAAAAAAAAAGGAAAATTGATTTGACTTCAATTCGGTATGTCCATGAAGTGGTGGGTTTCAATCTTGATGTTATCTGGTAAATTAAGGTAAACGACTCCCCCCCCCCCCCTCCTTCTTTTTTTTTTTTTTTTTTTAAATTATGTCTCTTGTATACTTGAATAAGGGGCTCAACTCCACCATAACTGATAAAGTTTGGCTTTTCTCCCCTGGACTGTTTTTATGTCCTCTCCTACGTACATTTCTTTCTGATCATACATCATTATTAGGGGAGGACGGGGGAGAGATTGGGGGTGCATGCATCCATGCGTACACCCGCAGGAGCTTTCATGCACGCTCACACGTGTGTGTGTGTGTGTGTGTGTGTGTGTGTGTGTGTGTGTGTGTGTGTGTGTGTGTGTGTGTGTGTGTGTGTGTGTGTGTGCATGCATGCGCGCCCATGTGCCCGTATATGTCGTTGGCAGTTGTATACCCAATATGTGTACAGTTGTTTTTGATGTGGTTACAGTTCAGTTGCCAATTTCATACTGTTGAAAAAGAACAATTACACAACTTCTGAAGAATAAATGAATGAATTTTTTTTTATAAATACCTGTCACATGATATTACAGAAAAGTGTGCAAGAGAGAAGACAGGATAAAAAAAAAAACTTATTTTTTCCCTTTTTTTTTATCTTTTAAGACGATGGGCCCTTCTGCTGTAACAATACATCATGCACTTCCTACCACATTTTACATCCTTTTTATGCAACAACGCCCCCCCCCCCCCCCCTTCACACACACACACACACACACACACACACACACACACACACACACACACACACACACACACACACAGAACAGAGACAGAGACAGAGACAGACAGAGAGACAGACAGGGATAGACAAGCAGACAGTCAGACAGACAGGTAGGCAGAGACAGACAGGCAGACAGGTATGCAGACAGAGACAGACAGACAGACAGACAGACAGACAGACAGACAGACAGAGAGACAGAGAGAGACAGACAGACAGACAGACAGAGACAGAGAGAGAGACACAGAGAGAGACAGACAGACAGAGAGACAGAGAGAGAGACACAGAGATCGAGAGAGAGAGAGAGAGAGAGAGAGAGAGAGAGAGAGACAGAGACAGAGACAGAGACAGAGACAGAGACAGAGACAGAGAGACAGAGAGAGACAGAACAGCAGCAGCAACAGAAAGGCAGACAGACAGACAGACCTTCAATAACAGAACAGCTGACAGACTACTTACTATACACATAGTTGACATACAGTTCTACTTTGTTTCTTCACACCCCAAAACCAGGAAGCAGCCACACCACCAAATGCCAGAGACAGGCAGGTTCATCATGCAGGCAGCACTAGGCCTATAGGGTCGACAGAAGGTAAATGACCCTTCCTTCACACTAGTGCTGCCTTATATTAGCACAGGTGTAAATGTAGCAAAGTGGTGATGAAGAAGAAGAATTGTGGAGGAGGAGGAGGAGGAGGTGGAGGAAGAGGAGGAGGAAGAAGAGGAGGAGGAGGAAGAGGAGAAGGAGGAGGAGGAGGAGGAGAAGAAGAAGAAGAAGAAGAAGAAGAAGAAGAAGAAGAAGAAGAAGAAGAAGAAGAAGAAGAAGAAGGGAGGAGGAGGAGAGGAGGAGGAGGAGGAGGAGGAGGAGGAGGAGGAGGAGGAGGAGGAGGAGGAGAAGAAGAAGAAGAAGAAGAAGAAGAAGAAGAAGAAGAAGAAAGAAGAAGGAAAAGAGTGAAAAAGAAGTAGAATTGTGAAAAACAAGAAGAATTGTGAAGAAGAAGAATGCAAAGAAGAAGAATGCAAAGAAGAAGAATGCAAAGAAGAAGAA
>CM060333.1:55878884-55881384 GCA_030674155.1 Stramonita haemastoma
TTGTTTTTTTTTCTAAAAAAAAAAGAAACATTCTTTCCTTCACCGAAGTGGATGCCGGGGCCTGGTTGTCGGGGTTTTATAAGCAGTACAACGATTTTGTCATAGACAGAAACAATGTTGCCGAAAAAGGTTCCAAAAAAAAAATCGCACAATTAACCTTCTCACTTCTTTAGTAAAGGAAAAAAAATAAAAAAGCCTTAACTAAAAAAAAACCCAAAAAATTTAAGCTGAATCTTGGGTTGCAAAAAAAGGAAAAAACATTTCCTTAAAGATTATCTTACCAAGGGGAAGGGCCCAAAAATTTGGGTGAGAAGGTTGGGGGGGGGGGGGTGGGGTAAAGGGAAAATTTATATTGTGATCCCTTTAATTTAGTGTGAATACAAAAAGGGGGTCCCCACCCCTTTCAAAAAAAAACTATAGAAGGGGAACAACAGGATACTTCCCTCCAATTTTTCTCTTAAAAATAGAAAAAAAAAAAGGGGGCGGGGGTGGGGGAGAGATGAATAAGAGGGGAACTTTGGCGGATTGAACCCCACCCCAAAACACACACACACACCACAACACACCCCCACAAAAAAAAACCCCAAAACAACACAACACACACACACACACCCCAACACACACACACCCAAACCCCCCACACACACAACACCCACAACACCACACCACACACCACAACCAAAAACACACCCCTGTCCACACACAAAAAAGAAGGGAGGGATAAAAAGGATTAGAACTCATCCTTTCTCCCCAACTTTTTCTAAATCGCACGGTTTTAAACATACTTGCACCCCACGGGGGTAAAATTTCCCCACCTAAAAAAAAAAAAAAAATAAAAAAAAAAACATAGTTTTTTTTTGGGGGCTCCCTCTCCGGTCCTGTCAAAAAAACCCCTGGGGTTGAACATGGGCCCCAAAATCAGCAGATGGGCGCAAAGAAGGAGCTGTGAAAACTCGTCTATCCCCCCTGAGGGGGTAAAAAACCCCGGGGGCGGGGGGTGTGGGAAAACGGTTTCCACTTCCAAATAATTTGGCAACAGGGATGTTTTGGGGAAAAAAAGTTTTTTTTTTCCTCTTCTTGGTGATGTTTTTTTTTTAGAAAATTGACATCTTTTTTTCCAAAACATCGTGAGTTATTCGTTTAAATTTGGAAAGATTTTTTTCATTTATCTTTTTGGCGGAAATGTTGAAAATATTAATTTTTCTTGAAAAATAAATTTATGGCAGCCTACAAGCAAGTAGCAAATGATTCTTTAAAGTAAATTAAGACTTTTTTTTTTTTTTTTTTGGGGGGAAAAAAAACTTTTGATTTTTTTTGTTTTTATATATTTTATATAAAATAGGCGAGTTTTTGTCTGTCGATCGTCTGTCTATCTTTATCTATCTACTATCTATCTATCTACTATCATTATCTATTATCTATCTATCCCATCTATCTTACTTTCTATCTATCTATCATCTATCTATCTTCTATCTTCTATCTATCTATCTATCTATCTATCTGCTGTCTGTCTGTTGTCTGTCATCTCATACACACACGCACACACAAGCAATGTACGCACACACACACACACACACACACACACACCACCCCACACACCACCCCACACACCACACACACACACAACCCCCATATTATATATATATATATATATATTATATTATATATATATATAATATATTTATATATATTATATATAATAATTTTAATATATTATTCTATATACACATTTTAATTCAAAGCTTATTAAGCATGAATATTTACTCTCTCTCTTTTTACTCTCTCTCACCAGAGACGAAGACAGACAGACAGACAGACAGACGGGGAAAACAGACAGACAACAGAGTATCTTCATTCTTCGGAGTTCCCCAAAAAATTTAAAAAGGTTATACGTTAAAAGGAGACCAAAAAACTTGAGGAAAAAAAATGGGTGGGGGTGGGGGGAGGTTGTTACCGAAAAAATGAAGGGGGAGAAGTTAGGGATTTTCTGGCTGGGGACAACATTCCAAATTTAAATGAGGAAAGAAAGGAAAAGGGGGAGGGGGATAGGGGTTAAAGAAAAAGGGGAAGTGGGGGGGGGGGGGGGGGGGGGGGGGGGGCGTGTAGGGTTAAGATCCCTGAAGTGGGTTTATTTACAAACCCACAGCTCTTTCACCTCCTACTTTGATACCCCTATCGAGCATACACTGCGTGTTTAGCACAAACATTCACTACCTGGCTGTGAGAACTTCAGACAAATGAGGATCGCCTGTTCCCTCAAACACATAACCACTCGTCAGTTTGCACAAACTGCAAAGCCTGCCACTTTATCGTAGTGAAACTGTGGGTACAACATCAAAGATGTAGCTTCTGTGTGTCAAGATTATGAGGGGAAGGGGGGTGTTATGATATGACTCATCAGAACGAGTGTACTATCTCTACAAGAACAAAAAAAGAAGAGGAATTGTGAAATTTGGGAGTGGATATGGTATGTTCTATTGACCTTTATCTATAATAAAAG
>CM060333.1:55886384-55901384 GCA_030674155.1 Stramonita haemastoma
TTTCTAAAACTCCTGTCAAAAAAAAGAGTTCCATTTCATTTCATTGAGTTTCAGAGTTGTCTTCCTTGCAGATTGGGCCATAGCCACGTAGTTCAGACTCTGCAGGATTCCAACTGGTGTTGAGAATGTTGAAACTGCTGCAAAACTGCATACACACAGAGACTGGATGTATTAAATTTTATTTATTTATTTATTTGTTTATTTATTTATTTATCCATTTAATTTTTTATATCAAGGATAATGGAATAAGCACTCATGCGCTTTTTTTTTTTTTTTTTTTTACATCCAGTCCCCATGTGAATGCAGTTTTGTAAATCTTGTTATCTGTTCCCACCGGCACACAATGGCCTACTCTTACGAAAAGCGGAACAGGATTTAACGTGTGCGCAAGATGTTCTGCGTGCGTTCGCACACGGGACCTCAGTTTATAGTATCATCCGAAGGACTTTGGGGGGTAGTGGAGTCAGCAATTATGATAACTCCAGGGGAAAACTCCCCTCGAACGGGAATCGAACCCGGGTCGTCCAATTGCCAGCGCGATGTTCTGACCACTAGGCTATCCTGTCCCCCCCAAAAAAGCACATGAGTGCTTATTCCATTATCCTGAATATAGAAGAATGAATAAATAAAAATAAATAAATAAATAAATAAATTCAAAAAAAAAGGCATCACTGAAAATGGTTAGAACTTTAGAACAGGGCGGGGTTTCCACCACATGGTTGTCACAGTGAGATTGTTTGCAAAGAAAAGGGAAAGAGAATTTTCTATAATAATTATCCATTTCTATATTGAACCCATGCGTAGATAGCTATGTGTGGGTACTGCAAAACGGAGTTTTAGGGTGTGGGGGGTAGAGGGTTGTTTTGGTTGGTTGGTTTTTTATGTAGTTTTTTTTTTTTGAGGGAAGGGTGGTGGTGGTGGTGGTGGTGTTAAATAATGTATATTCTTTAAGAAGCCCCCAAAAAAAAACAAAAGCAAAAAACCCCCAACCAAACCCCAAATAAACCCAACAACAACGAAAAATAACAAACCAATATAAAACCAAAACCCAAAATAACAACAAAACAAAACAAAAGAAGAATAAAACACATGTGAATCGAAAATGGATTATTTTCTATCAAGTGGAATATTCTATAGAACTATCGTGCTCTTCACAACGTGCAGATTAAAAAAAATAATAAGCTGAGGTTCTTCTGACAGAAAAATTGCCAATATTAATAACAACAACAACAACAACAATAAATGGAATTTATATAGCGCTATATCTTGCAAAAACAAATCAAAGTGCTTGCATTCAACCAATTCTTGCGCATGCAGCTAAGAACAATTCAGATTCATTTTCTTATGCAACGAGCGATTCTCTGAAAGCAGCCTGATACTGTTGCGAAGTGAATTTTTTTTTGACAAAACTATTTTTGTTGTAAAGCTAATAATTTATAGTATTTTTTTCATGTAAATCAGTTGTTTTTTTGTCAAAATAGTCCTAACGACTTTTTACGTCATGAACCCATATCAAATGTCAAGCTGGTGCTTTCTTTTTTTATTTATTTATTTATCTATCTATCTATTTATTTATTCATTTATTTATTTTTTTGTTTATTATCTATTTATTGCTAGAACTCCGAGATTCACCAATGGTGAAATTTTGCGTATGCAGCCAATTTGATCTATTCTGATGACCACATTAATATTCCACTTTGGGGATAAGTGGATGCTTTGTTAAGGCCTGAACAATATCTGAACTCTCAATTAAAAATGTTAGTTTCGACTGAGGGAAAGTTGTGTCTTTGGAGCTTGAATATCATATACGATACCTGTAGATTTTAGTTTTTTACTTGAAGGGGTTAAGCCAAAAAAATAAAAGTTTGGATCTAAAATTCATCCTTGAAAATAACAAACAAATAAACACAGGAAAAAGGCGGAACACAGCAGCCCAGTCGAAATCTAGCGTGATGAGATACACACACTTATGACAAAATGACACGGATTTTTTTCAGTATAGTTTCATTTTCATATACTTCAAAATTATTATCAAAATCACAACATACACATTCTATTTTCGTGCTGCTTTGTAGCCATATCATGGCGCCACATATGATTTTAAACGTTGTCAGCTGACTTCTTATGCCGATTAGGGGTGTATATATATATAACCGTAAAATCCCTAGCATAAGCCCACCATCTAGCAAATGCCCACCCCCCACTTTGGGCCAAAAGTTGTGCACAGGGGTAACTACCTAGCAAACGCCCACCCTGCTTTTTTTCAAAGAGACTATGCTCACTTTCACTAGGATTTGTGCAGACTGTTCTAAAAGTCATCTTTTCCCCCTTTCTTTCTTGAATCTCTCTGTAGTACAGGAAAAATGTGATATGACCTCAAAAAAATTGCAAGAGAATTTTTTTTTTCACCAGTGTGTTCAGACATGTTTTAGCTAATAGTACATAAGAATCGAGAAAAATCTACCGTCAAATAGCTCAACAAGAAAATAAAAAAGAAAATAATTAAACTCAAAATAGCACGACTGTGGCACCATACAAAATCCTCGCCGCATACCGCTGCCCGGCGGCTATCATCGCATGGAATAAACAATTAAACAGCTGGCCCCTCCTCTAGTTCCAGAACAGAGTGGAACCTGTTGCACTCGCCTGCTTACTCTGCTATATTCTCACACTAGGCTACACGTTGTTTCCGTACAGTGCTTTCACAGACGTGTACACGTTCGTTCTGTGTTAGCAGTGTGGATTTTAAAGTGTATTTCTTAGGAACGACCCTTTGTTAACATAAGTAATCAGAAAGTGTAGTTTAATGATATGAAAGAATGCGAAACAATAATACCAATACTGACAGACAAGATTTAAAAAGTAGAAGATGCATCCATGAGGTTATTAGAGACAGGTTCCACCAACACTATATTCCGTGTGTAGGGGAAACTATGGCAACCTGTTTGAGTCAAAACAAGGGTTCCAAAAGTTTACAGAAAATCTAACCATTTTGCAGGCTTTCCAAAAGGATTGCAATGGAGAACGACATACACTTCTGTGTGATTTGCAAACAGCAATGCAATGCTGATACTGCATTCTTCACTTTAACTGATAAAGGGGTGAAAGGCGAGTTTAATTCAAATTTAACTTCTGATATTGCTGTTGGCTAATAGTGACAAACAGAAAAAAAGATTGCTTTGTTGGTCTTGAGAGGAGAGAGAGAGAGAAGAGAGAGAGAGAGAGAGAGAGAGAGAGAGAGAGAGAGAGAGAGAGAGAGAGAGAGAGAGAGAGAGAGAGAGAGAGAGAGAGAGAGAGAGAGGAGAGAGATTGATTTATTCTTTTATATTGAGGATAATGGAATAAGTACTCTTGGGCTTTTTTACATTCAGTCCCCGAGTGTATGCAGTTTTGTAAATGTCATCTGTTCCCACTGGCACACAATGGCCTACTCTTACGAAAAGCGGAACAGGATTTAACGTGTGCCTAAGATGTTCTGCGTGCATTCGCATACGGGCCTCGGTTTTAAAGTGTTATCCGCAGGACTTTTGGGGAGAGTGGAGTCAGCACTGATGTTAACTCCAGGTGAAAAATCTCCTCCACCGGACTCGAACCTGGGTCGTCAAATTGCCAGGCAATGTTCTGACCACTATTCCGTCCAGAGAGAGAGAGAGAGAGAGAGAGAGAGAGAGAGAGAGAGAGAGAGGAGAGAGAGAGAGAGAGGAGAGAGAGAGAGAGAGAGAGAGAGTTAAAACTTTGAAACTTTGATTAAGGGAAAAGAATAAGCACCCGTAATGGCTTTTTTACATCCAGCCCTCAATCACAGAAATTTATAACAATGAAAACAAATTAACAGCAAATTTATGAAAACACACACAAAAAACCCAGAAAAATAACAAGAACAATGGTTGTAACATCATAGAAATGCATGTCAAAATGGAGATCTTGTTTTAAAAAAATATGAAGAAAATGAGCACATAAAAAAAGAAGAAAAAATCAGAGAGAAAAATTGAAGAAGAATTTGTATTGGGTATGGAGAAAGAGAAGAATAAAACAAAACAAAACAATAAATAAATAAAAAGAAAAAGAAGAAAGAAAAAAAAAAGAGAGAGGGAGAGAGAGAAGCAAGGGAGTGGGTGTGGGGGAGGCAGACAGGTAGGCAGGCAGCCAAGAGAGAGAGAGAGAGAGAGAGAGAGAGAGAGAGAGGCAAATCTTCTGAATCCCAGCGCTTGTCATGGCTACTATCAATGCCAGCCTGTGCTGACATGAATGAAGCTATGCAGACTTTCACTGGTGTGTCATTCGTGACAAGTGAACAACACAAAGATACGACTACTGCCAGAAAGAAGAAAGATGAGCAAGATTTGATGACTATGCTCACATTTTTGCAAGAAAGGGACCCATTTGCTGAAGGACCTGATCTGAAAAATATCTGCAGAGGTGCCATTGCTGATCCATCTATAAGTGCACACAGAGCACAGGAGATTGGGAGCACTATCTTGGAAAAGATTGAAGGTCAGAAAGTGACAGAGTACAGTTTCAAAAGATCAGATCAAGTTATTGCAATGGCATCCAAAAATATGGTCAAGATTGATGATGACGTGGTCAGTGTGGATCCCCAGCTGTTGTTCCAATGACTTGTTTCTGCAGCAGGCAACATGTATGAAGATAAAAGTGAAGTCTTCAAATATGAGCTGTCAAGCTACCCATCATCTCTCTTTGAGTCACCCACTTTTCTTCAGCAAGGGAACAGAGCAATCTTTGCAGATGAACTATGGAAATTGACATTGGAAAATATGCCAAAGCTGATGCCTACTGACGAGGTGCATATTGTCCTGGATGGTGGAGCACTCTTACAAAAGATACCTTGGTCACGTGGGTCCACATACGCATCCATCATCGAAACGTACGTCCGACACGTAAAACAGAGATATGGGAATGCAACTGTAGTGTTCGATGGATATTCTTCTGGACCCTCAACCAAAGATGTCACACATCTGCGAAGATCAAAAGGGAAATCATCCACTGACATCCATTTTACACCTGACGTGACTCTTCAGATTACGAAAGACCTGTTTCTTGCCAATCCCGAAACAAGAAACGCTTTATTGATCTGCTCCGCTGTGAGCTGCAGAACAATATGTGCATGGCCACATGTTGTGAAGGTGATGCTGATTGCATGATAGTTGCTGAAGCCTTGGAATGCGCAAAAAGCAGGGTCACTGTTGTTGTTGGGGATGACACTGATCTCTTGATTCTCTTGATTCACCATGCTAGTAGAGATGCTAAGGATATATTTCTGCAACAAAGTAAAAAGGTCAGAGAAAAACCCAGCAAATGCTGGAACATCAAGCATATGCAACTGTCTCTTGGCAAATTGTGCCACATTCTGCCAGTCATCCATGCAGTGACAGGATGTGACACAACCTTTGGTGCTTGTGGTATTGGGAAACGAACAGGCCTGCGGAAATTTCAGAATTCAGAAGATTTGTGCAAGCTGGCCGAGGTGTTCATGGAAAACAAAGAACATGAAGTTGCCGATGCTGGTGAACAGATTCTGATGTGTCTCTATGATGGAAAGTCTGGGTCTACTCTTGACAGTCTCAGATACCAATGCTTTTGCTCGAAAGTGGCAGTGGGAACAACGTTTCTTCAAGTTCATGCCCTACCGCCAACTTTTTCTGCTGCCAGGTATCACAGTCAGCCAGTGTATTTTGCAGGTCCAGCAGTGGATTGGAAATAATAACCTGCAGCCTGAAGACTGGGGTTGGAAGAGCATAGACAACCAACTTGTCCCCATCACCACAAACTTGCCACCTGCCCCCACGAAGCTTCTCCGTGTCATCTGCTGTAACTATAAAGCTGACTGTGATACAAGGAGGTGCACATGCAGGAAGCATGGACTTGACTGCTCCCCTGCTTGTGGTGATTGTCACAGGCTTCAATGCTCCAATTCTGTTGGAGACCCTCTCGAAAAGGAAGAAGCTTTTGAAGCAAACAGTTAGTAGTGTGGCGTTCACTGACCCTGTTTTGCGAACTTTGGCTACCAAAGGAAAAAAACTGTGTGGTGACCTTGACCTTGACATGACTTTGACTAAAAGGTTTAGGACATAATTAATAACTGAGCATTGATTCTTACAAAAACTGACATATCTTAAGGTGAATGACATTAAAAGATCAGTGTTTCAGCCCAGAAAAAACACTGTTAGGTCCATGTGACCTTGACCTTGGCATGACCTTGACCTTCACAAGTTCGGACATATGTGCCATTGATTTTTATAAACACTTGGACTAAACTGAATAACAAAACTGCAGAGAAGGTAAGCAAAATGCTTTTCGTTTCAACTACATGCATATGCATAGCACATGAATATACATTACATAATAAAACCCCTTATAAATTGCATAATTTTCGTTAGATTCACTTCGATTTTTGCAATGTTGTTTGTCTACCATAGTATTACCTATCTGTGAAGAAAAACAAACTCTTGCAATATTTTTGAGGTTAAGGCACTTTTCGTCGTAGATTTACTGGACTACTGTGCCATTTTTGCAAAATGCCGAAGCGACAGTCTTACACTGTATCTTTCAAAATGGAAGCCCTCCAGTATCTGGATAACGAAGCAGGTGGGAATGTTTCGGAGTGTGCCCGTGAATTTTCTGTGGAAAGGAAGAGGATCAGGGAATGGAGTGAAAACAGAGTCAGACTTGAACAGCAGTACGGAAAAGACAAACAAAAACGGAAACTGTCAAAAGGACCAGCAGTTAGATCTGAACATGTCGACCAAGGTGTGCTGCATTATCTGGAAGATGAAAGATCTGAGGGCAGGGTATTGCAAAACAAGGACCTACAACGGAAAGCGATGGAACTCGTTGACCTTCTTTGCCTCAAAATCCCTTTTTTTTCTATTTTCCTTCACTTCTACTCACACAACCTAACTTACATGCTTTCGGGGTGTGTATTCACTCAATTACACGGTTAAGCACAAAAAATATTTTGTGCAAAGGGGTCTATCCCTAGCAAACGCCCACCCCCCAATTTTGCCCTAAATAAGTGCACAGGGGGGGTGGGCGTATGCTAGGGATTTTACGGTATATATATATATATATATATATATATATATATATATATATATATATATATATATATATATATATATATATATATATACACCCGTGAGTTTTTTTCTCTATCTGAGTACACAAGGACAGCAATCAAAGGCAACAGAAATATACATTTACATACCAGAAAACAGTCCTATAGTTTGCAAAGCCAATGTTGTTATGCCAAAAACATTTCTCTTCATGATGACCGTTATGGTATATGATGATGATGATGATGATGATGATGATGATGATGATGATGACGACGACGACGACAACGACGACGACGACGACGACGACGACAATGATAATGACATGGGAATCAGAATGATAATGACAATGTTGTTGTGGTGTCAGGACCTAGGCACACTCGCGCTCGTCCCCCCCCCCCCCCCCCCCCCACCAATGTCTCTGCTTTCCCCCTCTGTCTGACTATCTCTGTATGACGCTGTCCCTGTCTGTCTGTCTGTCTGTCTGTCTGTCTGTCTGTCTGTCTTTGCTTTTGTTTCTGTTATAGATCATTCATTCATTCATTCATTCATTCATTCATTCATTCATTCATTCATTCGGTTCTTTTTTTCTTTTTTTTCAATGGTTAGAGCTCCGAGGTTCACCAAAGGTGAGATTTTTTTGCGTATGCGACTGTTTTATTCCCCGCCATTTAGATAACCGTATTATCAAGTAATTAATTAATTCACTCATTAATTGATTAATTGATTAATTCATTCATTCATTGGTTCATTTGTTCATTCATTTATTCTCTCTATCTCTGTCACTGTCTGTCTGCCTGTCTTTCTCTCTCCCCCTACCACCTCTGTCTGTCTGTCTGTCTGTCTGTCTGTCTGTCTGTCTGTCTGTCTGTCTGTCTCTCTCTCTCTCTCTCTCTCTCTCTCTCTCTCTCTCACAGACACACAGATACAGACACACACACACACACACACACACACACACACACACAACACACACACACACTTGTCTGTACGTCTGCTATACATCTTTTCCCCCCATCCGTTTCTTTTCCTGATCTGTTCCAAAATTTTGAGCATGCAGTAACTGATGACCTTTCTTATCAGCTTGTTTAACAGCCACATTTATATTTGGCTGTTCACTATTTATATTTTCTGGCAGCCACCATTTATATTTGTCTGACAGCCAGATGGCCATTGTTTATATGTGTCTGACAGCCACCATTTATATTTGTCTGACAGCCACCATTTATATTTGTCTGACAGCCACCATTTATATTTGTCTGACAGTCAGATGGCCATTGTTTATATGTGTCTAACAGCCACCATTTATATTTGTCTGACAGCCACCATTTATATTTGTCTGACAGCCACCATTTATATTTGTCTGACAGCCACCATTTATATTTGTCTGACAGCCAGATGGCCATTGTTTATATGTGTCTAACAGCCACCATTTATATTTGTCTGACAGCCACCATTTATATTTGTCTGACAGCCACCATTTATATTTGTCTGACAGCCACCATTTATATTTGTCTGACAGCCACCATTTATATTTGTCTGACAGCCACCATTTATATTTGTCTGACAGCCACCATTTATATTTGTCTGACAGCCATCATTTATATTTGTCTGACAGCCACCATTTATATTTGTCTGATAGCCATCATTTATATTTGTCTGATAGCCATCATTTATATTTGTCTGACAGCCACCATTTATATTTGTCTGATAGCCATCATTTATATTTGTCTGACAGCCAGCATTTATATTTGTCTGATAGCCATCATTTATATTTGTCTAACAGCCACCATTAATTTATATTTGTCTAACAGCCACCATTAATTTTATATTTGTCTGACATCCATCGTTTTTATTTCTGCAGGCCCCTCGGCAACGGAGACCCTGCCCTGCCAAAAGGTCTGCAGCAGACAAGAGACAGTGTGTGCCAGATGTCTGTTCCCTCCAGTCCATGCCTTTCATCACACGACTGTCTGGAACTGATTGCTCAAACAGTCCCGTGTCTGGCATCCTTCTGACCACAAAAAAACCTCCAAGAGCCAGCAACGTCGGTGCACCGAGTCTCGCAAAGTTCTACAGCACTTGTAAGGAATTCTTTCTGGGGTTCTTGGAGCTTGTTTTCTTCTGCGGATATTTTTTTTCCCTGTAGAGCTTTTAAGGAGTGGTTTTAGATATCGACTTTTTATGCAGAATTACCAGTTTAGTGTTCTGAAAGAATAAGGGAGAATCCTACCCACTCATCCCCCTCCCCCTTCCAAACAAGGAAAAATTAAAATTTAGCTGACAGTATGTAAGCTTTGTTTTTTAACAAGAACTCACGCAGATCATCAGTCCAGTATTCTGAAAGACTTAACCATAACTGATTTACAAAATCTTAAATAGGCTTGACAGAACTCTAAAACTCTCATAACTATTCTCTCAAAATCACTAGTCCAACATTTTGGAGAGAGAGAGAAAAAAAGAGAGAGATAAAAAATCCCCAGTCAAAACTTTGAAAAGTCATTTAAAATAGAATTTTCTGATCTCGAAGATTCAAGACTTTTTCCCCATCATCCCTGTCTGGATACTGATAGCAGACGTCATTTCCGTTACGCAACAGGAAAAGAAGAAGGGGAGAAGGAGATAGAGAGATAGGGTTAGCGGAGAAGAAAAAGACGAAGAAGACGAAGAAGGAAGGATAGAGATGTGTATCATGCTGACAGTCTGGTGCCTAACGTGTGGGTTCCAGCACTGGAGGTGACAGTGATTTGGATGGTGGAGGTGATAGCCACACCAGGAGAGTAGAGAGGAGGAGGCAGAGGCTGCAGCAGAGCGGGAAGGTGACAGCAGCTGTTAACGGTCTGATAACAGCCCTCTCTTCTTCTCTCTCCCCTTCCACCTTTTTCCCCTGAAGTTTATCGCTGAGGTGAGGACAAGCCACTGTGTCAGAGAGAGAGAAGTGGCAGAAGGGGAACGATAAAGAAGAAAAGTGATGATAGATGTGGACTCTTGTCTTGTTCCCCTCTCCCTGATTAAGCGGTGTGGGGTGTTGGGGTGTGGGGTGCGGTGTGTGTGTGCTGTTCTGATGTGAAAGGGACGACATTGAGTACTTTTTTTGGGAGGGGAAAAAGTGTGGTTTTGATTCCTGGAGTGCAGGAGATGTGGTGATGATGAGGAGGGCGTCCACGTGACCTGACAGGAGTGTGTGTATCAGGAGTCTTTGAACTCCTGCAGTTTCAGAGAAGTTGGAGTTCTGCATCTTACACAGTGTGATAGCGCAGGGGTGTCTTTCAACGTCTGTACACTGCATTGAACTTTTTTCTTTTTGTGTGTGTTAACGCACTGTGCTCCCCAGTGGGTCCTAATCTAACTGGTGACTAGGCTTGGAGCATAAAGTGCTCTAAGCCAGAGTTTAACTGCAGTGTGTTCTTCAAACATTTGTCAGCTGCTTTCCATCTTCAGTGATTCTTAATTGATCTCCATCTGTTGTTGTTTTTTACAACATAAAATCAGCTGTTCCACATCACCAAGCCTGCATCCTTCCTTTAGCATCAAATCACTGTTGCAGCAGCACTCTCACTCTCCCACCACATCCATGAAGAAGGTACTACACCCTCCTGAGGCTGACAGGCAATCCTGGCCGTGAGTGGTGGCGGTTGCAGTACAGGCCTGTACAGGTGCGGGGAGGCGCTGTGGAGGATGCGGCTGCTGCTGCTGCTGATGACGGGGCTGGGCTTCACCCTGGGGCTGCTGTGCGGCCTGCTGCTGCACCTGCCTGCTGACGGATTGCCCGCCACCCTCCCCCTCCCCCTCCACCCCCACAGTGACCTCACAGCACGTGCAGGGCGGAGCATCAGCCAGCAGCGTGCCCTGATGACTGAGGGGGGCCTGGGTCATGCTCAGCCTCACAACGCCACCGCTGATGGTGACCTGAAGAAGCCACGGGCACAGGCAGAGGTCCGCTCCTTGCATGCTCCCTCTCTCGCAGAGAGGTCAGCCAACTCTGTAGTGTCTGATGAAGGTCAGAAGCAACATACTGGACAGCAGGCCAGGGGTCAGAGAAACAGTCAGGGACAGGAAGGGCTGTCCAGGAAGGCAGGACAGGGTAAAGGGGAGGGTGTGGGGTGAAGGAAGCCCCCCATCCTCCTCCTCGCGCAGCCGGCACGCGTCCTGTGGTCACCTCCTACAGGCTCAAGCTGAGGAACGCCGGGGGTCACTTCGTGGTGGACTCCGCCGTGCAGAGACAGGTGGACGAGGCAGGAGAAGAGATTCCTGCTCAGGACGGTGGTGGTGGAGATGCTGCTGCAGAGCAGACCCTGCCCAGCAAGGACAACGCAGGATCCTCACACTCCCTAAACTCCACCCTGGGGGACATGGTGCAGGGCGTGCTGTGGTCCCCCACACTGGAAGACTCCTGTCCCCGGGGAACGAGGCAGGACGAAGCGGAGACGTGGCGGAGGAAGGCGGCGGGGATGGAGGTGGTGAGGATGGAGGAGGGGTGTGGCAGGATGCAGAACAGACTCCTCACCTTCAAGGACGGCAGTCAAGCCTGCGCCCGCTACCGCCTCAACACCGACCAGATGCAGGGCGAGCTCTACTCCTACTACCTCGCCTCCCTCCTCCACATCCACAACCTCCCCCCCGCCCTCCTCCTTCCCGTCCACCCTCTCACCCCCCAGTGGAGGTCCGTGCACCTGCAGATGTCACTGGCCCAGTGGGCGGACAACCGCCCGGTCATCCTGACCCGCTGGATGCCCGACCTCCTCCCGGCACACATTCCTCAGGAACTCCGGGAGGACGACCGTCAGCTTCACCCCACAGAAGCCGTCCTCGGGAAGAAGAGCGTCCCGGAACTGTGCGACCTCCTGCAGTGGTCCGACCTCATCGTCTTCGATTATTTAACAGCCAACCTGGACCGGTTGGTGAACAACATGTTCAACAAGCAGTGGAACGCCGAGATGATGAGCAACCCCGCCCACAACCTGGAGAAGACTCATGCAGGAAGCCTGGTCTTTCTAGACAACGAGTCCGGGCTGTTCCACGGGTACCGCCTGTTGGAGAAGTACCAAGGGTACCACGAGGCCTTGCTGAGCTCGCTGTGTGTCTTCAGGGCCAGTACGGCCCGGGCTGTGAAGACGTTACATCAGTCCCGCGGTGTGGGGCAGGAGCTCCAGCAGGCGGTGGAGAGAGGGGAGGAGCACCACAGACACCTGCCGCCCATGCCCGAGAGGAACGTGGAGGTTCTGCAAGAGAGGCTGGCCAGAGTCCATGAACAGATCGTCCGCTGTGAGGCTTTGTACGGCCGGTAGCATCGGCTTTGTTTTAGGGGGTGTGTGTGTGTTGTGTGGTTTGTGTGGGGGGGGGGGGGGGGGGGGTGGGGGGGGGGGGTGTGGGGGTGTGTGTGTGTGTGGGTGGAGGGTGTGTGTGTGTGTGTGTGTGTGTGTGTGTGAGAGAGAGAGAGAGAGAGAGAGAGAGAGAGAGAGAGAGAGAGAGAGAGAGAGAGAGAGAGAGAGAGAGAAGTTGGGCTATTCCTTTCTGTGTAAGTATGCACTACCAGCGCAAAAGACGTTCCATTGCAAAAAGACTAAAAACAAAAACAAAACACAAACAATAATCATTCACGGCGAATGGATGATATTTATTGATGTGATAACTTGTGTGTGTGTGTGTGTGTGTGTGTGTGTGTGTAGTGTGCGTGCGTGCGTGCGTACGTGAGTGCGTGTGTGTGTGTGTGGACAAAGTGTGTACATACATATATATATAGACTCATCTTATGACTACCTGGTGATGATTAATACCCAGAAGAACAAAGCCAAGCCAGCCTGACTGTGAGATATTTCTGGATCCAGAAACCAGAAGCTACTAACACTACAAAGAGAACGTGAAGCAAAGCAACAAAGATTACATATCAAGTGTGGACATCCTGTGGAATTTGTGAAATAATAACACTTTGGACTTTGACTTGACTCCATTTCATTTGAAAGGGAATCTGATGAGAAGAATTTGACGATGCCCTGTTGTGGAATTGCTGTACTGTTTCGACTCATTTCGACGATTTCTTTTGTGTGTTGATTTGTTTGAAAATTCCTGTGGTGTTCTTGAATTTTTATGTTACACTCGTTATTTTTATTGTTGTTGTCGTTGTTGTGTTTGTTGATGTTTTTGTTGTTGTTGTTGCTTGTCGGGTGGTTAGCTATATTTGTTGATAATTTTATGTTTTCCTTCGAAAGGAATGATGAAAGATATGAACGTGAAATCCTTTTTGATTTTTTCCCTGGTTATTTTAAAATGAACATGTGTTACTCTGTCTCTGTCTCTCTGTCTCTCCCTGTCTGTCTCTGTCTATCACTGCCCCTCCCTCCCTCCCTCCCTTCCTCCCCCTCTCTCTCTCTCTCTCTCTCTCTCTCTCTCTCTCTCTCTCTCTCTCTCTCTCTCTCTCTCTCTCTCTCTCCCTCTCTCTCTCCCCAAATCTTCCACACTTGATGTCAGGGTTTTGGACCGAGTCAATAATTCCTGAATACAAATGTTAAGGACCATGATCTTTTGCTTCAGTCAATTAAGACGTGCATTGTGTATTGAACTGTATGTTTTGAATGCCTTTGTTATTTTTTAAGGGCATAGAACAGCGAGCGAACCTTTAAAAAACATCTGGGTGGCTCTGTAGGTGGTTGGTTGGTTGGTTGGTTGGCTGGCTGGTTGGCTGGTCGGTCGGTTGGCTGGATGGTCGGTTGGTTGGTTGGTTGGTTGATTTGTAACGCTACTTAAGCTCGTTACCCGCAAAACGTAGACTTGCTTTGTGCCTATTTTCTAATGAACAAATGTTCTGCTTCTTCATTTAAAAAAATGAGATAAATTCAATCACTGTTCTTTTACACTATTCAAGGAGACGGGAAAAAAATCCAACATACACGGCAACAGATCACAATTATGCAGCCTCTGTTTTGTGTGTGAAAGAGCACATACATGCATGTACGACTTAACGAATCTGAGGTTTGTCCAAGTAAATTGCGATGTTTATGTGGCAAGCTAAGTGACCATAACACTATAGAGAACGACATTAGTAGGACAACACAGTACAAATACATTACAATGCAGTGTAGTAGGCCTACATTTAAGTACAACACAATACAATACAATATATATTAATGCAGTGCAGTAAGTCAGTTTTGGAAAACTATGGAGTTGCGCTCTAGGCTCTAAAGCGCAAAGCCTGGGTAAGAAAGTACAGAGGGCAAACTGTTACCCATGCAGCAGACCCCCACCCCAACCTTCTCCAAGTCGTTGGAATGGTCCATTGGAAAAGCAATCGCCGATACGAATGGTTTCAGTGCCGTCGCAAGAGCCGCCCGAATGTTTCCATATACAGCCCCGAACCGCCCTGGGGACTCCAACTCTTCGATTTTTCCTCAGGGATGGTGTCTAAACAGGACACCTATATACATGCTGGTTTAAAAAAAAATTGTTCCCATCCGCTCCTACCGGCACACGATGGCCTGCTCTTCTGAAAGGCGAAACGGATTTTTTAACGTGTGCACAAGATGTTCTGCGTGCGTTCGCACACGGGACCTCGGTTTAGTCTCATCCTACAGCACAGTAATTTACAGTACAATACATTGGAGTATTACACAATATCATACATTAACTTTTTATAATGTTATACAAAGCTGCGGTATTTTTTGTAGTGTTTTTTTAAAACATAAAAAACAACAATTATTGTTGTTATGAATAGAAACGAAATAAACGGACACAGTCGTTTTTTAATGCAAATTTTCTAAAAAATTCGCCTTGTTTCTTGTTAGATGGAAAGTACATTGTTTTTATGGCTTGGCTACACAATGACATCGTTATTTTGTTGTTGTTGTTGTCTGATGTCTTTGTTTTGGGGCGGCAAGCCCCCATAAGTGCTTCACCCATCTCTGTGAGAGCGATGAGGTTGGCCTTTGACCTT
>CM060333.1:55908809-55913809 GCA_030674155.1 Stramonita haemastoma
TTTGTTTCTTTCTTTAGTTCATTCATTTTGTTGTTCTTTCTTTTTTACTCTTTCTTTCTTCAGTTACGTTTTTTCTTAATCTTTTCTTTGCTTTTCTTCGCTTTTCTTTGCTTTAATTTGCTTTCTTTCTTTTTTTGTTGTTTTTTAAATTTTCTTTGCTTTTCTTTCTTTCCTTTTTTCTTTCTGTTTCTTCTTTGTTTTTTTCTTTCTGTTCATTACTTTCTCTCCTTTTCTTCTTCTTTTTCTTTCTTTCGTTCATTTTTGGTACATTCTTTTGCTTTCTATATCTGTCTTATTGTGATCTTTGGTTTTTATTGGCGATATTTTTCCTGGTATGTTTTAATCATTTTTGTTTCTTAGTTTGTTTACATTCTTTAAATTCTATTTCTTCTTCTCTTTCGTTTTTGTTTTGTTTTTCTGTCTGTTATTTGTGACTCTTGTTTGCTTAGGTCACTATTTGTGTCTCTTTTTCCTTGTTTTTTCTCTTTCTTTCTTTTTTATGTTATTTTGTCTATCTATCTATCTATCTATCTATCTATCTATCTATCTATCTATCTATCTATCTATCTATCTATCTATCTATCTATCTATCTATCTATCTATCTATCTATCTGTCTGTCTGTCTGTCTGTCTATCAATCTCTGTCTGTCTGTTTGTCTGTCCATCTGTCTGCCTGTCTTTGTGTCTATCCATCTGACTGTCTTTTTTATATATCTATCTATCTTTCTATCTTTCCATATATCTATCTATCTATCTATCTATCTATCTATCTATCTATCTATCTATCTATCTATCTATCTATCTATCTATCTATCTATCTATCTATCTATCTATCTTATCTATCTATCTATCTATCTATCTATCTATCTATCTATCTATGTCTCTCAATCTATATTTTTTATTTATTTATTTATTTTATTCTTTTATATCGAGGATAATGAGATAAGCACTCCTGTGCTTTTTTACATCCAGTCCCCGTGTGTATGCAGTTTTGTAAATGTCATCTATTCCCACCGGCACGTAATGGCCTACTCTTACGAAATGCGGAACAGGATTTAACGTGTGCGCAAGATGTTCTGCGTGCGTTCGCACACGGGGCCTCGGTTTACAGTCTCATCCGAAGGACTTTTGGGGAGAGTGGAGTCAGCATTGATGTTAACTCCAGGAGAAAGTGTATATCTATCTCCATATATGTATCTATCCATCTATCTACACACCTATCTATCTATCTCTCTGTCTGCCTGTCTGTCTCTGTGTCTGTCTGTCTCTCTATCTATTCTATAACACACACACACACACACACACACACAACAACACACACACACACACACACACACACACACACACACACACACACACACACCACACACACACACACACACACACACACACACACACACACACAGCGGAGGAAGAGAGACAGAGAGACACAGAAGAAAAGAGAGAGGGAGGGAGAGAGAGAGACAGGCAAAGGGAAAGGCAAGGCAAAATTCTTTTATTCGAGGATAATAGATAAGCACTCGTGTGCTTTTTTAGACAGACAGACAGACAGAACAGGACGAAGACAGACAGACAGACAGACAGACAGACAGACAGACAGACAGACAGAGAAAAAGAGATGTTAACTTTTTTCGTGTCATCATTATTGATATTTAAAATGAATTTCTGAACAGGACCAGAAAAAAACACCATGAAGCTGTGTATTGCCCTATGTATCTTGGCCATGGCTGCTGGGGGTAAGTGTGTGTGTGTGTGTGTGTGTGTGTGTGTGTGTGTGTGTGTGTGTGTGTGTGTGTGTGGGGTGTGTGTGTGTGTGTGTGTGTGTGTGTTGTGTGTGTGCGCTCTCTCTTTCTCTGTCTCTCTCTCTCTCTCCTCCTCTCTTCTCTCTCTCTCTCTCTCTCTTCTCTCTCTCTCTCTCTCTCTCTCTCTCTCTCTCTCTCTCTCTCTCTCCTCTCATTAAAAGGATAGAAATATAATCATATGTCCGGATACAAATTTCTGCGTATGCTATTTTGTTAATATTGTGTTTGTTTTCTCTTCGTATATACAAAAAGGTGTCTTGAAGAATCTACTAAGTACATCTGGTTACTGAAGTTCAATGTAGAAGTAAGCATAATGCACACTAAATTGATGTCACTGCAGAGAGTAAAAAATAAAGTACTTGCGACAAATTTGAATGTTTATCGATTTCAATTTTAGTTCCTTTCTCTGCCACGTTGAATTGCTTCTACGGTAACATATTGCTTGAAGATTTTAATGTCACATATTTTTTGTGTTCTGTGTGGTACATAACAGCACCCATCTTAACAAAATATACGTAATCACGTTTTAGCATCGTTATGATTTAGATTTAGTTGCCATATTTGGTTATCCTTTTGTTATGTGGAATTTAAAGAATTTTAGAGCCTAGCTTAATAGTATTCTTATAAAAAAAATGTTCTTACTGACACAAGCAAGCTCTTCTAACATGTGCATGTTTGATTGTTGTTGTTTTTCCTCAGCCCTGGCCGGCGGAAAGAACAGCTGTGAAGGCAACGGGCGGATGACCCGTCAGTTTAACGGCCGAAAGGAGGACACCAAGATGCCCTGCAAGTACCACGCTGTCCGTCAGGTGTGCGGCAGTTACGAGGTCACCCTCACCCCGGGTAACGTCTACCTGCACCCCAAGTACCGTCTGGATTCTCTCTGGCTGGGGTTCCGCGAGGTGGGCAGCAAGAAAAGCTGGGAGGGACGTACCGACAACAAGATCGCTGTCAAGGTGGGGGCCCAGCTGCCTGCAGTCTGTCTGTCTGTCTGTCTGTCTGTCTGTCTGTCTGTCTGTCGCTGGGGAGTTTGGGGTTTTGTCATCATCAGTATCTGTTCAGGAGGTTGTTAGATGACTGTGGATCCTGTAGTAGTTACCTAAGGTGAAACACGTGCAGTGTGGTCAAAACAGGACTTGTCAAAGGCTTGTGGGTGTTGATGGTGTTGGTTGTTTGGTCGATTGGTTGGTTATATCATAGGTTGGTTGCTTGCTTACTTGTTTGCTCAGCTGCTTCAACAGCTTGGTTGACGGCTTGGTTGGTAGATTTGTCTGTGGGAAATTTGGGCTGCTCTCCATGGGCAGAACGCTTTGCCAACAAGCAGATCCATTCATTTAAAAAAAAAAAAAAATAATGTCTTGCTTGTATGTGCATTCATTTTCCAACGAGAGTGACTTTTCTACATACATTTGCCAGGGACAAGTCTTGTCATAGGGTCTTATGCATGCACAATTTGTGATGTAGACGGGAGCTCAGTTTATGGTCTCATCCGACAGACTAGCTCCCAGACATCCAAGCATGGTTATGTGGATTGAGAAAAAGCTTGGGTGAGACAGGGAATCAAACCCCCCACTTCTCGCTCTCTACATGGGGTCTGTACCTCTAGTCCACGTATCCACACCGCAGTTACATATTAGTTTCTGGTGACATTAAAACAGAAGAACTAAAATGAAGTACAGTAATAAAAACAACAACAAAAAACTAATACCACCAATTAAACGCTTGATCAGAATCTTCCTGCTCACAATAATATGATATATGGTTTATAATCTCGTCAGAGCTGAATACGTATTATTGCGAGAAAAGCAGTGAAGGAAGGCTTGTGTCTCTCCTGGCAGTTCATCAATCGCTGGAATGACGACCTCTTCAACCAGAAAGATGGCGACCTCAAGACCAAAGACGTGCTCATCTTCGGCAGGGATTCTTCCAAAACCTGGGCGCGAGCCAAGAATGGCGACTTCAAGGTGACCTTCACCCCCTGGGATCCCGAAAACAGAAAATTCCGAATGTCTGGCTGGGAATTCGAGTGCTTGAGAAACAAGTTCACTCCTACTGGCTACCCCCCTCAGATCTGCGGTAAGTGGCACAGTCACTGGTAGGTGTTGTTGCTGTTGTTGCTGTTGTTGTTGTTGTTGTTGTTGTATTATTGTTGTTATTATATTATCATTATTATTATATTATTAGTAGTAGTGTAGTAGTAGTAGTGGTAGTAGTAGTAGTAATAGTAGTAGTAGTAGTAGTAGTAGTAGTAGTAGTAGTATAGTAGTAGTAGTAGTAGTAGTAGTAGTAGTAGTAGTAGTAGTAGTAGTAGTAGTAGTAGTAGTATGTTCTTTGTAAAACTCCCAGACAGCAACTATTGTAGTCTGTCATATAAGCGGAAATGCCTTGCACTGCTGCCGTTAAGCGCCTGACAAGTCAGACCCAGCCATTCCGACTGAGGCGTGGAAGAGACTTACTATGTTTTAAGTCTTGTAGAAAAACTGGGAGAAAATGGACCAAGCAGATGCAGAAAATGAACAAGAAGGAGGTGACAAGAAGAAAACAAATAAAACAGAAACAAAAAGATGGATGGAAAAAACACATTCCTGCCCAGCATTTCCGGGAAAAGGGAATGCTATTATATTGACAGGCCCTTGGCATCCCAACCAGGAATATTATAAGGAAAAGTAAAGGAGTCCTATAATCTTGTGGTCTTAGGGGAGCGATATATCAGAGACCTCAGCTTCTCTAGGGGCCAGCATATTGAGGGCGGCGCCCATCTCCTCTTCCTCGCTGCTTTACCTTCCCTGACCCTAAAGAGGGCAGGTACCCATTTACACATACATAATATATTAGGAGTGTGTTGTTGATCATGTCGCACAGGAGAGGGAGGAGAAACGAGTGATGATGATGTGATGATGATTGATGATGATGATGATGATGATGATGATGATGATGATGATTGATGATGATATGATGATGAGATGATGATGATCGATGATTGAGATGATGATGATGTACGGAGGGAGAAAACAGGATGATGTGATTGATGATGAATTGATGATGATGATGATGATGATGGATGATGATGATGATGATGATGATGATGATGATGATGATGGATGGTACAGGAGGGGAGGTTAGAAACAGGAGGCTTAGCGGATCGACTGGAGGACCTTGCGACTGAAGGACAGGAGGGCAGGTCATTCTATGACTGCT
>CM060333.1:55920278-55937778 GCA_030674155.1 Stramonita haemastoma
AGATAGATAGATAGATAGATAGAATAGATAGATAGATAGATAGATAATAGACAAAATAACATAAAAAAGAAAGAAAGAGAAAAAACAAGGAAAAAGAGACACAAATAGTGACCTAAGCAAACAAGAGTCACAAATAACAGACAGAAAAACAAAACAAAAACGAAAGAGAAGAAGAAATAGAATTTAAAGAATGTAAACAAACTCAGAAACAAAAATGATTAAAACATACCAGGAAAAATATCGCCAATAAAAATCAAAGATCACAATAAGACAGATATAGAAAGCAAAAGAATGTACAAAAAATGAACGAAAGAAAGAAAAAAGAAGAAGAAAAGGAGAGAAAGTAATGAACAGAAAGAAAAAAAACAAAGAAGAAACAGAAAGAAAAAAGGAAAGAAAGAAAATCAAAGAAAATATTAAAAAACAGAAACAGAAAAAAGAAAGAAAGCAAATTAAAGCAAAGAAAAGCGAAGAAAAGCAAAGAAAAGATTAAGAAAAAACGTAACTGAAGAAAGAAATAAAAATGAAAGAACAACAAAATGAATGAACTAAAGAAAGAAACAAAAAAAAGAATAAAGGATACAAAGAAAGAAAACCCCACAAAAATGAAAGAAAGGACAGAAAGAGAAAAGGAAGAAAAATAAAGAAAAAGCAATAAACACAGGACAAAAAAAAAGAAGAGAAAGAAAGAAGTTAGCAAACAAACAATGTCTACAAACTAACCAATTCACCTCCCTGACCTAACTTAAACCCCCCAAAGCCCCCCCCCCCCCCCAAAAAAAAAAAAAAAAAAAAAAACCCATGCTATAACCCAGTGGTTAAGACGGACCATTCCTGTTCAATCCTCTGGGTCCATGAAGTCGTGGGTTCGACCCTCGATGGCGTTCGCGTTGCGTCTAGCAAAGAAATGGTCGGGATTTTTACAATCTACTTGGTCAGCTTTAAGTGCAGACCTGCCAGTGCTTTCGTTGGTATATACACACGCAGAAAATAAAATTTTAATATGCACGGTAAGGATCCTTTCATTCGTGTTAGTTTTCAGTGAGTTACAGAAATACGAACACACCCTGCATACAGATCTGAAGTCGGAATGTGGCTAGCTTTATGGTGAGCTAAAAACAGTCTTACACACACAATCTCACCCTTGATGAACCTCAGAGCTCAAGCCAAGGACCAGAGGAAACCAACCAAATCAGGCCATACATCTCTGAAGTTGGATTGCGGCTACCTTCACAGTGAGCAATAACGTTCCCATAACACAAAATATCACCATTGGCGAAGCTCTTGCCACGGAACAGAGAAAACCAAACAGACAAGAAAACAATCCCCCAAAGAAAATGACCCCCAAACCCGACCCCCCAATACTCACGGCTGGTTGGTTGGTCTCAAGATGCTTGCAGTGTGTCCCAGGAGAGCAGGAAATTGAATGGCCCCTGTCAGCATCAGGTCTATTTATACAGCTCTCCTCTCTGTCCTCTCTCTTCCCAATGCAGCCAGTAAAACGCCACTTCAAAAGAGGCACAGATGGGTGTGTTGTGTACCGTCCTTCTTTACAACCTTCTTCATAAACGCTCCAGGAATGACCACAAGGGCTCTGCATTCACAAAAGAATAACTGAATAGATTGACAGACTAGAATGGTCAGAATTCATATAAATAGACTGGCAGACTGACACAGCATACATTGAGCAGATTGACCCAGCATAATATTGGCTGTTTTGTGTCTGTCCAGGAAAGTTGTCGATGTTGGGATTTTTATTCCCACTACTTCGCTAGAGGTCCAAGGTCGACCCATGTGAGATTTTTTTTGCATATGCCACGGTTTTTGCCCACCATGGGATGATATCTAAAAATGACGTCAGTGTGCATGCATTTTTATCACACACACACACACACACACACACACACACACACACACACACACACACACACACACACACACACACACACACGCGCGCGCGCGCGCGCGCGCGCCACACACACGCACACACACACACACACACACACACACACACACACACACACACACACACACACACAGATGTGACACATGAGTGTGTGTGTGCTTAGTGCATCAA
Organism: Stramonita haemastoma; assembly: GCA_030674155.1. Lineage (NCBI taxonomy): Eukaryota > Metazoa > Mollusca > Gastropoda > Neogastropoda > Muricidae > Stramonita > Stramonita haemastoma. The sequence goes on from CM060333.1 coordinate 55,922,356, forward strand.
GTCAAGTCAAATCAAAATGATCTTTATTTAGGGTAAAAGATTATGTTTACACAACTTTTTTTCATTCTGCCCTCAACAAAAAATCTAGAAAATTGACTTCTAAAACAATCAAAGACAAATATCAACCTTGGTTGAAAACTAAAATAAATGAGGATTTTCATCCAAATAGAATCTCACAAGGTAACAAACTCAAGACAGTAACATACTCAAGTGATACATAAAAAATAATAGAAATACAAAATAACATGTGTATGAATAACGACAAAGCAGCCAAATGCTTCGAACATAAGGGTGGACTTATATTTTGTCCGTCAGATGTTTCTTCAAAATTTTCTTAAACATTTGTTTTGAAGGAACTGATTTTAGAAAGGAAAGCAGTTGATTCCACAATGTTCTTCTTGAATAAGCAAGGCTTGATTTATAGAGATTATTATGGGGTCTGGGCAGAAACAGTCTATGGGTAGGCCTGTTTTTATTGACAGCAAATTTTTCCAAGATATTCTTTGGGGCTTTCCCGTTTAATAATTGTACATACATAGATACTTGTTGAACTGCAGTCTGTCTTTGAGTGGAAGAATATCTAGTTCTTTGTAGTTGGTGGTGGTCAGTGTATTAGGATTCAAACGGATAAGTTTCACAGCTCTTTTGTGCAGGCGGTTTATATGCTTTATGTTTGTTTCACTTGCACTATCCCATAAGGTAGAAACATAATTTATAAGAGATAGAATATGGGCGTGAAAGAATAGTTTTCGTGACTGTAGATTTAGGAAATTCTTGATTTTTTCTAAGTTGATATAATCTTACTGAGATTTGTTTTCCTAATGTGGCTATGTGATCTGACCAAGACAAGTCGTTGTCAATCACTGCACCTAGTACTTTGTGTGAAACTACTTCTTCAATTTGTTGTCCATGGATATATATTGGCGCGAATGGAGAACGCAATTTCTGTCTTTTTTGCCGAGTGGTTATAAACATACATTTTGTCTTATTAGAATTAAGAGACATATGATTGAGTTCTGTCCATTCGATAAGTTTATTGATATCTGCCTGCATATCGTTCACAAGCTGGTTTGGATCATTGTTGTTACATTGAATTGATGTATCATCAGCAAACATTTGACATGAACAATGGATATGCAGAGGTAGGTCGTTCATATAAATAGAGAAAAGAAGTGCCCCTAGCATAGATCCCTGTGGTATTCCATATTTCACGGGTAATAAGGTTGATCTCCTAGGACGGATTTCAACAAGTTGATGGCGATTAGTGAGAAATGAGTCTAAAAATGATCATGCTTCGTTGGAGATTTTATAGCATTTTAATTTTTTGATAAAGAGAGAGTTGCTAATAACATCAAAGGCTTTAGCAAAATGTAGAAAAAGAACTCCTGTAATTTCATTATTATTGATATTCAAAAAACAATGCTCAATTAGTTGTATTAAGGCTGTATGGCAAGAGCGGTTTTCACGAAAGCCTGACTGTTTTTATTAATTAGATCATATATTTTAAAATGAGAATGTAAGTAAAAATGTATATGTTTTTCTAATGGTTTAGATAGGACTAACAGTATCGATACTGGCCTATAGATCGACGGATTGGTAGGGTCTCCTGATTTGTGTAAGGTTATTACTTTTGATCGTTTAAATTTCAATGGGAAATAATTTTTGTCAGTACACAAGTTAAATATGTACGTTAGGGTATCGGTTATAGCATATGCACTGATTTTTAATATTTTACTATCGATTTTGTTAAGGTCTGTTGATCCTGACTGTTTCAATTTGAGTAAGCTATTAAGCACTTCTGTTACTGTTATTGGGGATATAATAAAATCAGATGAGATGCTCTTTGATGAACAGTATTGTTTTAATTCTTTGAGCTCGTTTGTTTTTGTTTTATCATTAGATATTATAGAGTCAGCAATGTTTGCAAAGTGAGAATTCAGGTTTTCTGCTGATATTTCTTTTATGACTTTTTGGGTGCTATGTCTTGATTTATTAGTTAAGGTATTAATGGTATTATTAAATTATTGTATGTGTGTGTGTCTGAGAGAGAGAGAGAGAGAGAGAGAGAGGAGAGAGAGAGAGAGAGAGAGAGAGAGAGAGAGAGAGAGAGAGAGAGAGAGAGAGAGAGAGAGAGAGAGAGAGAGAGAGAGAGAAGGAGGTGTGTAGGTATATGGGTGCGCACACGCATGCATGCGTGTGTGATGGCAGTTGTTGGAGAGTTTTCACTGCAAATTTGATTCCAGGGATATTAATCTATTGTGCAGGTGACAAGTGGCTGTTTTTGAAAGGATGTCTTGCAGTGTTTTCATTTCACCGCAATTACCTTTTTATGGCATAAAATGTCATATGCCACGAGTGAGCACATTGTAATTCAATATTATTTTTTTGCATGCAGTATTTTGTTTACATTGCGAAAATCTAAGACTGGCATAATTTTTAAATGCATAAATCTAAGACTGACATCATTATACTCAGAAGGTACAGTTTTCTGTTATGGTGACTGTGCTGGAAATACAATGGTCTGTGAAGGACTGCAGCTATGAAATGGAGGCTGTATTTGATGTTTGTCTTTTTTTTTTAATGCTTGTGTTGACATTGTCAGGTATAACTCTAGTGTCGAGATTGGACCCAGTTTTGCTTTGCGTAATGTTTTGTTCTGTAACCTTCAGCTAAGATCTGTTTCTATTGTTGGTTTAAGTCAGCACTTTATTTGGGATTTTGGAGTGAAGTTATATTTCATTTTCTTCATTTTTTTCCTTCCCTTTGAATTGTATTGTGGCCAAAGGCCAAAGTACAATAAATTCTTTCCAGTGTTCAGTGTTCAGTGTTCTCTCTCTCTCTCTCTCTCTCTCTCTCTCTCTCTCTCTCTCTCTCTCTCTCTCTCTCTCTCTCTCTCTCTCTCTCTCTCTCTCTCTCTCTCTCTCTCTCTCTCTCTCTCTCTCTCTCTCTCTCTCTCTTGGTGCCGTGGGCTCTGTTACTGTTCAAAAGTCGGGTAGGATGGAACTCAAACCGGCCCTTTATTTAGCATATCTTCCCGAAATGCGGCTTATTCTTGGGGCGTGTGTATGCCCGCGAACGCATGCATGCGCGCGCTCGTGTGTGTGTGTGTGTGTGTGTGTGTGTGTGTGTGTGTGTGTGTGTGTGTGTGTGTGTGTGTGTGTGTGTGTGTGTGTGTGTTGTTCCAGTGTGGGTATGTGGCGGAGGCCCTGCACTTTGTTCTGGGGTATCATATTGTATGTTATGTTTATTAGTATGTGTACCACTAAATATTACTGTGTACACTGCACCCGACAAACTTGGTATATCCAAGCCACGATGTCTTCTTCGGGACTGTGGTGTCGACACAAGAGCGGCGCCACGCATATCGGAGATGCTAGCAAAGTTTGTATGCATACCGTAGAGCACTCTGTTGGTGCCGTGGGTTCTGTTACTGTGCAAAAGTCGGGGTAGGACGGGACTTCAACCAGCACCTTTATTTGTCACCTCTTGTCGAAATGCGCCTTATTCTTGGGGTGAGGGGGTGGGGGGATTGTATGTTTGCGCACAGGCATGCGTGCGTTCTTGTTTTTGTGGGTTTTATGTGCAGGCATGTAGTGACGGCCGTACACTTTGTTCTGGTGCATCACATTGTGTGTTATGATTGTTATTATGTGTACTAGTAGGTACTTTTGCGTACACTGCACCAGCTTTTATTTTTACACAAAACTTGCTATATTCAAGCCAGGATAGCTAGCTAGCTAGATATATAGATAGATAGGTAGACAGATATTACTAGAGCATAGTAGCCAAAATTTCTGACAACATTATTAGTAAGAGACAAAGCAATGCTACAGAAAACATTTTTTAATCTTTAACAAATTTCATAAAACTGCAAGCATCAGGTTATAATTATATACTACACTGACGTAGTTTGTTTCCCAAACAGAAGACAACAAAGAGAAGATAACCTGTTTGAGTACGCTTTCTTATTCATAGCTTTTTGTTATTATTGAGAATGCTTGTGGTCAGTGACTGGCACTTAGGGCTAGCAGCTGTAACAGGTGGCGTCCTATCGGGGGTCAGTCCACACGTCCAACAGTTTTGACTCTGGAGAAAGGACAAACCACATCGTTTTGGAGGAAACATCATCGCATAATGCAGAAGACATGTGGGGACGGGATGGTTTAGTGGTTAGAGCACTGTCTCGCTTTCTTCAAGCTGACAGCTTTCAGCATTGAGCGTGGTTACCAAGTGGGTGGGTGACAGTTTGCGCGCTTTTGCTTCAGTCCAGTCCCCCAGCTCATCCAGGTGTCAATGGGTACCTGCCCTCTTTAGGGTCAGGGAAGGTAAAGCAGCGAGGGAGAGGAGATGGGCGCTGCCCTCAATATGCTGGCCCCTAGAGGAGTCTGACATCTCGTCCCCATCGACCACAAAGGTTGTGGGGCAACAAAGCCTGTCACCACCACCACCCACATGTCTTTCCTAGCAGTGTTAGTTCCCCGAAAAAAAGATTAGATTTCATTTTATTTGCGTTTTTTTTTCTTGGGGGGTTCTGCCTCTTCTGTATGAGATGCAAAGCAATATCTTTTTCTTCATTTTTCTTTTTTAATTTTTTTTCTGGTGTTTTTTTTGTCTTGTTTTTTGTTTTATCTTTTTTCTTTTCTTTTTTCTCTCTTTTTTAACATCTCTGTTTATAAGCAAAACAACAAATGTTTTCCCCTTTCTTTTTCCATTGCCTTTGTTGTTGTTGTTGTTGTTTTAAGGGGTGCTGTACACTTTTCTCTTCATAGACAACAACCACCGAAAACTGGAACATTTTTTCTTTTGTGCTTATTTACTTATTTATTTATTTATTTATTTTATATCGAGGATAATGGGATAAGCACTCATGTGCTTTTTTTTCATCCAGTCCCCGTGTGTATGTAGTTGTGTAAATATTGTCATCTGTTCCCACCGGCACACAATGGCCTACTCTTACGAAAAGCGGAACAGGATGCTTAATGTCGTAAGCAGTCCCTTTCCTGGTGTGTATTGATGCATGCCCCCTGAGAATCATTTCTACTGACTACATATGTCTGGGGACGAGATGGCTCAGTGGTCAGCGCACCCGCTTTCCCCCAGCCAATGTTAAGCAGCATCGTGCATGGTTACCAATTGGATGGGTGACCGTTTGCGCGCCTTGGCTTTAGTACAGTCCCTCAGTTCACCCAGCTGTACGTGGGTACCTGTCTCTTTAGAGACAGGGAATTTAAAGTAGATATTCAACTGCATGGAATATTCTCCTGATTTTTGTTTTGTTGTCCTGATGTGTGTGTGTGTGTGTGTGTGTGTGTGTGTGTGTGTGTGTGTGTGTGTGTGTGTGTGTGTGTGTGTGTGTGTGTGTGTGCGTGTAGCTGCGTACTTTCATAAACGTTAAAACGAGCGATTTTTCATCTGTCTAAATTTACTTTTGTTCTAGCGTGTGATAGTGGTAGTGTTAGGTTTTCATTCTCTCACTCATTTACACATCCATCCTATCATCCTCTACTGGTTTGGCAGGGTACTGAACATAAACATACCCAGCATGCATCCTGTGCCTGAACAGGGATAGACTCCAATTGGTTCAGCTTACCCAGGAGACAGGTCATGAAAAAAAAATCAGCAATATGCCCCAATGATTTCCTCTGAAGTCGGAGTATGGCTGCCTATTGCACGCAAACTTTTCATTCAGTGTGAAATCTTAATCTCACTGATTCCCAGGTGGAATCAGAGTGCACATTCTGGGTGACCCCCAGAGTGTTAAGCTGGGAAACGCACAACAACAACTCCTCAAGGAGTTAAAGTTAAGGGAGAGAATGACCAGGTAAAAGTCGGTGCTATTTATTCTTTATGTATTCTTTTTTTTTTAATTCTTTTTATTTCGAGAAACAATGGAAGAAGCACTCAGGTGCTTTTGTTCATCCAGTCCCTATGTGTATACTGTTTTGTAGATTTTGTTGTTCGTTCCTACCCGCACACAAATGGCCTACTCTACCAAAAAAGCGAAACGGGTTTTAACGTGTGCTCAAGATATTCTGCATGCGTTCACACACGGGACCTCAGTTTATACTCTGACTCGAAGAACTTTTGGGGGGGAGTGAAGTCGGCACTGATGTTAACTCCAGAGGGAAAATCCTCTTGAACGGGATACGAACCCGGGTCAGCAGATCACGAGGGCATCTTTCTGACCACAAGGCTGTCCTGTCCCCTAACTTTGGGGGGAGTGCAGTCACTAGAAACGAGATGGGCCAGGCTTCTCCACGTTCAACGAGCCAACAGCTCACTGTCTGCACAACTCTCCCAGAACAGCGCCCTGACAACTCCTTAGGAAGTCCAGGAAGAAGTCAAATTAGGTCAGGTCAGGTCACGTCACGTCACGTCACGTCGAGTTGAGTCAAGTCTAGTCAGGCCAAGTCACACATCAAGTCAAGTCACGTCAAGTCAGGTGAGGTCACGTCACGTTGGGTCAAATCAAGTCAAGTCAGATCATGTTAAGTCAAGTCAAGTCACCTCACAAAGTGACGCGTCCTTGGGGGAAAACTGGAGACTAAGAGGTAAACAATACAGCATTTTGTGTATTATGCCATGCTTTGAACCACTCGCCTTAGAACAACAGCTGAAAATGAAGCCCACCCTATACACTCAAATCAGCCAACATTATGCTCGGTCAATCTGCTCAATGTATGCTTTGTCAGTCTATCAGTTTATTCTTGACCATCATGGTCTGTCAATCTATTCATGTATTCTTTTGTGAATGCACAGACCTGGCGGTCATTCTTGAACCGTTTATGAAGAAGGTTGTAAAGAAGGACGGTACACAACACACCCATCTGTGCCTCTTTTGAAGTGGCGTTTTACTGGCTGCATTGGGAAGAGAGTGGACAGAGAGCAGAGCTGTATAAATAGACCTGATGCTGACAGGAGCCAGTCAACTTCCTGCTCTCTGGGGAAACACTGCAAGCATTTTGAGACCAACCAACCAGCCGTGAGTATTTTGTGGGTTTGGTTTTCTTTTTCTTTATCTTCCTCAAACCTTCCGACAGCAACTATTGTCGTCTATCTGATGAGCAGAAATGCCGTGTCCTACCCTATTGTCGTCTATCTGATGAGCAGAAATGCCGTGTCCTACCCTATTGTCGTCTATCTGATGAGCAGAAATGCCGTGTCCTACCCTATTGTCGTCTATCTGATGAGCAGAAATGCCGTGTCCTACCCTATTGTCGTCTATCTGATGAGCAGAAATGCCGTGTCCTGCCCTATTGTGGTCTATCTGATGAGCAGAAATGCCGTGTCCTACCCTATTGTGGTCTATCTGATGAGCAGAAATGCCGTGTCCTACCCTATTGTGGTCTATCTGATGAGCAGAAATGCCGTGTCCTACCCTATTGTGGTCTATCTGATGAGCAGAAATGCCGTGTCCTACCCTATTGTGGTCTATCTGATGAGCAGAAATGCCGTGTCCTGCCCTATTGTGGTCTATCTGATGAGCAGAAATGCCGTGTCCTACCCTATTGTGGTCTATCTGATGAGCAGAAATGCCGTGTCCTGCCCTATTGTGGTCTATCTGATGAGCAGAAATGGCGTGTCCTACCCTATTGTGGTCTATCTGATGAGCAGAAATGGCGTGTCCTACCCTATTGTGGTCTATCTGATGAGCAGAAATGCCGTGTCCTGCCCTATTGTGGTCTATCTGATGAGCAGAAATGGCGTGTCCTACCCTATTGTGGTCTATCTGATGAGCAGAAATGCCGTGTCCTACCCTATTGTCGTCTATCTGATGAGCAGAAATGCCGTGTCCTACCCTATTGTCGTCTATCTGATGAGCAGAAATGCCGTGTCCTACCCTATTGTCGTCTATCTGATGAGCAGAAATGGCGTGTCCTACCCTATTGTCGTCTATCTGATGAGCAGAAATGGCGTGTCCTACCCTATTGTCGTCTATCTGATGAGCAGAAATGCCGTGTCCTACCCTATTGTCGTCTATCTGATGAGCAGAAATGGCGTGTCCTACCCTATTGTCGTCTATCTGATGAGCAGAAATGGCGTGTCCTACCCTATTGTCGTCTATCTGATGAGCAGAAATGGCATGTCCTACCCTATTGTCGTCTATCTGATGAGCAGAAATGGCGTGTCCTACCCTATTGTCGTCTATCTGATGAGCAGAAATGGCGTGTCCTACCCTATTGTCGTCTATCTGATGAGCAGAAATGGCGTGTCCTACCCTATTGTCGTCTATCTGATGAGCAGAAATGGCGTGTCCTACCCTATTGTCGTCTATCTGATGAGCAGAAATGCCGTGTCCTACCCTATTGTCGTCTATCTGATGAGCAGAAATGGCGTGTCCTACCCTATTGTCGTCTATCTGATGAGCAGAAATGCCGTGTCCTACCCTATTGTCGTCTATCTGATGAGCAGAAATGCCGTGTCCTACCCTATTGTCGTCTATCTGATGAGCAGAAATGCCGTGTCCTACCCTATTGTCGTCTATCTGATGAGCAGAAATGCCGTGTCCTACCCTATTGTCGTCTATCTGATGAGCAGAAATGGCGTGTCCTACCCTATTGTGGTCTATCTGATGAGCAGAAATGGCGTGTCCTACCCTATTGTCGTCTATCTGATGAGCAGAAATGGCGTGTCCTACCCTATTGTCGTCTATCTGATGAGCAGAAATGGCGTGTCCTACCCTATTGTGGTCTATCTGATGAGCAGAAATGCCGTGTCCTACCCTATTGTCGTCTATCTGATGAGCAGAAATGGCGTGTCCTACCCTATTGTCGTCTATCTGATGAGCAGAAATGCCGTGTCCTGCCCTATTGTCGTCTATCTGATGAGCAGAAATGCCGTGTCCTACCCTATTGTGGTCTATCTGATGAGCAGAAATGCCGTGTCCTGCCCTATTGTCGTCTATCTGATGAGCAGAAATGCCGTGTCCTACCCTATTGTGGTCTATCTGATGAGCAGAAATGCCGTGTCCTGCCCTATTGTCGTCTATCTGATGAGCAGAAATGCCGTGTCCTGCCCTATTGTCGTCTATCTGATGAGCAGAAATGCCGTGTCCTACCCTATTGTCGTCTATCTGATGAGCAGAAATGGCGTGTCCTACCCTATTGTCGTCTATCTGATGAGCAGAAATGCCGTGTCCTACCCTATTGTCGTCTATCTGATGAGCAGAAATGCCGTGTCCTGCCCTATTGTCGTCTATCTGATGAGCAGAAATGCCGTGTCCTACCCTATTGTCGTCTATCTGATGAGCAGAAATGCCGTGTCCTGCCCTATTGTCGTCTATCTGATGAGCAGAAATGCCGTGTCCTGCCCTATTGTCGTCTATCTGATGAGCAGAAATGCCGTGTCCTACCCTATTGTCGTCTATCTGATGAGCAGAAATGCCGTGTCCTACCCTATTGTCGTCTATCTGATGAGCAGAAATGCCGTGTCCTGCCCTATTGTCGTCTATCTGATGAGCAGAAATGCCGTGTCCTGCCCTAGTGTCGTCTATCTGATGAGCAGAAATGCCGTGTCCTGCCCTAGTGTCGTCTATCTGATGAGCAGAAATGCCGTGTCCTGCCCTAGTGTCGTCTATCTGATGAGCAGAAATGCCGTGTCCTGCCCTATTGTCGTCTATCTGATGAGCAGAAATGCCGTGTCCTGCCCTATTGTCGTCTATCTGATGAGCAGAAATGCCGTGTCCTGCCCTATTGTCGTCTATCTGATGAGCAGAAATGCCGTGTCCTACCCTATTGTCGTCTATCTGATGAGCAGAAATGCCGTGTCCTACCCTATTGTCGTCTATCTGATGAGCAGAAATGCCGTGTCCTGCCCTATTGTCGTCTATCTGATGAGCAGAAATGCCGTGTCCTGCCCTTCAGTGCCTGTCAAGTCAGGCCTGGGGAATCCCACTTCAAAATGGGAGAGAACTGTTGTTATCTTTTCGGTCTTTCTGGAGAACTGTTGTTATCTTTTCAGTCTTTCTGGAGAACTGTTGTTATCTTTTCGGTCTTTCTGGAGAACTGTTGTTATCTTTTCCGTCTTTCTGGAGAACTGTTGTTATCTTTTCCGTCTTTCTGGAGAACTGTTGTTATCTTTTCCGTCTTTCTGGAGAACTGTTGTTGTCTTTTCCGTCTTTCTGGAGAACTGTTGTTGTCTTTTCCGTCTTTCTGGAGAACTGTTGTTGTCTTTTCCGTCTTTCTGGAGAACTGTTGTTGTCTTTTCCGTCTTTCTGGAGAACTGTTGTTGTCTTTTCCGTCTTTCTGGAGAACTGTTGTTGTCTTTTCCGTCTTTCTGGAGAACTGTTGTTGTCTTTTCAGTCTGTCTGGAGAACTGTTGTTGTCTTTTCAGTTTTTCTGGAGAATTGTTGTTATCTTTTCGGTCTTTCTGGAGAATTGTTGTTATCTTTTCAGTCTTTCTGGAGAAACTGTTGTTATCTTTTCGGTCTTTCTGGAGAACTGTTGTTATCTTTTCCGTCTTTCTGGAGAACTGTTGTTATCTTTTCCGTCTTTCTGGAGAACTGTTGTTGTCTTTTCAGTCTTTCTGGAGAACTGTTGTTGTCTTTTCCGTCTTTCTGGAGAACTGTTGTTGTCTTTTCCGTCTTTCTGGAGAACTGTTGTTGTCTTTTCCGTCTTTCTGGAGAACTGTTGTTGTCTTTTCCGTCTTTCTGGAGAACTGTTGTTGTCTTTTCCGTCTTTCTGGAGAACTGTTGTTGTCTTTTCCGTCTTTCTGGAGAACTGTTGTTGTCTTTTCAGTCTGTCTGGAGAACTGTTGTTGTCTTTTCAGTCTTTCTGGAGAACTGTTGTTGTCTTTTCAGTCTTTCTGGAGAACTGTTGTTGTCTTTTCCGTCTTTCTGGAGAACTGTTGTTATCTTTCCGGTCTTTCTGGAGAACTGTTGTTATCTTTTCCGTCTTTCTGGAGAACTGTTGTTATCTTTCCGGTCTTTCTGGAGAACTGTTGTTATCTTTTCCGTCTTTCTGGAGAACTGTTGTTATCTTTTCGGTCTTTCTGGAGAACTGTTGTTATCTTTCCGGTCTTTCTGGAGAACTGTTGTTATCTTTCCGGTCTTTCTGGAGAACTGTTGTTATCTTTTCGGTCTTTCTGGAGAAGTGTTGTTATCTTTCCGGTCTTTCTGGAGAACTGTTGTTATCTTTCCGTTCTTTCTGGAGAACTGTTGTTATCTTTTCAGTCTTTCTGGAGAACTGTTGTTATCTTTTCAGTCTTTCTGGAGAACTGTTGTTATCTTTCCGGTCTTTCTGGAGAACTGTTGTTATCTTTTCAGTCTTTCTGGAGAATTGTTGTTATCTTTTCGGTCTTTCTGGAGAACTGTTGTTATCTTTTCAGTCTTTCTGGAGAAAAAAGGCAGGGGAATGGACCAAGAAGGCAAAAAATAGACAAGAAGGAGGTGACAGGAAGAAAAGGAACAGGGCAGAAACAAAGAAAAAGAAGGAAAAGGGAATTCCTGACACAGAATTTCCGGGAGGTGGGTATGCTCTTTCATGCTGACAGGCCCCCGTGTCCATAGTTAGTGGAGGGGGGGGGGGGGGTGATGAATTAATGATTGAAGTTTTCAGGGTTTGGTGAGTTGGTTGGCTGGTCAATTCGGTACTGAATTGTTTTTGTTGTTTCTTCAACACTTTTTTATGAGTTTGTTTGGCTCTTTCTCCTATTTTGTCTTGTTTCATCTTTCCTTCTGAATTTCTTTAAATTTTTTCCGAGTATTTTTCGGGTCTTTTTTCAGGTTTTTTTTTCTCTATTCTACTCGCTTTCTTTCCTTTGTTTATTGTGAATTTTGTCAGTGTGTTTCTGGTTTTGGGTTGTTTCTTGTAGTAGTGGTTTTCTTTTTTTTCTGTCAAAAGAGTTTCTTTTTGTTTGGTTATGTTGTGACTCGTTTGTTTGTTTGTTTGTTTGTTTACTGTCTTGTTTCTTTTTCTGTATTTGTTGGGCTGTCTAAGTTTGCATTAATATCTCAGCGGCTCTGCACCCACGCCCTTTAACCTGATCTCACCAGTCATAGCTACATCCAGGATGGCTCTGTCGGATCGTCCCCACACAGCTAAGATCAAGAAAATGGTGGATCCGTGGTCTAGAGGTGAACACACCTGACTAGAGAGCGAAAAGTCTTGGTCGGTTTGAACCCCGCTTGGGCCCAAAACTTCCCCCCCCCCCCCCCCATCCATTAGACCATGAGTGGTGTTCTGGGTGCTAGTCTTTCGGATGAGAGGATAAACCGAGGTCCCGTGTGTTACACAAAACTATTTGGCGCAATTAAAAGAACCAGCAGCAACAAGAGAGTTGTCCCTGGCAAAACTCTGAAGAAAAAAAGCCACTCAGATAGGAAAACAAATACAGCTGCAGGCAGGAAAAGAAAAAAAAATACTGGGTGGTGCTGCTCTTGTGGCAACGCGTTCTCCCCGGGGAGAACAGCCCGATTTTCACCCAGAGAAATCTGCCGTGAATTAAAGTGGTAAAAAAAAGCATGTGCAGAGTTATCGGTATCAAACATCAACGAGGCCACTAGCCAGATCTCTGCACATCTAGGTCATGTTCAAAAGCACCTAGTCAGCAAAAAAACAAACCAACAAATAATGTGATATTTCATTGGACAAAATTATGGACATTTTTTTTCTGATCACATCTGGGCCATGTTCAATAGCACCTTGTCAGAAAAAAAACCCCACCCCAAAAACAAAGAAATAATGTGATATTTCATTGGACAAAATTATGGAACTATTTTTTTCTGATCAGGACCAAATTGACGAAAAGGAATCACCATGAAGCTGTGTATTGCCCTGTGTGTCTTGGCCCTGGCTGCTGTGGGTAAGTAAGTGTGTGTGTGTGTGTGTGTGTGTGTGTGTGTGTGTGTGTGTGTGTGTGTGTGTGTGTGTGTGTGTGTGTGTGTGTGTGTGTGTGTGTGTGTGTGTTTTGTGTGGACATCAACCAACACGAAAATGAATGATCTTTTTCACAAATCAGGTTGTTTCTCATGTGTATTTGTGCATTTGTTGCGATCATATTTTAAGAACTACTGGTTTCCAATGAAGATATAGCAATGCAGAAACTTGGAGAACTTTTTATCCGAATTAATTATTTTATTTTTCCTTGTAGGCTAATTTGTCAAGGTACTAAAAGCTGTGTTAACATTTTTAGATCTTAAAAACCTAATGAGAAAAGATCACAGCTCCGGTTTGTTTTTGTTTTTTTTTAATCTAAAATTCAGAGGCACAATTATTCAAACGTGTCAAGGAAGATCAATGTATGATGTATTGATTGCAGAAATATAAAACGTACTACTGACTGTTCTGAAGTTTGGCGGTATTCAATCTTTTGTGCTATTAATTTTTGTCGGCCATATAGAATGGTTTTCCAATGCAACCAGTGCTTGAAGAGTTGTGTCTTTTTCTATGTATCTATGTATCTATGTGTCTATCTATCTATCTATCTATCTATCTATCTATCTATCTATCTATCTATCTATCTATCTATCTATCTATCTATCTATTTATCTTTCTATCTTTCTATCCCATAGTCTGACGATCGTAGGGGCACCTCCGAAGACTTCACAACCAGTTCCCTCCATTCCTCTCTTGAATAGTTTAATTGTACAGAATTATATTACGGAGGTCTGGGTGATTTATAAGAACATCCACGATAGAACCAATCCCATACTAAAATGACTTTGATTCAGTAATAGTTTCTATACCTGGCCTTCAATTTTGTTGTGCCGAATTAGAACAGGGTTGCACCAAGCTGTGTTCTGATCTCCTGCCTTGTTTCTGAAGCACAAGCCAACTGCTCTGATGGCTTCTCTTTTTTTTCCTCAGCCCTGGCCGGCGGAAAGAACAGCTGTGAAGGCAATGGGCGGATGACCCGTCAGTTTAACGGCCGAAAGGAGGACACCAAGATGCCCTGCAAGTACCACGCTGTCCGTCAGGTGTGCGGCAGTTACGAGGTCACCCTCACCCCGGGTAACGTCTACCTGCACCCCAAGTACCGTCTGGATTCTCTCTGGCTGGGGTTCCGCGAGGTGGGCAGCAAGAAAAGCTGGGAGGGACGTACCGACAACAAGATCGCTGTCAAGGTGGGGGCCCAGCTGCCTGCAGTCTGTCTGTCTGTCTGTCTGTCTGTCTGTCTGTCCGCTGAGGAATTTGGGTTTTTTTCATCATCAGTATCTGTTCAGGAGGTTGTTAGTTGACTGTGGATCCTGTAGTAGTTACCTAAGGGGAGACACGTTCAGTGGGGTCAAAACAGGACTTGTCAAAGGCTTGTGGGTGTTGATGGGTTGCTTGTTTGGTTGATGGGTTGGTTATATCATAGATTGGTTGCTTGCTTTCTTCTTTGCTCAGCTGCTTCACAGCTTGGTTGCCGGCTTGGTTGGTAGATTTGTCTGTGGAGAATTTGGGATGCTTTCCATGAGCAGAACGCTTTGCCAAAAAGCAGATCCACTCATTTAAAAAAAAAGTAATGTCCTGCTTGTATGTGCAATGAGAGTGACTTTTCTACATAAATTTGCCAGGGACAAGTCTTATCATGAGTTGTCTTATGCATGCACAATTTGTGTTGTAGACGGGACCTCAGTTTATGGTCTCATCCGACAGACTAGCTCCCAGACGTCCAAGCATGGTTATGTGGATTGAGAAAAAGCTTGGGAGAGACAGGGAATCAAACCCCCCACTTCTCGCTGTCTACATGGGGTCTTTACCTCTAGTCCACGTATCCACGCCGCAGTTACATATTAGTTTCTGGTGACATTAAAACAGAAGACTAAAATGAAGTACAGTAATAAAAACAACAACAAAAAACTAATACCACCAATTAAACGCTTGATCAGAATGTTCCTGATCACAGTATGACATAATATGATATATGGTTTATAATCTCGTTAGAGCTGAATACGTATTATTGCGAGAAAAGTAGTGAAGGAAGGCTTGTGTCTCTCCTGGCAGTTCATCAATCGCTGGAATGACGACCTCTTCAACCAGAAAGATGGCAACCTCAAGACCAAAGACGTGCTGATCTTCGGCAGGGATTCTTCCAAAACCTGGGCGCGAGCCAAGAATGGCGACTTCAAGGTGACCTTCACCCCCTGGGATCCCGAAAACAGAAAATTCCGAATGTCTGGCTGGGAATTCGAGTGCTTGAGAAACAAGTTCACTCCTACTGGCTACCCCCCTCAGATCTGCGGTAAGTGGCACAGTCACTGGTAGGTGTTGTTGTTGTTGTTGTTGTTGTTGTTGTTGTTGTTGTTGTTGTTGTTGTTGTTGTTGTTGATGATGATGATGTTGTTGTTGCTGTTATCATTATTATTATTATTATTATTATTATTATTATTATTATGTTATTTGTAAAACTCCCAGACAGCAACTATTGTAGTCTGTCATATAAGCGAAAATGCCTTGCACTGCTGCCGTTAAGCGTTTGACAAGTCAGACCCAGCGATTC
>CM060333.1:55950278-55952778 GCA_030674155.1 Stramonita haemastoma
CTATTTAAACAAACCTGTGTGTGTGTGTGTGTGTGTGTGTGTGTGTGTGTGTGTGTGTGTGTGTGTGTGTGTGTGTGTGTGTGTGTGTGTGTGTGTGTGTTTGGTTAAATTATTTTATATGGAAGATAATGGAATAAGCATTCGTGTGCTTTTTTTTTATCCAGTCCCCGTGTGTATGCAGTTTTGTAAATCTTGTCATCTGTTCCCACCGGCACACAATGGCCTACTCTTGCGAAGAGCGGAACAGAATTTAAAGTGTGGCAAAATGTTCTGCGTGCTGTCCTACACGGGCCTCGGTTTAAAGTCTCATCCGAAAGACTTTTAGGCAGAGTGGAGTCAGCACTGATGTTAATGATAGGGGGAAAATCCCCTCCAACGGGAATCGAACTGGGGTCGTCAAATTGCCAGTGCATTGTTCTGACCACTAGGCTATCCCGTCTCCCACATGTGTGTGTGTGTGTGTGTGTGTGTGTGTGTGTGTGTGTGTGTGTGTGTGTGTGTGTGTGTGTGTGTGTGTGTGTGTATGTGTGTATGTGTGTGTGTGTGTGTGTGTGTGTGTGTGTGTGTAAGCGGGAAAACAAGCAAAGTAGGCATAAAAGGGGAAAAAAACAGATTAAAAAAACAACATAAAAACCCTTTAAACACAAGAGAGAGAGAGAGAGAGAGAGAGAGAGAGAGAGAGAGAGAGAGAGAGAGAGAGAGAGAGAGAGAGAGAGAGAGAGAGAGAGAGAGAGAGAGAGAGAGAGAGGGAGGGAGAGAGAGAGAGAGAGAGAGAGAGAGAGAGAGAGAGAGAGAGAGAGAGAGAGAGAGAGACAGAGACAGAGACAGAGACAGAGACAGAGACAGAGAGAGATGCATGCACACTGACGTCATGTTTAGACATCATCTTCAAAGTCAAATGCCCCTGCCTTAGTGAATGGTGGGCAAAAACTGTAGCATATGCAAAAAATCTCACATGGGTCAGCCTTGCAGCTCTAGCCGAGTAGCGAATAAAAAACCCCAACATCAACAACTTTCCTGGACAGACACAAAACAGCCAACATTATGCCTGATCAATCTGCTCAATGTATGCTGTGTCAGTCTGCCAGTCTATTTATATGAATTCTGACCATTCTAGTCTGTCAATCTATTCATGTATTCTTTTGTGAATGCACAGACCTGACGGCTATTCCTGAATATAGCGTTTATGAAGAAG
Source organism: Stramonita haemastoma (assembly GCA_030674155.1). Lineage (NCBI taxonomy): Eukaryota > Metazoa > Mollusca > Gastropoda > Neogastropoda > Muricidae > Stramonita > Stramonita haemastoma. Next base: position 55,951,474 of record CM060333.1, read on the forward strand.
GTTGTAAAGAAGGACGGTACACAACAAACCCATCTGTGCCTCTTTTGAAGTAGCGTTTTACTGGCTGCATTGGGAAGAGAGAGGACAGAGAGCAGAGCTGTATAAATAGACCTGATGCTGACAGGGGCCATTCAGCTTCCTGCTCTCTGGGGACACACTGCAAGCATCTTGAGACCAACCAACCAATCGTGAGTATTGGGGGGTCCGTTTGGGGGGGTCATTTTCTTTGGGGGGATTGTTTTCTTGTCTGTTTGGTTTTCTCTGTTCTCTGGCTAGAGCTTCGTGGTTCACCAATGGTGAAATTGTGTGTATGGGACTGTTTTTGTTCACTGTGAAGGTAGCCACACTCCGACTTCAGAGATGCATGGCCTGATTTGGTTGGTTTCCTCTGTTCCTTGGCTAGAGCTTCGAGGTTTAGCCAATAAAGAGATTTTGTGTATGGGACCGTTTTTAGCTCACCATGAAGGTAGCCACATTTCAACTTCAGAGATGTATGCAGGGTGTGTTCGTATTTCTGTAACTCACTGAAAGCTAATACGAATGAAAGGATCCTTACCGTGCATATTAAATTTTGATTTTCTGCGTGTGTATACCAACGAAGGCACTGGCAGGTCTGCACATAAAGCTTGACGTAGGAGATTGTAAAAATCCCGATCATTAATTTGCTAGACGCAACGCGAACGCCGTCGAGGGTCGAACCCACGACTTCATGGACCGAGGGGATTGAACAGGAATGGTCCTCTTAACCACTGGGTTATAGCATGGGGTTTTGTGTTTAAGTTAGGTCAGGATGGTGAATTGGTTAGTTTGTAGACATTGTTTGTTTGCTAACTGCCTTCTTTCTTTCTCTTCTTTTTTTGTCTTTTGTTTATTGCTTTTCTTTCTTTTCTTCCTTTTCTCTTTCTCTTCTTTCTTTCATTTTTGTGGGTTTTTCTTTCTTTGTATCCTTTTTTTTCTCGTTTCCTTCTTTAGTTCTTTCTTTTTGTTTTTTCTTTTCTATTGTTTCTTTCTTCATTTATGTTTTTTTCTTTTCTTTTCTTTGCTTTAATTTGCTTGCTTTCTTTTTTCTGTTTATGTTTTTTAATATTTTCTTTGCTTTACTTTCTTTGCTTTTTGCTTTTTTCTATTCTTTCGTACTTTTTTCTTTCTTTGTACTTTTTCTTTCTTTCCTTTTTTTCTTTCTTTTTCCTCTTTGTTTTGTCTTTCTGTTCCTTGTTTTCTTTCCTTTTTTTTTTCTTTCTTTCGTTCCTTCTTTCATTTTCTTTCTCTTTTTTCGTTCATTTTTTGTACTTTCTTTTGCTCTCT
>CM060333.1:55956891-55959391 GCA_030674155.1 Stramonita haemastoma
ACAGACAGACAGACAGACAGACAGACAGACAGACAGACAGACAGATAGACAGACAGACAGACAGACAGACAGACAGACAGATCGTTTATTGCCTTCCGCACAGTGGACTATGGAATTTTCTGTTGCAAGCAGCAGCAACAGCAGCAGCAGCAACAGCAGTGTCAGATTATATAACGTGTGGCCTTCACTTCGGTTCGCCAGAGTGCTGGTTGTCTTTCGCTTTGCAGTTGTTGTTGGTGTTGTTGGTGTTGTTGTTGTTGTTGCTGTTGTTGTTGTCTTCTTGCTCTGTCTCCATCAGTAATCTCCCTCTGTGATGACACTCTTTCACGCAAAGTACGCACGCACGCACGCACACATGAATTTGTATGCACGTATGGGCATGTACAAGCCGCCGCTGTAGTCTAGTGGTTAGGGCGTTGGACTCGTAATCTAAAGGTTGTGGGTTCGATCCCAGCTTTCGGCTTTGGCGTTGTGCCCTTGGAAAAGGCACTTTACGGCTATTTTCTCACCCCACCCAGGTGTAAAAGGGGTACCAACCTTGTGTTGGGGTTAACCCTGCGATAGACTGGCGTCCTATCCAGGGGGGAGTCTATGACTCTCAGTCGCTTAACGCCACAGAAACCGGGATAAGCACCGGCCTGATGAGCCTCTATAGGCTCGGGACAGACTTTAACTAACTTTTTATGGGCATGTACAGCACACACAGACACAGACACACAGTGTCACAGACAGACAGACACACACACACACACACTCTCTCTCTCTATCTCCCCCTCTCTCTCTTACTCTCTCTCTCTCTCACACACACACATAGATAGATAGATAGATAGATAGATAGATAGATAGATAGATAGATAGATAGATAGATAGATAGATAGATAGATAGATAGATAGATAGATAGATCGTCATCATCATCACCACCACCACCACCTCGACCATCGCCAAAACTCAAAATATCTAACGACAACAAACACTGACAATGCACACGAAGGAGAGAAAGCAGCAACACAAACAACAAACAATGCTCGTGACAATAACCCCCACCCTCCCCCCTCCCAACCATCACCACCACCACCACACCACCACCTCCACCAAATACTGCACAGCACAGCACAAGAAGACACAAGACACACAAGAAAGACGGAAGAGGAGAGAGGAGGAGGAGGAGAAGAAAAGAGGAGGAGGGGGAGAAGAGAGAAGAGAAAGGGGGGAGGAGGAGAGAAAAATCAATGAAACAAACGCTCTGAATCAGCAACACACACCACACACTCACACACACACTGCACGCACACGTGCACACTCGCACGCACGCGCACGCACGCACGCACGCACGACGCACGCACGCACACACGCACACACACACACTATCTCTCTCTCTTAACACACACACACACACATACACACACACACACACACACACACTCTCTCTCTCTCTCTCTACACACACACACACACACAACACACACACACACACACACACCACACACACACACACACACACACACACACACACACACACACACACACAACACACACACACCACACACACAACACACCACACACACACACACACACACACACACACACAACAACACACCACACACCACACACACACACACACACACACACACACACATATACACGAACCATCGACTTTGTCACCAGAACTATACACGCCATACTAGCTTCCTTACACGCTCTGAACTGATGATAGCAAGCAAGCGACAAAAACCAAGCCAGTACTGAACGCCCAACAAGTCAGCATTTATACCACCTAGCCAGCCACCTAGCCAGCCGCCTAGCCAGTCACCTAGCTGGCTAACGTTGCTTGCATGTGTGCACGCACGTGCGTTTATTTTTCTGTGGTAGGATCTTGGAAGGATATGTTTATTTATTTTAATTTTTTTTTTCATTTATTTATTTGTGATTGTGATGGTGATGGGTACTGGTGTCGATTTAGGGAAAGTTTTACTGTGAGAGATGTAAGCGTGTGCAATGATTCTAAGTACGTAGCTGACGTCAGTTTTTTTTTCTCTATGACGTCAGGGTTTTTTGGTGATTTTTTTTTGTCGTCGACACAGATGCAGAAAGAGAGGTGACAGTGAAGTAGGTTTTTTTCTTGGCGCACGTGGTATACGCTCGTGTTTGTGTTTTATTTGATTTGTTTATTTATAGGTTGAAATGTATTTTCTGGAGATGTTTGGGTTTAGTTTTGGAAAGGGTTAGTTTATTTGGTTAGTTATTTTTTTCATACATGCTCACATTGTTTGAATTCTATGGAAAAATTAAGTTTTTTTCTTTCTTTCTTTCGTTTCTTTCTTTCTTCTTTCTTTCTTCTTTCTTGTCTTTCTTTCTTTCTTTTTCTTTCTTTCTTTCTTTCTTTCTTTCTTTCTTTCTTTCTTCTTTTCTTTCTGTCCCCCTTTCTTTCTCTTTTTAGTCTGTTCCTTCTTTCGTGTTCAAGAGTTCAAAATTGAAGACTCTGATGTAACTTTCAGACAG
>CM060333.1:55974391-55976891 GCA_030674155.1 Stramonita haemastoma
TTTTGCGAGTATTTCTTTGGGGGCTATTTTTTGCGTAAAATGCAGATAAATTATCAGTTCTGAATGAACTTTGATAGATTTCCTTTCAAAAACAAAACAAAAACTAACCACCACCACCACCACCACCACCACCACCAAAAACCAAATTCTAGTCTAAATGTTCCCATGAAATTCTGCATGCATTCCTTGGGGGCATGTGCGCAAAATGCAGAGTAATTAATAATTTGTGGATGAACTTTGTAGATTTCCCTCGTGCCCCTTATTAATGTGCAGTGTTAAAGTGTTTTTGATACGCGTGACATAATTAAGAGAGACAGTCAATCGAAAAGGAAGCATGAAAAGGGGTTTGAAATAATGTGATTTGTTTATCTTTTGTTGTGTTTCTGGCATATGTAGTTAATATGATTAAGACTGACATGAATTTGTATAAAAAAATATTTTCGAAGTAAGTATGATTTGTTTACCCTTGTGTTTCGTTAGCTTAATTTTTTTTTTTAAAATAAGTTTTCTATTCGTAAAAAAAAATATTTCGATAGAATTCTAGCTTTTGTTTATCTTCTGTGTTTTTGATACGTGTAACAAAATTGAGAAAGATTTTGTATTGAAAAAAAAAAGCATTTCACATAGGAAGAACAACCATGGACAGGATCAATAGCTGAATATGTCCTAGTTCTCCTCACTGTAAAGTGCTTTCAAAATCAGTAACAGGATTAAGCGAGGCTTCATATCGAAAACAGCAGCAAAAGACTTAAGAAAGAAGTATGCTCTGTTTATCTTCTGTGGGAATGTGTTTCTGATAATAAACGAAACATAACCAGGGAGGCTTGATATCAGAGAAACAAAGATTTAGAAATAAACCTGGTCTACCTATTCTTCTGTTGGAAAGCCTTTCTGAATTACGAAACATAAACAGGAGAGGCTTGATGTCGAAAAAAAGGATTTAGAAATAAACTTGGCTACTTATTATTATTATTATTATTATTTTGTTGCTGCAGTGTGTTTTTGACATACGTAGATGAGGAGTCTATGCATAATGCAAATAGCAACACCACAAGTATGGAGCCATCAGCAAAACAAACAAAAAATATTGAATCAATAAAGCTGAATCCATGAATGTTGTCCTGAGTTATGCGCAACGGTTTGGCTTGTGACCAGACACGAGAAGAATCGTATAATTATATAAGTGAATAAACGTTTGATTTATAGAGTGCATAGAAATCTCTGCATTCATAGGCATCATGTGACGGTTGCGCTTCTGCCATTCAGGATCATTAGAGCAAAATGTCTGTCATCTTCTGGTCGATTTTTTTTGGCAAACTCATCAGGTTTGATGTCGGAGATGATGGCGTTTTGCTCCTTGTTAAAGATGGGGGTCGTGGCTGGCTGTGATTGTAGAAATAAAAGACGGAAAGCCTTTGATATGAAAAAGAAAGGAGGGTAAGGAAGGAAGGAAGAAGAAGGAATGAAGATGAGGAAGAAAAGAAGGGTAAAAAGAATGGAAGAGAGAGAGAGAGAGAGAGAGAGAGAGAGAGAGAGAGAGAGAGAGAGAGAGAGAGAGAGAGAGGGGGGGGGGGTAAACACATACACACACACACACACACGCACGCACGCACGCACGCACGCACGCACGCACGCACGCACGCACCACGCACGCACGCACGCACAACACACACACACACACACACACACAACACACACACGCGGGAGATCCACGAAAAGAAGGAGGGAAAAAGAAAGAAAAAAGAAAGATAGATAAAGAAACGATGGAAAGAAAGAAAAGAAAAAAAGGAAACAAAGACAGAAAAAAACAGGCAGAAAACAGGAAAGAAAGAAAACGGTAGCTAAGAACAAAGAAAGGGAGAAGGGAGGGGAGGGGGAGGGAAAAGAAGGCAGGAAAGAAACAAAAAGAAGAACGAAAAAGATAAGGAAACACAAAAAGGGGAAAAAAGGAATCAACAAGAAAAAACAGCTAGAAAAGAAAACAACAAAACAACAAGGCAAAGAAATCAATAATGTTGTGATCATTTATTCATTTATTTATTTATTTATATCGAAGATAATGGAATAAACACTTTTGTGCTTTTTTTTTTTAACGTTCAGTCTGCGTTTGTATGCAGTTTTGTAGATTTTGTCATCTGTTTCCCACCGGCACGCAATGGCCTACTCTTTTAAAAAGCGGAACAGGATTTAACATGTACGCAAGATGTTATGCGTGCGTTCACACACGGGGCCTCGGTTTATAGTCTCATCTGAAGGACAGTTTAAAAAACTAAAAAACCAACTACAAGATACCAGTAAAAGACACGCCCATTCTGTATATACCTGACACCAGTAAACCCACAGGATACCCCAGACGCTCTGTAACCACCCCTTCCCCCTCACTCCATGTGCTTGGGCACGTGCATACAAGCACAGGAACGCACGCACGCACTCACACACTACACTACACTACACTACACTACACTAACTACACTACACTACACACACACATACACTACAC
>CM060333.1:55979391-55986891 GCA_030674155.1 Stramonita haemastoma
AGAGAGAGAGAGAGAGAGAGAGAGAGAGAGAGAGAACACACACACACACACACACACACACACACACACACACACACACACACACACACACACACACACACACACAGATCACAGCTTCAGATCGATTCAGTCCCAAGCAGCATACAGTACAGACAGGAAATGATCAGCAGAGTCCAGACTTTTTTTTTTTTGGCGAGATTCCAGATTTCTGTGTCTCGATCTCCATTCCATCCACCGATGAATCGTTCAGTCAGGGTGAGCATGTATGGACTTATCTGCCTCAGTGACTAGACACCATTTTTGTTGTTGCTTCGATTTTACGTCTGTCCACTCAAAGTGATATTAGACGATGGGACGGGGAGGGAAGGGGGCAATTGTGTCAAAGTCAAACTTTTTATTTCCAGATGGTACATTGAGTAAGCAGTGCAATTGCTTTTTTTCATCAAGCCATCCATCTAAGAAAAAAAAGAGAGAAAAAATCATATATATATATATATATATATATTATATATTATATATATATATATATATATATATATATATATATATATATATATATATATATATATATATAATATATATATATATATATATAGGCATATTTGAAAAAGGAAAATGATGGATGGATGTGTGCAGTAAAATGGGTGTTTGTTTCTTAATAATGTATACAGTAAAACAGAATAGGGCTAAACAATGATAACAACAAGTAAATACATAACAATTGCTTGTATAGCCTATAACTATAACAAATGTCCTAAAGGTCTATTCATTAAAGATTTTGTTATACGAAACGCCAAATCTAAATTTTAAAAAACTCTTATCCAAGGATTTTTCCGAAAAAGAGGGTAAGAATGGTTTTAGAGACTGTTTTGTACAGCATTTTTGTTGTTGAAAAGATGCCAAGTCTTTTTTTTTTTTGGGGGGGGGGGAGGAGATGGGGTTAGCTAAGTGGTCAGAGCACTCGCTTTCCCCAATCCAAGGTTAAGCAGCATCGAGCGTAGTTACCAATAGGATGGGTGACCGTTTGCGCGCTTTGGCTTCAGTACAGTCCCCCCAGTTCACCCAGCTGTCAATGGGTACCTGCCCTCTATAGGGTCAGGGAAGGTAAAGCAGCGAGGGAGAGGAGATGGGCGAATATGCTGGCCCCTGGAGAAGCTGAGGTCTCATAGGTTATGGGACACTTTACCAAGATTCATTCATTTTCTCTCTCTCAACTGGAGCAATTTTTGTAGACGTTGCCACAGCATTTGACTGTATTGATCTTTATCTCCTTGTAAAAAAGCTGGCTATGTATGGTTTATATGCAGGTGCACTAAAACTGATTACCTTGTTTGTTGATAAAGACAACCTGTTTACCAAGGTTCAGTTATGTCGTCCCTTTTGCCTGTGAAGTATGGTATTCCTAAAGGTTCTGTGCTAGAACCTGTCCTCTTCTCAATATACATCAACGGTCTTCCTCACCATGCTTCTTCCTCTTGTGAGCTCTTTTGACGATACTGCGATGGTGAGGGTGGTGGTGATGATAGTGATAGTAGTGGTGATGGTGGTTGTGGTGGTAATGATGGTGATGGTAGCGGTGGTGAAAGTGGTGATGGTGGTGATGGTGGTATTGGTGGTGGTGGTGGTGGTGATGGTGGTGTCATGCCCAGCTGCTGTGGTGGGTAATGCTGAGGATGACCAGCAGGTGTTGATAATGGTCATTAGAACGGCAGGTGTCCATCTGCCACCGTCACTCCTAGTGTACAGCCAATCCACAGGGAAGGAATTGTCCTTCCAGCGTCGTTATGCAATCTCTCTCTCTCTGTGTCTGTCTGTCTCTGTCTCTCTCGCTGTGTCTCTGTCTCTGTCTGTCTGTCTGTCTCTCTGTCTGTCTGTCTCTCTCTCTCACACTCTCTCTCTCACTCTCTCTCTCAATGACAATGACACAATAAAATATTGTCATTGTCATTGTCATTGTCTCTCTCTCTCTCTTTGTCTCTAATTCAGTCTCTATCTCCCTGTCTGTCTCTGTCTCTCTCTCCCTGTCTGTCTTTCTCTGTCTCTGTCACTGTGTCTCGTGTGCGCCTGTGTGTATTTTCGTGCGTATGAACACGTGTTTATTTTGGAAATTGGGGCAACACATGCATTTTATTAACAGACTTCAGAATAAAGATTAAGCCTAAATGGTGTGCACACTTTGTGTATGTGTGTGTATGTGTATGTATGTGTGTCTCTACATGTATCTGTATGTGTTTCTGCGCGAGTGCACGCGTATGCATACGTCCGCAGGTGCGTGTCCGAGTGCTTGCACATGTACACACATACCCTTGCTTCCTTATGTATGTATGTGCGTGTATGTATGCATGTGTGTGTATATATGTGTGTGTGTGTGTTGGTGCTCTCGCGTGTGCATGTCTGTGCTCGCACACACACACACCTCGCCAGCATGCCTGCGTGCGTGGTAGGTACTTCCCAACATGCATGCGATGGGTATGTGCGTGTGTGTGGGCACAAAGCAAGATTAATGTCCAATCTCTTTGAGCAGCCAGAAGTCTATGAAGCCAGCCAAGCCGCCAGTAGCCTCTGTTCATTGTGTCTTGCTTGACCTTGTGTTTCTCGTGTAATGGACACAGCACCACTGGTCAGTTATTCATTGCCTGGACTACGGAGATGTCTTGGCTTTTGTTTCCCGTGCCAGACTTTGTGTCTGTGTTTCTGCCCGTTTATCTGTCAGTGTGTGTGTGTGTGTGTGTGTGTGTGTGTGTGTGTGTGTGTGTGTGTGTGTGTGTGTGTGTGTGTGTGTGTGTGACACTTTTTCTATATCGCACACACACACATACACACACACGCACGCACACACACACACACACACACACGCACGCACACACACACGCACGCACACACACACACGCACGCACGCACACACACACACATTCACACACATACACACACCCTTCAGATGAGACTATAAACCGAGGTCCCGTCTGCGAACGCACGCAGAACATCTTGCGCACACGTTAAAACCCGTTCCGCTTTTCGAAAGAGTAAGCCATTGTGTGCCGGTGAGAACGAATGATAAAATTATCAAAACTGCATACACACGGGGTCTGGATGTACAAAAAAAGCACATTAGTGCTTATTCCATTATCCTCGAAATAAAATAAAATACAAAACAAAACACACACACGTACACACGTACACACGTACACACACACACACACACACACACACACACACACACACACGCACACACACACACACTCACACACAACACACGCACACACACACACGTATCCCCCCTCCCCACACATATTCTTTACCTCCCTCTTCCCGTTCCTTTCCCACACACACACACACACACACACACACACACACACACACACACACACACACACACACACACACACACACACACACACACAGAGTGATGTGCCCTTACAACGGCTGTGATAGCCTCATTGTTCTCCCTATGCCAGACGGTGTCAGACAGCCAGCTCTAGTGATCTGACCTTTGCTGTTGTCACATATCCTGTCCTGTCCTGTCCTGTCCTGTCCCGCCCTGAGCCATGACAGCAATCATTGTCTTGTGCTCTGCTGACCCTCCTGTCTGTCTGTGTGTCTGTCTATCTTTCGGTCAGTGTGTTCATCTGTCTGTTTGTATATCTTTCGGTTAATGTGTTCATCTGTCTGTCTATCTTTCGGTTAATGTGTTCATCTGTCTGTCTATCTTTCGGTTAATGTGTTCATCTGTCTGTCTATCTTTCGGTCAAAGTGTTCATCCATCTATCCGTGGGACTATTTTGTATAAAGGATATATTATGATGATTAGAACGACAACGTGACAATGATAAAATGTGATTTTTTTGGGGGGTTGTTTTTGTGGTTATTGACGCTATTGTTGTCCATCATCATCATCCTCATCCTCATAGTCATCTGTGTGCTACAGTGGGAATGTCTGTAACCCGAACCCCCCCCCCCCCCCCCCCCCCCCACCACACCACCTCTACACATACCCCTAACACACACACACACACCACACACACACACGCACACACGCACGCACGCACGCACGCACGCACAACAAACAACACACAACATCTTGCGCACACGTTAAATCCTGTTCCGCTTTTCGTAAAAGTAGGCCGTTGTGTACTGGTGGGAACAGATGACAATATTTACACAACTGCATACACACGGGGACTGGATGAAAAAAAGCACAATGCATGAGTGCTTATCCCATTATCCTCGATATAAAAGAATAAAATAAAAATAAAATAAATAAATAAAACACACACACAACACACACCACCACACACACACACACGACACACACACACACACACACACACACACACACACACACACACACACACACACACACACACACACACACACACACACACACACACACACACACACACACACCCCGAGAGAACCTCCACAGTGCAGTGCTAGTGTTGTATGCAATGTCTCCTTCCTTCCCTTCTTCTTTCTTTCCTTTCTCTCTAGATCCTCCGTTGTATCACTATTGACAGATGGTGATGGATTGATGTTTTCAGTCGTTTATTTCATTATGTTCTCTTGTTTGCTCTTTACCTATTAACGCTTTTTGTTTTCTTTAATAATCAAAATAATTTTATTGTGACTTCTGACTTTTGCCTTCTGAATGAGTGCATTTTTATTACCTTATTATATATAGTAACCTTATTTCTTGTCTGTTGTTTGGTACTGCGTATAGTTTTATTGTTTAGTATAGTTTTATCTTGATGTTATCCCTGAAAAGGGCGGGGGCTGGATGTAAAAAAAGCACACGAGTGCTTATCTATTATCCTCGAATAAAGGAAATTGCTTTGCCTTGCCTTGCCTTGCCTTGCCTTGCCTTGCCTTGCCTTCTCTCTCTCTCTCTCTCTCTCCTCTCCTCTCTCTCACTCTCTCTCTCTCTCTCTCTCTCTCTCTCTCTCTCTCTCTCTCTCCTCCTCTCTCTCTCTCTCCTCTCTCTCTCTCTCTCTGTGACAAAATTTTATCCCTGAAAGGGGCGGGGACTGGATGTAAACAAGCACACGAGTGCTTATCTATTATCCTCGAATAAAAAAATTTGCCTTGCCTTGCCTTGCCTTGCCTTGCCTTGCCTTGCCTTGCCTTTTGCCTTGCCTTGCCTTGCCTTGCCTCCCTCCCTGCCTGCAGTCAGTGAAGGCATTTTCTCCTCATGGCCCAGTAGACAGACAGGGAGGGAGAGTAATCTGTAATGGCCGCCCTTCCACTCTGCTCCTCCCATTGTTGCATGGTCCAGTAGGGACTTTTCATGCCTGCGAAGAGAAAGAAATGGCTCTCTCTCTCACACACACACCTAGAGACATGATTATATATGCACAAACGCGCGTACATGAATGCACGGATGTGCGTTCGTGCACATACACACGCACTCACATACATAGACTTATTCACGCACACACACACACACAACACACTCGCATACATACACACACAAACATACACACAAACACACACACAAGAATACACACAGACACAAACACACAGACAGACACACGTATATTCTCTCTCTCTCTCTCTCTCTCTCTCTCTCTCTCTCTCACCACACACACACACACACACACACACACACACACACACACACACACACACACACACAACACTCTTCCCCCCCTCCCCCCCTCCCCAATCACGCCCCCAATCCCTCCCCCCAAACTCCCCCCCCCCCTTCCACCCTCCTTCCTCAGGTGTCTATCTGCTTTGTACATAAAACAAAGCAAGTAGTCTGGAACACTGGGTATAATACTAGCTAGTGTGGGTTTGCGCAGTGTGTGTCATTATCCCAGTCCTGCAGTGTACCACTACACTCTGTCACATCAGGATCCCAATCGGGACTAGTGCGTGGGAAGCAAGTGTTGTATTGCATTCGGGGGAAAACCAAAAAGCCACATAGCAGCAGTAGTGGCCAACTTCAACAAACCTGGCCGGCCCCACTTCACTGACAGAGTTAGCTTAGGTTCAAAGTGCTGTATGCATCTTCTAGAAAATCAAGCTGGTCTACTAACACACACGCACGCACACGCACACGCACGCACGCGCGCATGCAAGCACACACATACACACATATTTTATATGCCATTAAAATTTTTATATATATATATATATATATATATATATATATATATATATATATATATATATATATATATATATAAAGAATTGCTGAATGATTCTTAATTTCATGATCGTAGAGTGTGGCTCGAATATTTTATAAAATTTATATATGGAGTGTAGCCTCAGACTTTGTTTTTACATTTAGGCTGGGGAAAACCTCCCTGCAAAGATAAGAGCATTCGTCCATTGTAGTGTCAAGAATGGTCAGCACTCTCTGACCCCTGTAAAGACCAGTCCTGACTGACCACACAACCAGATTCTGTGTAGTCTGGCATCTCTGTGTCCGGTATCTCTGTGTCCAGCATCTCTGTGTCTGACATCAGTGCTGTAGAGGTAACGCACCTGCCTAGAAAGCCCAAAGTCCGGGTTCAATGTGTGTGGTGGTTCGATCCCCCGTTTTTAGTCCAAAACTCCCCCCCCTCTCCCCCATCCACTAGACTGTGTGTGGTGGTCTAGGTGCTAGTCTTTCGGATGAGACAATAAAGCAAGTCCCGGCGTATTATACATCTTTAGCGCATGTAAAAGAACCAACAGCAACAAGTGGGTTGCCCTGAAAAAAATATCCGTAGATAGAAAAGCCACTCTGATAGAAAAACAAATATAATTTCAGACAGGAAAAAAATGGGTGGCGCCACTCTTGTGGCGACGTGCTGTCTTTGAGAAGAGCAGCCCCGGAAATGTACACAGCAGAGTTTTCTGCGTGAAATTCGGGCTGCTCTCACCCGGGAGAGCGCATGGCCACAAGAGCAGCGTCACCCATAATTATTATTTTGTTCTTTTTCCTGTCTGCAACTGTATTTGTTGTCACTATCAGAGTGACTTTTTTTTCTACAGAAGTTTGCCAGGGGACAACTCTCGTGTTTGCCGTGGGTTCTTTTAGTGCGCTAAATAAAGATGATAATAATGATAATACTATACATCTCACTGTCTGGCATTTCTCGATCCGCTGTCCTCCTATGTAACCTCTGAACTCTTGTGCCCTCAATCAGCCGGAGCACGAGTGTTGCACGTGCAAGTGACAGGGAGGATGGAAGGGGGGGGGGGGGGGAGAGGGGCTTTGGTGTCGTCTGCTGACCTCTCTTAAACTGTCTGATCTGTTCTATCTGTTCTGTCTGTCTGCTTTTGTGTGTGTGTGTGTGTATGTGTGTGTGGTGTGTGTGTGTGTGTGTGTGTGTGTGTGTGTGTGTGTGTGTGTGTGTGTGTGTGTGTGTGTGTGTGTGGTGTGTGTGTGTGTGTGTGTGTGTGGTGTGTTGTGTTGTGTTGTGTTGTGTGTGTGTTATTATTATTATTCTTTTATATCGAGGATAACAGAATAAAGCAATCATGTGCTTTTTTTCATCCGGTCCCCGTGTGTAT
>CM060333.1:55996000-56031661 GCA_030674155.1 Stramonita haemastoma
GCAAGAAAAACAAAGAACAAACAAAAACAAAACAAAACAGAGAAAAGGCGCAATAATTAAAGAGTAAACATGAGAATATGATGAGGTTAAGTGAGTGAAAACATCAGTTCACCACCATCTATCATCAAAATAAGTCCCATAAAACATAAGATTTTGATAAAAGGGGAGAAAGAACAACAACAACAGGTAAGGAATATGACAGAGATACAATATTAAGGTAATGTTATAAAAAGGCACTCATTCAGAAACAAAATATGAAGTAAGAATCAATGATGATTTTGATTTGAATAATAAAACAAAAACAAAACAAAAAAACAAACAAATAAACAAACAAAAAGAGAGAGAGAGAGAATTTCCAGCAGGATGAGGTGTGGTTCGTTATTTTTGGTGCATCAAGTGGATTAGAGTGCGATTTTTGAAGGTTGTTAATGATTGGCGCTGACTAATTGAATCAGGAAGGGACATCCCCAGCATAGGGCCTTCTTTGTTATTACTAAAATTCATAACGGAAGGCTGCTTCAAGGGAGTTAATTAGAAACACCCCCAAAGCAACTACTCGATCTGTATCGATCTATATTTTGCACATGTTACATCATTTAAACCAGATAAAATTATTATTCTGGTTCTAGATATCCCATGAACATACCTTTTTTTAACTTCTTAATTTTTTTTCCATTCTTACAAAAATCAGTGAAAATAGATATGATTATGCCTGAACATTGAACATTGTAAGCTCTGGTAAACATTCACAAACTGGATGCAGTAAAAACGGAGATGCAAAATAATTTTCTGGCTGTGAGTGTGTGTAGGCTTGCCAATGCACTTATAAAAAATAAAAGAAAGAAAGAAAACAGATTGTCGAATCTAGACCTAATGCAGATGCCAGTACCACTAACTCCCCCCCCCCCCCCACCCCTGTGTGAAGGATAGGTTGTAGCAGGCTGTCATGTGTCAGGTTTTTAATTGAGTTAATAAATAAAAGCACTGTAAAACTTTAACCCCCCCCCCCTCCCCACCCTGCTAATACAAACACACACACACCCCCATATTATGCTCGTTCATACTGGAATTGAAATCACATTGCACATGAATCTTGAGGAAGTATATAAACAACTGCGTACTGCAGAGAACGACTAGACTTCTAAGATTGACAATGGTGACAGGATAGCCTAGTGGTCAGAACGTTGCTGCGCTCGCAATTGGACGAACCGGGGACGCCTTCGAGATTTTTTTCCTGGAGTTAACTAACATCAGTGCTGACTCCACTCTCCACAAAAGTCCTTCGGATGAGACTATAAACCAAGGCCCTGTGTTTGAACGCACTCAGAACATCTTGTGCACATGTTAAATCCTGTTCCGCTTTTCGTAAGAGTAGGCCATCGTGTGCCGGTGGAAACAGATGACAAGATTTACAAAACTGCATACACACAAGGACTGGATGTAAAAAAGCACACAAGTGCTTATTCCATTATCCTCGATAAAAAATAATAATAATAAAAAGAAAGGGGGAAGAGAAAGAGGGAGAGATAACAAAGTAACAAGGGGGATAGTGATTTGATTTGATTTGATTTGATTTGTTCTTTTATATCGAGGATTGATTTGATTTATTATTTTATATCGAGGATAATGGAATAGGGGGGGAGGGATAGCCTAATGGTCAGAACATTGCGCTGGCAATTTGAGGACCGACTCGAAGAGATTTTTCTCCTAGTGCAAGAGAGAGAGAGAGAGAGAGAGAGAGAGAGAGAGAGAGAGAGAGAGAGAGAGAGAGAGAGAGAGAGAGAGAGAGAGAGAGAGAGAGAGAGAGAGACAAGGCAAGGCAAGGCAAAATATTTTATTCGAGGATAATAGATAAGCACTTGTGTGCTTTTTTACATCCAGTCCCCGCCCTTTTCAGGGATACATCAAGTTGAAAAAATACTAAACAATAAAGCTTTATGCAAACCAGACAACATACAAGAATAAGGACACTATATATGATAAGGTAATAAAAATGCACTCGATCAGAAGACAAAAATCAGAAGTCACAATAAAAGATTTTGATAATGAAAGAATAGAAAAGTGTTAATAGGTAAAGAGCAAACAAGAGAAGAGAATAAACAACTGAAAACATCAATCCACCACCATCTGTCAAAAATTATACATGTGACATAAATCATACATTTGGATAAAAGGGGGAAAAAAAATTTTTTAAACTAATATCCTTATTGGAGGGGGGGGGAGATACTGCCAATAAAAATATAAATAAAATCAACAATTATAATGATCCAAATACCAAAAGTAAGGAACCATGCCAAGTATCAAACAACAGGCAAGAATTAACACAGAGATACAATATTAAGGTAATGTTATAAAGTCACTGATTCAGAAACGAAAATGAGAAGTAAGAATCAATGATGATTTTGAGTTGAATAAAGAAAGCAAGAAAAACAAAGAAAAAACGAAAACAAAACAAAACAAAGAAAAGGCGCAATAATTAAGAGTAAACATGAAAATATGATGAGGTTAAATGACTGAAAGCATCAATCTACCACCATCTAACATCAAATAAGTCCCATAAAACAAGATTTTGATAAAGGGGAGAAAGAACAACAACAACAGGTAAGGAATACGACAGAGATACAATATTAAGGTAATGTTATAAAAAAGCACTCATTCAGAAGCAAAATATGGAGTAAGAATCAATGATTATTTTGATTTGGATGATAAAACAAAAACAAAACAAACAAAAAAAACAAATAAACAAACAAAAACAAAACACACACACACACACACACACACACACACACACCACACACACACACACACACACACACACACACACACACACACACACACACACACAAAAAGGCGCAATGATTAAAGAGCAAACATGAGAACATGATGAGGTTGAATGACTGAAAACATCAATCCACCACCATCTGTCATCAAAATAGTTCCATACAACATAAGTTTGATAAAAGGGGGAAAGAACAACAACAACAAACCCAACTCACACACACACACTCACACACACATACACACACACACACACACACACACACACACACACACACACACACACACACACACACACACACACACACACACACACACACACACACACACACAAAAGGGCGCAATAATTAAAGAGCAAACAGAGAATATGATGAGGCTAATGACTGAAAACATCAATCCACCACCATCTAGCATCAAAATAGTCTCATAAAACATAAGTTTTGATTAAAGGGGAGAAGACAACAACAACAAAAAACCCAACTCACACACACACACACACACACACACACACACACACACACACACACACACACACACACACACACACACTCACACACACACACACACACTCTCTCTCTCTCTCTCTCTCTCTCTCTCTCTCCCCTCTCTCTCTCTCTCTCTCTCTCTCTCTCCTCTCTCTCTCTCACACACACACCACACACACACGCACACGCACACGCACACGCACACAGAGGGAGGGAGGAGGAGAAGGGGGAGAAGGAGAAGGGGATATAATTGGTTTATTATTTTTGGTGCATCAAGTGGATTAGAAGGTGAATTTTGAAGGTTGTCAATGATTGATGCTCTTTAATTGAATCGGGAAGGGAGTTCCACAGCACAGGGCCTGAGTATAGTAAACTAGATTTAAACAAGTCTATTCTTGGGATTGGGACACTTGGCTTTTCAGTATTTCTGGAATGATTCATTGCGAACTTATCTCTTAAGGATGTGGGGACAGCTCCTGCCATTATCTTAAACATAAAAATGTCTTTGTTATATTTTAGTCTTTGTTGTAGGGGGAGAATATTTAACTGGGTATAATCCACTTCAAATAAAGTTGTTTTCTTCAGGAGGATAAGTTTGAGAGCACGTTTATACAGACTTAGTAACGGTTTCATAGTGTTTGCACTGGCAGAATCCCATAGGGTTGAGGCATAGTCTATTGAGGATTGTATGTAAGCTTGGAAGAATAATTTCCTTGAATTGTGGTCAAGGAAATGTTTAATTTTAGTCAACTGGTATACTCTTTGGGACAAATATTTGCATAGATGAGATATGTGGTAGAACCAGCTGAGATTTTCATCGATTGTTACTCCTAGAACTTTGTGATGAGAGGTTTGTTCAATTGCTTCCTTTCTTATATGGATTGGAAACTGTTTATGAGGTAAATTTTGTCGCTTTTGTCTGGTGGTGATAAGCATGCATTTTGTTTTTTGGGGGTGAGTGAGACATATGGTTCAGTTCTGTCCATTTGACAAGATCATTGCAGCTTTGTTGTAATATGGTTGCAAGAGAGTCAATGTCGTTATGGCTTGTATGTATGGTTGTATCATCAGCAAATAGTTCACATTTAGATTTGATAAGTAGAGGAAGGTCATTTATGTATAAGGAAAAGAGAATAGGTCCTAGTATAGATCCCTGTGGTACTCCATAATGAATGGGTTTTAGATTGGATGTGGATGTAGTTGTTGAGACACACTGTTGTCTGTTTTTAAGATAAGAAGCAAGTAGTTCTAGACTATCTGATGATAGATTGTACAGTTCTAGCTTTCTGATGAGGAGTGTGTGGTCAATTGTATCAAATGCTTTTTTGAAATCTACAAATAATACTCCACAAAATTTGTTTTCATTAATGTTTGATAGCCAATTGTCTATGAGACTAGTCAGTGCAGTATGACATGAGTGATTTTGTCTGAATCCTGATTGATTAGGGTGAAGAAGGTCGTTAGTGTCTATATGACGGACTAAGTGTTTATTTATATGTTTTTCCAGGGGTTTTGAAAGGAGGGATATAATAGAGATTGGCCTATAATTTGAGGGATCTGAAGTGTCACCAGATTTGTGGATGGGGATTACTTTAGCAGTTTTGAAGGCATTGGGAAATAGTTCTTTTCAAGACATTGGTTATATACATATGTTAGGGTGTCTGTGATAACTGGAGCTGACAGTTTCAGAATTCTGCTGTCTATTCCATCAAGACCTCGTGTCCTTGATTGTTTGAGGTGAATTAAATAATTATAGACCTCAAAAACTGAAATGAATGGTATGTGAAGTTTTGACGGAATATGCTTGTCTTGGCAGTATTGTCTTAATGTGTTGAGGTTATTGGATTTTGAATCATCATTGTTAACAACGTTAGTAGAGACGTTTATGAAATGATTGTTGAGTTGTTCAGCAGTAACATCTTTGATTACATTTGATTTGGAAGATGATTGTTTATTTGTTATTTGATTTATGGCCCTCCAAATAATTTTTGAGTTTTGTTTGGAAGACAGTAAATCTTGGAAATATTTCTTTTTTTCTTGACGTTTCTGTGAGTTTATGGCGTTTCGTAATCTATTTGACTCTTCATGATATTTATGTTTTTTAATAAATCTCTAAGATAACATGCTTCTTCTAGTTCTTTTGTAATCCAAGGCGGTTTGGGACATGTTTGACCCTTATGGTTTTAAGTGGAGCATGTTTGTTGTAGATTTCAGTGAAGGTTTTTTATCCAGAATTCAATGGCCCTGTCTGGATCAGTAATGTTTAATGTTTCTGAGAGCATAGAGTTTACTTAGATCAAGAAGGAAAAGCTGTTCATTAAATTTTGCAAAAGAACGATATGTTATGGTTTTATGTCCAGGTTTGGGAAATTTTTGCTCCTTTTTTTGACCATGTAGTACAGACTGGGTAGTGATCGCTGCAGTTATAGACAGGGACACATGTTTCTATGATGTTTTTGGGATTTGATACGTAGATGTGATCAATTATTGTGCTTGAATTTTGGTGTGACTCTCGTGGGTAAACTAACTAGTTGGTGAAGGTTGAATGAATTAGTAATTTGCGTCCATATATTATTTACTTTTGTTAAATCAATATTAAAATCACCTAGTAGTATTACTTCCCTGGATTCTAATAGAACTACATTCATCATTTCGTCAAACTTGTCTATCCAATTTTTTCTTTCTGCTGGATTCCTATAGCAGAATCCCATTGCAATAGGTGGTGAACCTTTCATGGAGATTTCAAACCAGACAGATTCTACATCACAATGTTCAAGATGAATGAGACGCTTGAATGTTATAGATTCACTAATGTAATATGATGATTCCTGTTTCTTTTTGCCTTTGTGGATCCTTTCGTATGATTTTATATCCTGGGATATATAAATCAGTGTCTACTATGTGCTTCGAGAGTCTTGATTCAGATAGCCCTAGTATGTGAAATGGTTTGCCATGGTTTCTAATAAGTGTTGATATGTCTTCAATTTATTGACTGCATGATTTATATTTAAGTGACAAATTCGTAGGCCTTCCTTAGAGGGCCACGTGTTGTGTCTTGAATGCATCAGTTTTGTTGGTTTTTGCTGGAGATGTGATAATGTGTCCTAAGACAAAGAAAAGGTGAAAATCAATTAGAGATGAATAGGAATAAAGGGTAGTGGGCACTCAATAGGGTAAGGATGAAAGTAAGAAAAAAGTGAAAAAACTAGACTGATTTTAGTTGCTCGATGTGAAATGTTGTTAAAAAACTGAAGGTGACAATCAATGAGAGATAATTAGGAATAAAGGGGAGTGGGCACTCATAGGAGGAAGGATGAAATGTAGGAAAGAAAGGGGGAAAAAGAAAAAAGACTGCTTTCAAGTTGCTCAGAAAAATACACCAACAGTGTATATAAATATAGATCTATAACCCAATCCAACCAACAACAATGTAATGTAGCAACAGGAAGGGTGAAAAATCTATTTTATATGGAATAAAGGGGATGTGAGTGGGGCACTCAAATTAGGGGTATGATGTAATGTAAGAAGAAGAAAAAAAAATTCAATAGTTACTCAGAGACACACAGACACAATCAAACTAACAACAATATAAAATGGCCAATATAAGAGACAAAAACAAACAAAACAAGACAAAAACAAAAAGAAAATGTATATGAGCTGTGGGTGGTCCAATAATACACACACTTCTGAAGGTGACTTATTCGTTTCACTGGTGATTTGGTGATAAATGTCACAAGATGTCGATTATCACGCACTCCACAGTTTGGGTGAATCACCGATGCCCAATCACCAAGTTGAACACACTTTGTCCAGTGACTGTCAAGGTCCCTCAGCAACAATCAGGGAGAATTCCTCCTAGTGCTCACATTCACAATGTTTCTGCTTGCGTTGTTTTCACACGAATGAATGTCTTTGCAAGAACGAAGATATTTGGAGCACAGGAGAGTATTCATACACAGGGTGTATGCACACAAGTCTGTTCAATGTCACAACCTGAAAACAGCGATTGATCAGTAGTAACTGGCACAGCACACATAAACCAACGGTCTGATCCCCCCCCTGGGATGGAGATTGCAATGTCCTTGACAGGCATCCTTCACCATTATAAGTCAAAAACAAAACAAAAAAACCCCACATTAATCAATAGGCTAACATTAAATCAACTCTCAGAAGGAACACCCACCCACCCACACACACATACGCACACACTCAAGGGGAACAATTAGCTGAGCAGATTTTCACAAGAGGCCCAATAAAAAGAGGAACAGAAATTTCACAAGAGGCCCAGATAAATAAAACAGTAACAAGAATTAACAGATGTACAGTAAACCAACAACAATTTAAGGAGATACCACAAGACAAATGAAAGCAAGAGCCTCCCCCCCCAGGAAAAAAATTAAACAAACAAACAACAGCAAAAAAAACTACTTAAGCAAGAAAAAACAGCAACAAACAAACAAACAAACAAAAACAAAAAAACAACAACAAAGAAACAAAACAAAAGAAAAAACAAACACACACACACACACACACACACACACACACACACACACACAAACACACACACCACACACACACACAACACACACACACACACAAATCAACCAACCAACCAAACAAACAAACAACCCCCCCCACACACACAAACAAAACAAAAACAAAACAACAACAAAAAAAACAAACAAACAAACAAACAAAACAAAAAACAACAACAAAAAAACACACCCAAACCAACCAAACCAAACCGAAAACAAAACACACACACACACACACACACACACCACACACACACAACAAATCAAGAAGCAGAAACAAAACCCCCCCCCCCCCCCCCAACAACAAAAAGTATAAGAACAAAAACAAAAACAAAAAAACAAAACAAAAACAAAAATCGCACAAGGACAACAACGCTCTAATAAATACAAAAAACAACAATCAAAAAATAAAATGAAATAAAAATAAATAAAGAAATAGAAACCCAACTCCCCCAAAAAAAACAAACAAACAAAACAAACAACAACAACAACAACACAAATCGCCCAACAACAACAAACAGAAAACAGAGAGAAAGCAATAATAACTGAACCAAACCAAAATAAAACAAACAAAGCAAAATGAAATAGAATGAAAATCAAAAAATCAGATTGTAAGAAGTCAACAAGAGGAATGAATACAATCCACACACACTTCCAAAGAGGCGACATGGTGAGAAGGGGTGTCAACAGCAATTTCTCTCTCTCTCTCTCTCTCTCTCCCTCTCTCTCTCTCTCTCGTCTCTCTCTCTCTCCTCTCTCTCCTCTCTCTCTCCTCTCTCCTCTCTCTCTCCTCTCTCTCTCTCTCCTCTCTCTCTCTCTCTCTTGCTTCCTCGCTCCCTCGCTCCTCTCTCGCTCGGCTGACTAGTTTGCTGGCAAGGGTTACAAAAGGGCCTGTTGGATAGTTGTCAGGAGGACCTCAAGGAGTTTTTGTTTGTCTTGTGACTGAGGGGTCCTGGAGTGCCCCCAGGCATTGTATTTAGGGGCAGAGGGAAGGGGTGGGAACTGCTTATCGTAGTCCCCGCTGTACTCAGGTTCGCTGTTAGGCAGGCCGTACCGCTTATTGTAGTCGCTGCGGCGTGGTCGGGCTTTGTTCTCAGGCACGCTGTTCTGTATCCGAACTGCTTATTGTAGTCGTGGCGGCGGTGTGAAGAGGCGTCGTAGTCAGGTGGACCGTCGGCGGGCCGAGGGGCTTTAGGTGTTGGGGGAGACCATGGGCCCTTGGCAGGATGGGGCTGTTCTTTGTTGTTGGGCACAGCTCTATGGATGGACTGTGAGCCCCAAGTGAGCCTTTGGCTCGTGGAGTGGGCTGGAGTGGGGAGCAGAGGTTTTGATTTTGGTATGCGGTACAAGTTGTTGGTGAGGACCGCAATACCATAGGGACTTGGGTGGAAGGGGTCCTGGTACTTGTAGAGTGACTTCTTGGGCGCCCCACTTTCAGTCTGAAAAGAGGAGGTGTGGTTGATAAAACTCACCCCCTCTTCTGCACAGACTTTGGAGAGGCTGGCTTTGGGAGTCCCTCACGGCTTTGGTGGCATGGTGTGGGCCATATGGAGGGAGGATTGAAGAGGCTTTTATGCTGGCAAGGGGGAAAGCCTGGGGTAGTCCTCTGACTACACGTTGCCATGTCGCACACTCAACTGGGCCACTTTGTAAGCAGCTGTTGATGCCTACATGGAAAGTGACTCCTTTGACGTGTGGAGAAGGAGGAAGGGTGGATAGCCACTTCAGCAGGTGTTGGACAGTCAGGCCTGGCACTGACAGGTTTCTTGCTGTCCTCCATGGGGAGAAGTTCTGTCTCCAACTGCTCTTAAGACAGAGTCACCAATGAGTAACTCTTGGCTGGCAGTGGGGACAGTCTTTCTCAGTAGTGTCTCTAAAGGTGTTGGGAAAGGGGATGCTGGAGGGGTGCCTTGGAGTAGACAGTGGGAACAGGACTTTTTTTACTTTTATCTTTTGGTTGTTGCAGAAGGGCTGGTGGAGGGGGTGGTTTGGGGCTGGGGTTTTGGTCAGGATCAAGGGGTGAAAACTTGTTATTAGTGGGGATTGTGGATATAATTTCTTCATCAATTGGGGTGTCTGATATATCAGAGAGGGAGTCACTTAAAAGAATTTTGGAAGTGTCTGTTAGTTTTTTGGTATGGGTCTTTGGAGTGGAAGTGACTGGATGGTTGTTGGAGTGGGATGGTAGGTATGATGTAGTAGTTGATGGTAGGGCTTTCTTTAATTGATTGATTTCTTTATTGATGTGCTTTTGCCAGTTGTCGAAGGCAGAAGGCTTTTGGCTTGACTGTCAACTGTTTTCTGCAATTGATTGTTTTGCTGAGTAAGGTCAGCAATGGTTGACTTCAGTGTTTGTTCTGTGGCTTTTATGTGGTTTTTTGTTTGGACTGTGCTGTCTTTGCTGGTGCTGGCTGTTATCTCTATCTGTTGGTGTAAGTGTTTATTCTCTGTTTGTAATGCATCGACCTGTGCTTTGAGGGCAGTGATGGTGGAGATGGCTGCAGACAGCTGGCAGTGAACTTGTGTGAGTAGGGCTGAAGTGGCCAAGCTGTGGAGGCTGGGTGGACATTTTTTGTGGATATGTGATTTTGTCCCACATGGTTGTGAAGACAGGGGGAGGTGGTAAGAAGTAGATAATAGAAAGGCTAGAGTCAGGGAGGTGGTGGTGCTGGTACTGGATGGAGGGGGGGTGGTAGTGTTGAGGGAGAGAGGTTGGATCAAAGGGGTTTGTGGGTGAGAGGTGTCATTGTCGAGGGGGTGGGGTAGGGGGGTTGTGTCAATACACTGAGAGTCAGCTGGAGGGGCAGAGGAGCTGGGGTTGCTGGGGAGATGGTTCAGTAGAGATGGCATCAGCTGAACACTGAGGGAGCTGGCTTGAAGGTGGGGAGGAAGGAGGGGGAGGAGGAGGAGGAGGTGGTGCAGGCAACTGATTGTCTCCTGGCAACATGGTGGGAGAACTGTCCATTGCTGGGGGCAGGGTAACAGTAGGCGAAGGTGCAGTGATGGCTAACAAAGTTCCAGGCACAGACAGATACACAGGGGAGGAAGAGGGATCAGTGGGGTTTCCCTCACTTGCACAATCACAAATACTATTCACTATCTTCTTCAAAATGTCAAATTCTTTCTCCAACCACTCCTGGCATGTATTTCCTTGAATCAATACGGTTCCCGTTGAATGAAATATTGTTATTGTTAGTAGTTTCGAACTGTCTAGGAAGAGCTGCAGGAATGTTTTGAAAAGTTGTGGTGGAAGTGCAGGTAGGTATGTGTCTAGATTTGGTATGATTTCTTCTGATTGTGTCAAGTCCCGCCATGTGGTTGTTGCAGTGTCTGACTTAAGTGTGTCTATATATCTGTTGTGTAGTACTGTTCTCCATGTAGGTAGGTGTTTGTAAGCAGCTACGAATTTTACCTGACGACTATCTTTCGTGAACTGAATGTTTGCTAATGATAATGAATGTTTGGCACTTTCCGATCTGGTTGTTGGTCGCATTGTGGAAGGTATGTTGGAGGTAGAATTACATCACTAATTTCAGAAAAGAGAAGAGGAAAGTCACGGCAATAGAAAGAAAAAAATAAAAAATAAAAAATAAAATAAAAAAAAAGAGAGAGAGAGAGAGAGAGAGAGAGAGAGAGAGAGAGAGAGAGAGAGAGAGAGAGAGAGAGAGAGAGAGAGAGAGAGAGAGAGAGAGATTTTATCTGCTAGTTATCAATAATTGTTTTTTTTTTTTATTACAAATTCTCTCTGAGTTTATCGTAATTATAAGACACATTTATCCAAGAAGTGAAATTCATCTTCTGATTTGTGGAGTGAGATATTGACATTTTCTGTCCTCTGGATTATATTTTGGTGTCTGTCTCTCTATCACAAAATCATGGCATACTATGCGAAATCTACAGCAAGTCTTAAGGCTTTTATTATGGCACTTTATTTCATAGGGTTCTAGTCTACATTCCCTTGTAGCAAAATCATGAAATATTAGTGTGGGGAACTTTTTTCGGACAAACCCACAATGCTTGCTACAGATCCTCCAGGTTTCTATGAGCTACAGAGCTCAGTAGATGCACAGCAAGAGTACTCTGCTTTCCCCATGCATGTTTTTGAGTCCATTGTACAAAGAATACTCTAGACTGTGTTTTTCTATCCATCGTGTCTATCTATTATTCTGCTACAAATGATCCTATACTACTCTAATAGACGAGTTTCAATATATGAGTGCGCGCGCGTAGGCCTATGTGCGTGCGTCCATGCGTGCGTGCCTGCGTATGTGTGTGCCTGCCTGCGTGTGTGTGTTGTTGTTGTTGTTGTTGCTCATGGTTAAGTCTTTATGTTTCATGTATGAAAACTCTGATTATTTTCTCTCTGTTTTCGAATTTATTCTTGCCATCATAAAATATTCCAATGTGTTTTTTCTTTCTATTTTTTTATTTATTTGTTTTTGCTTTATTCTTGGCGTCATAAAATATTCCTTTTTTTTCTTTCGCTTTATTCATGGAATATTTTTTTTTTTTTTTTTTTTTTTTTTTTTTTTTTGCTGCCTCGTCTTCTGTGACGTTCCCGTACTGCTGTTCCCACGCCGCTCATTTCAATCTCCCCGCCACAGCCATACCCAGATTAGTTGTGTCTCACCCCCGGGGTCGGGAGTCCACAGGGAGCTCATCAATATTAGGCCGCCGCGGGGCCACCAGCCAGAGGGGCCCTGCACTTCTGCTGGGTCACTTTGGTGGTGTTCAGTGGTGCCTGTTCTGAGCTAACATACGCAGGACACCACCTACTAAGCCCCCTACTAACGACAGTATTAGCTCAGTCGCGGAGCCAGACTGAGTGAGTCACCCACCCAAGGTGGCGACCACCACAACGTCCCTCCAACGACCGCCTCCCCACGAACCCCCAACCCCAAAGGCTTTGACACAAATTCACCACAGGCACAGAAGCGTATGGGGAAACCGAATCTGAGGTCACCATGAGACCAGAGCAACGGAGGCCACCGAATCAGAGGCAATTTTTTTTTAATTATTGCATGATGATCAATGATGATGAAGATGATGTAATGATGCTGCTGTGGAGGTGCATCCGCTTTGAGACTACTTGACAGGGTTGTTCTCTACGCTTACTGTCATAATATATCCCGGCGTCAACCAGGCCCGAGAGATACAGACACCTGCAGTGTTGGTCAGGTAATTTGAGCAACACTCTCAAATTCGCATCCGTAAAGTGGATGAAGCTCGACTGTGTGGTCCCAGTCTCCCCACTGAGCCCACAGCACACTCACTCTGGGTAGGAGCCGGCCGGAGCCCGAAAAAATCCCTATGACTTATGGGATTCGAACCCGCGACCTTCCAGTCCGGAATCCACGGCGCTAACCACTGCGCCATGGCGGCTGGTTTATTCATGGAATATTGTTTTTTTTTTTTTTTTTATTTGACAAAATGTACGGCTGGATGCAATTTCTATTTTTATCATTGGACTAGCTGGCTCTTTCAGGTTTTTTCTTTCAATTGTGAAAACTTGTGGTCGGATATTACACCTAGGCATATGCAACTCTGCAGAGACTTCCATAAATGGCGCGCTCGCACACACACACACACACACACACACACACACACACACACACACACACACACACACACACACACACACACACACATACACGCATGTGCGCGCACGCGCACACACACACACGCACACGCACGCACGCTCGCACACACACACATGTGCACGCGCGCGCACACACACACACACGCGCACGCATGCACACATACACATACACGCGCGCGTGCACATACACACACATACTACATACACACACACGCGCGCGCACACACACACACACACACACACACACACACACACACACACTCACACTCACATACACACACTACATACACACATTATTAGAGAAGTGTGCATTGGTGATTGTTGTGTTGAGTGTGGAATTAGAGAAGTGTGCATTGGTGATTGTTGTGTTGAGTGTGGAATTAGAGAAGTGTACATTGGTGAATGTTGTGTTGAGTGTGGAATTAGAGAAGTGTGTATGTTTAAAAGAGTAGGTTATTGTGTGCGGTGGGAACATGACAAAATTGCATATATACATGGGGACTGGATGTCAAAAAAATCTTTTTAACTGTGCTCATTCCACTATCCTCAAAATTTAAAAAAATGTATTAAAAAAAATTATTGATACATACCAGCTTTTCCCCTCTTTCACACACACACGCACACACGCACGCACGCACGCACGCACGCACACACTCACTCACTCACTCACTCACTCACTCACACACACACACACACACACACACACACACACACACACACACACACACACACACACATATATGCATGACTGCATATAAATCTGTGTTTATTCAGATTAAACATAGCTGCATACAAACTGATCAGAGCAACATCAGCAGATAGCTTACAATCGACAGAAAGCACCTACTGAAATAATTTAAAAGTTGGTAGACATGTTCAAATCAAACACAATAATATTCATGTTCAGATCAAACACAATAATATTCTTTTATCATACAGTTGCTACTCTAACAAATCAAATCAACCTACCTCTTTTCCAAATTTTGCTGCAACCACATTTTGGTTGCAAGCTTATAATGATTGAAGGTTAAACAAACAGCAAAACAAGCTACAATTGCAAGAAAACTAGGCAACCCCCCCCCCCCCCCCCATCCCTTTAGAAAAAGATAATACACAAAATACAAGGCGTTCCAGACATACATTGGTAAAGGTTTTTAGGCATTCGTCAGCTGTTTCTGTGCTGGAACAAAATCAATCCCTAGACTGAAAATTTCAGTGGTGAAATGTGCGCTCTACATGCCGTAAATATCTGTGTGAACAAGCTAGCTCCCCCCCCCCCCCCCCCCCCCCCCCCCCCCCCCAACTACAGCTAAAGGGAAACAAACGTTTCTGCAGCTGGGTGTTGCGATTAATTGTGCAGTTGTTTCCCTTTAGCTGTAATCTGGGAAGCTAGCTTGTTTACACAGATTTAGATGAGGGGGTACACAGAATTACAGTGGGGATCAAGAAAGTGAATTTTCATCTGCTTAAAAAAAAAACACATCATTTTTTACATATTTTTGTCATAAAATATCAATATCATGCGAACTACTTTGAGCTTGCCTAAAAGCAATATACCATCCATAATATATGAATTATTTGGCAGAATATCAGGATTATTAATATTGTAATTTCTGAGTACTAGGGACACGAAACAAGTGGTACATAAGACAAGTGGTACATAAGACAGTCCAGGTAACTATGAACAAATGTTCACACTGACATCAACCCTTGCATGGACTGGACACAAGACCAGCACACCCCAAAACAGGCAGAACTTTGTACTTTCAGTCTGTGTTTGTGCTGGGGGCTCTTTCAGAATAAATGGCATCCCTGCTTCCTGCAAATTCTGTGCTAGAAATCTCCCCCTTTTCTATGACCTATTTTTCTCCCTTTTCTTTTGCCTAGTTTCTCCCCACCCAGCCCATTCTCTTGCTTTTTTTTTTTTTTAGCAAATTTTAAATTTCCTCTCATAAAATTCTTAGAGAGCTGCCCTAAAGTTGGAATGTATTGATGGAGGCAAGACTTAGAGCAAAAAAAAAGCGCAGTGGTCTAGACATGCAATTCAGTGTGTGTAGGTATACATATAATGTTTTTATATGTGTTATCCAGTGTGTGTATGTGTACATTGTATAATGTATTTAGACGTGTTTTTCAGTGTGTGTAAGTGTACATTATATATTGTATTTAGACGTGTTATTCTGTGTGTGTAGGTGCACACTATATAATGTATTAAGACGTGTTATTCAGTGTGTGTAGGTGTACATTATATAATGTATTTAGACGTGTAAGTCAGTGTGTGTAGGTATCCACCATACTATGTATCCATTATAGACTATCTAGACTCGTTGTTCTGCATCTGTAGTGTGTCTGCTCTAGAATGCATTCAGACATCAGGCATCTTGTGCCACATGTGTAAGTACCCTTGTAGAATGTGTTCATTGTAGAATGTGTTCTGATGTGTTGTTTACCATATGTAGGTGTTTGTCATAGAATGTGCATGTGTTCAGATGTGTCATTCAGCATGTCAGTTGTAGAATGTGTTCATTATAGAATGTGTTCTGATGTGTCATTGCACACTTGTGGGTGCCCCTTGTAGAAGGTGTTCCTTGTAGATGCTCACTAAAAATGTGTCTGTTATAGAATGCCTTCAGATGTTCTGTGCTGGGTTTGTAGATGTCCACAGCAATATGGGGTTGTTATGGAATGTGTTCAGACCAGTTGTTCTGCATGTGTAGCCAAGGTGTCATGGAATGTATTCAGACCTGTTGTTAAGCCTGTGAAGGTGGTGTACAATGTGTTCGGAGAAGAATTTGTTTAGACATGTTGTTCAGCCTGTAGGTGTCCTTGTAGAATGCTTCATTGTAGAATGTGTTCATTGTAGAATGTGTTAATTGTAGAATGCGTTCATTGTAGAATGTGTTCATTGTATAATGTGTTCATTGTATAATGTGTTCATTGTAGAATGCATTCATTGTAGAATGTGTTCATTGTAGAATGTGTTCATTGTAGAATGTGTTCATTGTAGAATGTGTTCATTGTAGAATGCGTTCAGATGTGTTGTTCTGCATGTTTGTTACAGAAGGTGCCCATTATATAATGTGTTCAGATATGTGGCGCTCCACCAGTTGCTTAGCACATAACCCACTTTTCCGCTAGGAGCCATTAAAGGCAGGTAGGGTCAAGTTGGCAATTTTGAGATTTTGATTGATTATTAAAGTATAGCCATTATTCTACCTTATAGTGAAATATCAAATCAGAATTTTGTGTCGGTTTGCCTTTAAACGTGTTTTAAAAATATATGTGCCCTCATTCTGACTACCTATTAGGATGCTAAACTTGTCAATTTCTCATTTTGTCATTTCCTGCAGTCTAGCATTTCAACTTGCAATAACTTTTCCTAGAATTGTCCGATTTTCAATCTGTTTTTTGTATTGTATAGCTATTTTATAGCAGTGTGATAACATATCAATAACTAAAAATGGACCTCTGGTGCAATGCCTCTCATTATGTGGTGGAGGGTCACATATGTTGTTCTGTTTGTGTAGGTGTGACCCTTGTATAATGTGTTATATAATGTGTTCAGATATGTTGTTCTGTTTGTGTAGGTGTGACCATTGTATAATGTGTTATATAATGTGTTCAGATATGTTGTTCTGTTTGTGTAGGTGTGACCATTGTATAATGTGTTATATAATGTGTTCAGATGTGTTGTTCTGCGTGTGTATGTGCCTGATGTAGTATGCGTTCGTATGCATTTCAGTGTGTCCCCTTTAGAACGACTGGTTTCAGCATGTGCAGGCACCTGTTGTAGAATGTCTTTTTGTATTTTTGTTATCTAATAGATGTATAGTAGGCCTATGTGTCTATCAGAAGTCTTCCTTTTCTAGAGGTCTTTTATCATAAGTTCGTGTATCAAACATTTTATTTTCCCAATTGTGTCATTTTTTTCTGTTTTTTTTTTTAATTCAAACGTTTGCAAGTTAGATGGAGTGTATTTTCAGTAAATTTAGTTCTATATTCAGAAGTTGACATCAGAATACCTGTATTTTAATCAAGTACAGTCTGCATCTGGGTACATGTACATACTTTAGCTGGCCCTATTTCAGATGTCTGTTGATACATTTCAGGCATCTGTATTTGGATGTCCGTTTTTGAAACCTTCAGGACCATTATATCACTGTATTCAGATGAAATATACCTGTGTTTTAGATAGTTTTGTCCAGTATGTATTTTAATACCTGTATTCATTTATACTGTGAATTTGGAACTGCTTGCAATACAACTATAGATGCATCTGAAATGTCTGTATTTTAGAGGTGTTTTCTGTCTATAGGAAGGAAGGTGGCAGGATGGTTAAGATGTTGCCTGCCAACAAGTAAACCGCGAGGTTCTGGGTTCGATTCCCAGCCTCACCCTTTCTTCCAAGTTTCACCCCCCAAAAAGTCGAACTGAATGTCAAAGACATTCGGATGAGACTATAAACCAAGGCCTCGCTATGAATGCATGCAAAATGTTCACACTCGTTAAAACCCTGTTCCACCATTTTAGCAAGGCCGTTTTGTGCATGTATACAGACCAATTGTGGGTTTTGTGGTAAAAGCACCAAAATTTGCACAAATGATGTTAAGGACATACTAAATTTTTTTAGATATAGTGCCAAGCTGGATTTTTACCTTTAGGCCTGTAAACTGCAAAAATCCAAGATGGCCGCCATCCGCTATGAAATATCTGTAAATTGTTATATCTTTGTAGACAGTTGAGACAAGAACATGGATGAGGAGTCTTTGGGTATGTTTTTAAACATGAGAAATCTAATGGAAATGTTATTCATTTTATATAATGCATATAAAGCCACATATTGGCCAGTTTTATGTCCATTTTTAAGATGGACAAGATCCTATTTGTGAATATCCATGAGCAGTCACTATATCTAGAATGTAGATGTGGACTATCATAAAATTTCATAGTCACTGTCATTGTGGTCACAGTTCTCATTGCAATGACAAAATGATGTACATTTATGGCATCTTTGCATAGTCCCCTACACCCTTTCTTGCACTCACATCGCAGCAATTCAAAACATGACGCCATCGCTTGTGGCAGCATGAGCAGTCACTATGTCCAGAATGTAGAATGCAGATGTGGGTTTTCATCATCCCTAGTCACAACCATTGTGTCACAGTTCCCACTGCACTGACAGAGTGATGTACATTTAACAGCAGCCCTGACACACTTGCATAGCCCCCTACACCCTTTCTTGCACCCACATCGCAGCAATGCAGAACATGACACCACCACTTCTGGCAACATTTCCCAGAATGGCTGCCAGCCTTGTGTTGCACTCTTTCACCAACCATACATCTCTGGAGACGGAAGAACTGGAGAACAGACCAGCGCCTGTCCCCACACATGTCCACCTTGGCATATTGCCCGTTTTGTGTGGTGTAGCAGGGCAGCTCCTGTTGGTGGTATGTTGTCGATGGATCTACCTTTGGTAGTGAAGATATGTTTCCTGGCTGAGTTCACGGTAGTTTCTGTGCAAGTGTGGTCATACAGAAGTACAACATATTTCTCCAACACAGACATACAGTCATCATTGAATACCAATGGATCCATAAACAAGGCAGAAAATACAGATGTGACCTTATCAAAAGACTTCCATGTGTCGAGTACAGTCTTTTCCCCCTTGCCAGCAAATGACATCACAATGTCACAACCCATAAAGGAATGGAACATGGGAAGAGCACATGCTTTTTCACTACCAAATCTTTGGCGATGTCATGTGCAGGTGTATACCTGAGGTGTTTGCCAGTGCTAAAGGCAACCCAAATTTCAGTGTCTTCAAGGCATGCAACAGCCGAAACTTCCAGAACGAGAACATCTGTGCCCACTGTACGCAGCATAATTCTTCTATACCCTTTGTTTGCTGAATCGACTGCGTGAAGAAGCATTCCGGTGTCTGCCTCTTCATGTGTACATGGTGCAAAAGATGAAATGTCCTGGTGAATGTGAGAACACAGTACATTCTGACCACATGTTGCTGGTATACTCTCTTCACAGCTGTATGCATTGTAAGCTTTGTGCAACAGCATTGCTAATGCACTAGCTGTAACTTGGGTGTGCATGTTTTGTCCTGTGACATGGGCTGCTGTCAGGAATGAATCAGCTGTTCCTGGTGTAGCAATATTTGCTTGGGCCAAAGCATGCGTCTATCCACTGCCATGGAGCAAATCTCCAAGAGTGGCAAAGGACGCCATTTCCATATGTAAGCCACCTAGTAGAACGACAAACTTCTCTTCCCCATACTCATTTGGCCAGCACCATTGAATCTGTTTAACAATTGCAAACAATGGTTTATCTACTGTCAACACAGGCACCTGTCCAGGATTCAGAAGGTGTACAGCTTGTTGTATGACATCCATCGCATGGCGAATCATTGCCACAAACTTTGAGTCATTTGGGAACAGTGGCAGAAGAGATCCGATAGTGACCTCAAAGTCACGTAATTGCTGCTTATTAGAATGGAATGCCTCCCAACAGATTGGATCATCAACACTCTGGACCCCTTCTCTTACGAGTCTACGTGTATTGTCTTGCCACTTTTTCTCATCTTCCATGGCAGTGTTAACAAGTTCACAGTCACTGATCAGTGTACCCTGATTGGAAGGGATAATCGGATCTTTCTTTGCTGTCACCAGGGCCAGCGTTACATATGATTCAGGAAGTGGTGGTATCTGTTTGCTAGGAGATCTAGATCTGGTTGCATTTCTGACTTGTGATGCATGATTCAATCGGATTCTGTTTCCCTGTTTTGGAAGAGCAAAATGCCTGTGCCATGAAAGGCACCGTGAGCAGTTGTTGAGCTTGGGTTGTGGTCTAGATTATCAATAACAGCTGTGGGGAACATATTTTTTCACAGGTTAAGGGGGCAGACAGCCCCTTTGGATTCTTACTGCTGGGCTGCTGAAATGGCCATGTCCATGGATATGTCAAGAACTCTGTCATAAGAAATTGATGAGCTCAAGTGGAACAAGCTGTCTACACATTTTCGCTTATGTGTATGTCCATGTATCATCATACCCAGATATATTGGTAAAGGAGTCTCCCTGCTTTTGCTATGGTGTATACCAGTGGACCCTCTCTGTCTTCTCACAGAGCTATTGTATTGCAGTAATTGAGCAATACTCAATGCTGCTTGTCTGGATTCATCACTCTCTCTTTTCGTAAAATTTGGTCCGTCCAAGATCATGCTAACCAGTGAAACAAGTGACTTGGGCACAGATTCTTTTCGGCAACCCTGTGGGAATGAAGTACCATCAAATTGTGAACAATCTCTGATCATACCTGGTAGAATTAGAGTTGGTGGAATGAATACGTTTAGTTATCTCGACTCCCAACTCTACCAGTCAGTCCCTGTAAAGCTTCACAAGATCTTCCACCTTGAAGACAGAAGCGGTGTCTTTTGCATTCATCTTTCTGTCCCCTATGTGTCCTATGAGCTCCACCAAAGCTAAGTGGAGTGAGCAATAAAGTTACAGGTGGGGATCTGGGGCTGCCGTCAGGGTCCACAAACAACATGAGTTTTGTAA
The DNA here is from genome assembly GCA_030674155.1 of Stramonita haemastoma. NCBI lineage: Eukaryota > Metazoa > Mollusca > Gastropoda > Neogastropoda > Muricidae > Stramonita > Stramonita haemastoma. Next base: position 56,016,969 of record CM060333.1, read on the forward strand.
CATAAATTTGGCCAGTATGCTGCTTTACATGCATTTTATCAACTAAACAATGGTTCCATTAAAATCTGCACATCTCAAAACATATAAAAAGACTCCTCATTTATGCTCTTGTATCAACTATTTATAAAGTTATGACAATTTATAGATATTTCATTTCAGATGGCGGCCATCTTGGATTTTTAAGATTTATGGGCTTCTGGGAAAAAATTCAGCTTGGCACTATATCTGAATTTATTTAGTATGTCCTTAACCTTATTTGTGCAAATTTTGGTGCTTTTACCACAAAACCCACAATTGTTTCACATATCTGCAGGGCTATTTGGAAGAGCAGGCCATTGTGTGCCAGTAGCAGCGGGTGACAATTTTTTTTTTTTTTTGAAAACCATCATGCACACAGGTATTGTGTTACACCATCCCAACTTGGGGAGTTGGGAGTCCCAGAACGGCTCGTTGGTCAATGCCTTTCCAATGGATCATTCCAGAGGTGTGGAGAGGGGAGGGGTCTGCTGCATGGGTAACAGCTTGTTCTCCATACTAACTTAGGCTTTGTGCTCTAAAGACTGTAGAGCACAACTCCATAGTCTTCCGCGACTGATAGGTGCCTACTACTACTGTCTATCCTACATGTATTATAAATGTCTGTACTTGGGCATTTTGTATCAGCAACATATTTCAAATTTCTGAATTTCAGCTGCATTTTAGGGTTTGTACTTTACTGTATCTCAATGTTGTAGGGTGAAGGTGTATTCCTAATGCACCTGGCATGCATTTCATAATTATACAGTCCACATTTACAATGCCTGAATTCACGCGTCTGTGTTTCTATATACTCCTGGTTAATGTCTTTTGTTTGAACTCCAATGTTAACCAAAGGCAAGTTTTGCATATGCTGCCCTTCCCCTCAGTCAGGACCTTCATGATGGAGTTTACATGAGCATCATGTTCCTACTAGCACTAAAGTGGCCTACTCTTCCAGACAGCAGAATGGGATTTTAGTGTGCACCCAAGATGTTCTGCATGCGTTTGCACCCAGGGCCTCAACTATAGTCTCATCCAAAAGATTGTTTAGCAAGGCTAGGAATAGAACCCTGAACCTCACAGTTTGATGCCAGGTCAACATTTATAATTGTACTGTCACCTTCCTTCATGTTGCATGAATTGCACGTCTACATTTGGATGTCAACTTAAAAATATATTTAGATGGTGAAATATTTTAATTATATGAACTCTTGATGGAGAATCCCCTCAAGTGAGGATATTAGTGTTCCTTCAAACAAGTCCGTTTGAAATATCTGTATGTCACTTTGATGTCAATGTATAGCTCTGTTTTCAAGCCTAATCCTTTGGTAAAGTAAAGGTAGGTAAAGGTGTTCCATGACCAATGCAGTCGTTGGGGAGCAAGACGTTAAACTTCTTAGGGGCAAGCATGTTGAGGGCAGAGCTCATCTCCTCTCCCTCACTGCTTTACCTTTTCTGACCCTGATGAGGGCAGGTACCCATTTATAACTGGGTGACTGTGCTGAAGCCATGGCACGCAAACAGTCACCCATCCATTTGGTAACATCATTTTATGTTGCTGAACCTTATTAGGGGGAAGTGACTGCTCTGACCACCGAGCTATCCCGTTTCTTATGGCCGAGTACAGTCCCCCAGCTGTCAATGGGTATCCACCCTATTTAGGAGCAAGGGAGACGAGATGGGCACCACCTTCAATATGCTGGCCCCTGGAAGAGCTGAAATCTCCAACACCTCACAGGCTAATGACCACATGTTATGGGATACCTTTACCAACCTAACCCATAACCTTTAGCTTACTTTTTTTTTTAATCCTTTGAACCAGACAGTAAACTGAGGCCATGTGTGCTAACACAACCAAATTATTCTGGCCATATGCATTCAGGTTAGGTCATTTTCTGCCCTATAGGAACAGGTAAAATTGTTATGTACACAGGTGTCATGTTCAGACACCATTCCTGAAGTTGAATTCACTCACTCACTCACTCAGTCCCATGTCCCAAAGGACGTAGGGGGGACATGAGAGAAGACGCAACAGAGATCTTTTTCCATGCTTCACGATCCTGTGTGGCTAGTAGGAGGTGTTGCAGGGGTTGGGCGGTCCAGTCTTTGATGTTGTCAACCCATGATTTCTTTTGGCGGCCTCTTCTTCTCTTACCCTCGACTGTTCCTTGCAGGATGGTTTTTGCTAGGGTGTTGTGTCTTGTGGTGTGACCAAACCACATCAGCTTTCTCCTCTTTATGGTGGAGAGCAAAGGCTCTTGGGGGCCCACACGCTTTTTGATTTCTTCTTTCACATAGTTATTGGTCTTGTGTTCTTTGTATGATATTTTGAGGAGTCTTCTGTGGCACTTGTTCTCGAATGCTTGGAATCTCCTCTCTAACTCTGCTGTCAGAGTCCATGATTCACAGCCATATAGGAGGATAGATATCACGAGGGATTTGTAAAGGTGGTATTTGGTGCAGAAGCTGATGTTGTTGCTTCTGATGATCTTCTCGAGTCTGACTAGAGCAGATGTTGCTGTTGCAATGCGAGCTTTCACTTCATTGTTTGATGTGCCATCTTTTGTTAGGATGGAGCCTAAGTATTTGAATTGGCTCACCTCTTCTAGTGTTTCTCCATTCATCTTTATTTCCGTGATGTCATTACTCGCGCTGTTGACCATGATCTTTGATTTCTCTGTACTGACCTCCATGCCGTATGCGCTCGCTCGATCTGTTAAATTGTCTGTGAGGATTTGCAGTTCTTGTTTGCTGCTGCCCATGAGGTCAATGTCATCTGCAAATCTGAGGTTGCAAAGGGGTCTTCCACCAATGGAGATGGAAGTGTGGTGGTTTTGCAGTGTCTCTGTCATGATGTTTTCAAGGAAGAGGTTGAAGAGTACAGGTGAGAGAAGGCAGCCCTGGCGAACCCCAACCGTGGTCTTGAAGAACTCGCCCACGTGATTATTCATAAAAACTGCACTTTCTGCGTTCTCGTACAGAGCTTTGATGACTTCAATTAGACAGCTGTCAATGTTGAAGTGCCTGAGTACTTGCCAAAGGCTGTCATGCCATACCCTGTCAAAGGCCTTTTTGAAGTCTATGAAATTGTGGTACAAGTCTTTTTGGTGTTGGAGATGCTTCTCTATCAGAATTCTCAGATTGAAAATTTGTTCCATTGTGCTGCGTTTTGGTCTAAAGCCCGCTTGTTCTTCTGCCAGGAGTTTTTCCGCTTGGTTTTTCAGTCTGTTGAGGACTACCTGCAGCATGATCTTGCTAGGATGACTTATGAGACTGATGGTTCTGTAGTTCTGGCATTGTTTGAGGTTTCCTTTCTTTGGCAGGGGTATTACAAGAGACTGTGTCCATTCTTTTGGCCATTCTTTGGTGTCGTGGATCTTCTGACAAAGTTCTGTGAATCGCCTTGCTGTTTCATTCCCTCCATTTTTTATGAGTTCAGCTGGGATGTTATCGATTCCAGGGGACTTCCCCTTCTTCAATTGTCTAATAGCTGCATCTACTTCACACCTTAGTATTGGTTGGTCTTTATCTTGATGTTCAGGGGATTTGTCAGAAACTATGTTGGTATCTGGGCGTAGTGGGTAGTTGTACAATCCCTCACAGTATTCTGTCCAGCGTTGGAGGATGGCATTGTTTTCCGTTAAAAGATTTCCTTCTTTGTCTTCAATAACAGAGGCTTTAGGCTGTGTGGTTTTTGTTAGTGCTTTCAAAGTGTCGTAAGCTGTTTTGCTGTTTCCCTTGGTCATTCCAGCTTCGATGTTGTTGCATTGTTCTTCTATCCACGCTTCTTTGGCTTTTCTCATCTTTTTCCTCACTTCTCTGTGGCTATCCATGTACTTCTTGTAAGCTTCTTGACTTGTGAACTTTTGTTTCTTAAGTTCTCTTCTTTTGTCGCAGAGGTCAAGAACCTCAAAGGTTGTTTCTTTGTTCTGCTTCTTCCTAATGTTTCTTCTGCTGCTGTCGTTAGCACTTCTTTGATGTTGTTGGCCAATGTGTCCACATCATTGTCGATGGCTGTGAGTGCGGCGAACTTTCCTCCAATGTTGGCTTGGAAGATCTCAACCACTGTTGGGTCTTTCAGTTTTTCCAGGTCGAATCTTATGCATGGGCTTTTGGCTGTTGTTTTGCTTTCAGTTTCAGCCTGATGGTGGTAAGTACAAGGTCGTGGTCACTGCCAATGTCAGCTCCTGGGAATGTTCTTGTGTTTGCCTTGTTTATGCTAGATTTGAATCTTTGGGGTGACAGAATGTAATCAATTTGATTATGAATCAGACCATTTGGTGAGTGCCAGGTTGATGTTCTGGATGGCTTGTGAGGGTGGAGTGTGTTAGCCAAAGTCAGTTTGTGCTTCTTTGCGAATTCCAGCAGCCGCTGTCCTCTGTCATTTGTTTCTCCCAGTCCAAATCGTCCTGTGGTTCCTGCCCAGGTGTCATAGGCATCAGGTCCCACCTTAGCATTCCAGTCGCCTTCCACAATAAGGATGTCTTTTTTGGGCGTTTTGGAGATGACGTTTTCAAGTTCTTCATAGAATTCTTCTATCTGATCGTCATCGTAGTCAGATGTTGGAGCATACACTTGGATGATGGTGAGATTCTGGGGTTTTGCAGAAACTCTGATTGAGATGAGTCTGCTGGATACTGGTGTGCAGCTGATGATGCTTGACACAATCTCTTTCCTGACAATAAAGCCTACTCCATGTTGATGTAGTTTTTCTTCTCCGCTGTACCATATTTTGTGGCCGTCTGGCGTGGTTGTTTCTCCAAAGCCAATCCATCTGACTTCCGCAAGCCCTACTATGTCCCTACTAAGTTGAATTGCACCTACCTAAATCAGGAGGGGGGTTCAAGTACAACAGAATCTTGTCATTGGCAAACTTTCCAGCCCTAGCTAAGCACATTTTAAAAAGAAAAAAAAAAAGTGAAATCATTATTTTTAGATGCCTCATCTTGTGTGGTAGTTACCCACATCTAGACATCTGTAATCTAATTTAAAAGCCCAGGCAAATTATCTGAAATTTTAGTTTTTTGTTGTTTTTTTTAGGGGGAGGGGGGGGGGGAGGGGCAACATCAATATTTTAGTTGATCTGATGTCTGTATGTCTCAAGATTGTATGCAAATTGTAACCTATTTATTTCTGATGTCTGTACTCATATTTACTTGAAATTGGTATTTGCAAGTAGGCCTACATTTTTGACATTGGTATACATCTATTTAAAGTCGGTATTCAAAAGCTCATTATCTATATGCACTTTTCCTGTTGGGGATTTTTCAAAAGAAATTTTTTTAAAGGTCTTTAATAGTATTATACAGATCTTAAATGTTCACTTTCAAATACTTATTACTGATTTTGTTTTTTATATTAACTCTTTCTTATGTCTTTGCTTTTTATTATATGTGGCGCTCCACCACGAAATGAGTCGCACATAATCCGCTTAGCACATAATCCACTTTTCCGCTAGGTGCCATTAAAGGCAGGTGGGGGCGAGGTTGTCAATTTTGAGATTTTGACTGATTTTAAAACTATAGCACTTATTCTACCTTGTACTGAAATATCAAGGCATAATTTTGTTTCCTTTTGTCTTTAAACGTGCTTTGGAAATAGCAAAGCCCTCATTCTGACGACCTATAAGGATGCTTGTCATTTTCTCATTTCCTGCAGTCTACCATTTCAATTTCTAATAACTTTTGACAGAATTGTTCGATTTTCAGTCTGCTTTTTGTGTTGTATAGCAATTTCATTGCAAATTAATAGCATGTCAATAACTAAAAATTGACCTTAAGTGCAATGCGACTCTTTATGTGGTTGAGCGTCACATATTAAGTTTTTTTAATTTGAAGTGTCTGATTTACTTTATGTAAAAAACTTTTATTCAAGGGGTCTTGTTAAATGTCCACATTAAGATGCTTATTTTTCTGGGACCAAATTCAGATTTTTAAAAAAATATTAGCTCCGATTACTGTGTCTTTTCTTTTTGCCAATATTTCTGAATTTGTCCGATTTACTTAATGTTGAAACTTTTATTCAAGAGGCCTTTTTAAGGTGAGAGTATTTACTTTGGATATGTGATATTTCATGTCTGTATTTATGTCAGTAATTACATGTTGGGAATGATTACTGGTGTCTCTCGTTTTAAATTTCTGCGTCTAGATGCATTTGTGTTGCTCCACCACAAAATGAGCTGCTTATTATCCTTGATATAAAAGAATAAAATAAATAAAATAAAAACCATTTTTCTGCTTGGAGCCATGTATGGCATTTAGGGTCAGGTTGTCGATTTTGATTCATGATAAAACTATAACCTTAATTCTACCCTGTAATGAAACATCAAGGCATAGCCCTCATTCTGACCATGTATTACAATGCTAAACTGGTCCATTTCTTGTTTTGTCATATCCTGCAGTTTATCATTTCAATTTGTAATCACTTTTCATAAAATCATCCGATTTTCAATGTTTTTTGTTTTGGATAGCCTCTTTATTGCAGATTAATAACAGGTCAGTAACTAAAAATTGACCTCAGGCGCAATGCGACTCCTTATGTGTTGGGGCATCACATTTTTACATTATAAATGATCCAAGGATTTGGGATATTTGTACGCCCTATTATATGTTTATACTGTTGATTTTTTCCCCCATCTATATGTATTACTCTTGGAGATCTGTATTCTAGAAGCCTGTATTCAGATGTCTGTAATCAGACGTCTCTACTTTTGAAGCTATTGCCCACCACCTTTAGTTGGGGCAGATTTCTCTGCAGGAAATTTGAACTGATGTAAAAAGCACACCAGTGCTCATTCCATTATCAGTGAAATGAAAGAATGAATGAAGAAACATTGGAGTAGCAATAAATCACAATCATAGTTTATCGGAAAAAAAACCCAAAACAACCCCCTCAAAACATACACTGCTACACCCCTCTAGGGGCAGAGCAGGGTAAGGTAGCACAGTGGTTAACTGAATTGAGTTCAGACTGTGTGTGATGCGACTGCAGGCTACAGCCACCACTGAGAGCAGACAGACAAACGCCTGTTCCTGAGGATTTTCTCTCTGGTGTTAACTTCAGTGCTGACTCCACTCCCCAAAATTCATTCGAATGAGACTTTACACTAAAGTCTGCAGATCATTTTGTGCCCACATTAAAACCTGTTCTGTCTTTTAGAAGAGTAGGCCACTATGTGCTGGTATGAAGCACTGACAAATGTAGAAAACATGCACACAGGTATATTTCCACATCATCTCTGAAGTTGGAATGCAGCTAGCTTACTGGTGGCAAACGCTCAGATACAAAATCTCGCCAATGGAGCTCTGAGGACAGAAAAAAGCACCCTAAAAACCACTTTCCCAATTCTCCACTTTTGATATACAGACATCTGGATACAGGCAGCTGAAGAATAGCAGTAGAATACAGATGGCTGTGGGGGTTTAGTATAACCCTCACTTTTGATTCTGATGTGGAAAACCTACATGTAGGGCTTCCTGATTCTCTGTCTCTTACACACACACAGACACACACACACACACTACACACACACACACTCACCAAACAACACAAACACACACACAAACACACGCACTCACTCAGGAACACAAAAACCCATGTCAACACAATAACGCATGTCAAACATGTTTGCATGAACCCCCTGTACAGAAACTTATTCACAAAGTTGTTCAACGTTTATATAATGAGCACATCAAGTGAAAGTTGAGGGGGGGTGTGGTTGTGGTTAAAAAGCAGATTTCTTTTATTTCAGCAGTGGGGGTGGGGGGAAAATGGCATAAACAACATTACAATACAGTGCACTGCACTACTATACAACACTACAGTACACTGCACGTCTACATAACACTATAGTGCACTGCACTACACCAGTCCATAACAGGCGTTATGAGGGCACAATGTGAACATCAGTTCTTGTGGCCGGTGGCTGCCAATGCCTGGGTCTCTTCCATCATGGACACTGCCTGCACACGGAATCATAAGAGACACATGTCAGTCACTGAACTATGAACACTGAACTATCCCACCACTGAACTATCCCACCACTGAATTATCCCACCACTGAACTATCCCACCACTGAATTATCCCACCACTACTGAACTATCTCACCACCACTGAACTATCCCACCACCACTGAACTATCTCACCACCACTGAACTATCCCACCACTGAACTATCCCACCACTGAACTATCCCACCACCACTGAACTATCCCACCACCACTGAACTATCCCACCACCACTGAACTATCCCACCACTGAACTATCCCACCACTGAACTATCCCACCACCACTGAACTATCCCACCACCACTGAACTATCCCACCACCACTGAACTATCTCACCACCACTGAACTATCCCACCACTGAACTATCCCACCACCACTGAACTATCCCACCACCACTGAACTATGCCACCACTGAACTATCCCACTACTGAACTATCCCACCACTGAACTATCCCACCACTGAACTATCTCACCACTGAACTATCCCACCACCACTGAACTATCCCACCACCACTGAACTATCCCACCACCACTGAACTATCCCACCACCACTGAACTATCCCACCACCACTGAACTATCCCACCACCACTGAACTATCCCACCACCACTGAACTATCCCACCACCACTGAACTATCTCACCACCACTGAACTATCCCACCACTGAACTATCCCACCACTGAACTATCTCACCACTGAACTATCCCACCACTGAACTATCCCACCACTGAACTATCCCACCACTGAACTATCCCACCACTGAACTATCTCACTACTGAACTATCCCACCACTGAACTATCCCATCACTGAACTATCCCACCACCACTGAACTATCCCACCACTGAACTATCCCACCACCACTGAACTATCCCACCACTGAATTATCCCACCACCACTGAACTATCCCACCACTGAATTATCCCACCACTGAACTATCCCACCACTGAACTATCCCACCACCGAACTATCCCACCACTGAACTATCCCACCACTGAATTATCCCACCACTGAACTATCTCACCACTGAACTATCTCACCACTGAACTATCCCACCACTGAACTATCCCACTACTGAACTATCTCACCACTGAACTATCCCACCACCACTGAACTATCCCACCACTGAACTATCCCACCACTGAACTACCACACCACTGAACTATCCCATGAGTAAACCATTTGGAGCAAGTAGGAATAGATGACAAGATCTTAAAAAAAAAGTACAAAGTATTCCTTTTAAAAAACCAACATGAAAATGACTTCTCTAAAAATTCTGACTGATGTGTGAGGAGAATCACAGAGAGTTTCGTTACCTTGGTGAGAAATGTCCACACTCCTCGCTTCCCATCCAGTGGTGTAGCAACTCTGGAACATCCATCAGGATTCCCCTTAGGGGTGTGTTCAGCCCCACTCTGCACACACAGATACAGATGTCAAAAACACACATACATCAAACACAGAAACAAGCCTACATCAGAAACATACATACATCACATACAGAAACAAGCCTACATCATACACATGCATATATCAAACACAGAAACAAGCCTACATCATACACATGCATACATCAAACACAGAAACAAGCCTACATCAGAAACACACATACATCAAACACAGAAACAAGCCTACATCAGAAACATGCATACATCAAACACAGAAACAAGCCTACATCAGAACACACATACATCAAACATGGAAACAAGCCTACATCAGAACACACATACATCAAACACAGAAACAAGCCTACATCAGAACACACATACATCAAACACAGAAACAAGCCTACATCAGAACACACATACACAAAAACACACATCCCAAATATACTTGCATCAGAAATAGGCACTCATAAAGCACATCAAAAACAACAAGAGGACAGAAACACCTTCACTTATCTCATCCTTGTAGACCATGGGGACACCCCTGAAGATCACAAATATATACACATTAAATACATAAACAAGTGTACATCAGAAACACGCATTCATTAAAAACACCAAAAACTATACGCCAGGAACCAGTATTCCTCAAACACGCACAAAGAAGTGTACATTAAAAATGTTCACACACAAACGAATCATAACTTACATGCCAACTTCAATTCCTTGTGTCCAGTCTCCTATGCCTATTTTTCCCTCTTCTACCCTCTTGCAGTGCACACAAAGTCTGTCAACAAACACACACATGATCAGCTCTTTGTTTTTATGCTGCAAACACAATTTCACTCATTCACAACAACCTGGCACAAATCATATCATGTGTACAACATGCCAAAGTCTATATGAATATTCTTACATGTGCGCAAAAATGAGTTTGAGCTCAACATCATGTCAAAAAGATGAAAAATAAAAAAGGATAACTGCGTGAAAGTGTTTAAAGCTTGTTAAAAATATTCGGTCAAAGAAACAACAATCAACGAGGGATCAGTGTATCAGGGCAATACAACCAGGCAACATTACGGCAAAACAGCTGTGACAATGTCTGCATCATCAAAGAAGAGCACAACTAACATCACATAACAGCCAATGAAATGAACACACACATCCATGCACGCGTGCACGCACATGCGCGCACGCACATACATGCACATGCATGCTCAAACACAGCACTCATAGGCAGAGTGATGAAGACGGAGGTGGTTTTAGAAGAATACAGGCAGATTATGAGGGGGAAGACCTTGGGTAGGAAATAAATGTGGTTGAGGAAGGATTTGTATACTTACACATTACACTTGTGTACGCGTACATCACTCATGATAATACAAAACACACCATAAAAACAATATACACTAGCAAATCCACAGGTAAATTCTTCACTTATTCTTAAAAAAGTACAAACTATTTCTTTTAAAAACCATAATAAAAAAAATATTATTCTCTAACAATTCTGAATGATGTGTGAGGAAAATCAGTGACTTTTGTACCTTGAAAAAAATATCCACAACTGATGCCTCCTGTCCATTGGTGTAGAAACTCTGAAACATCTATCCTGCTTCCCTTCAGATGTCTTCACCCCCCTCTGCACACACAGAAACAGGCATCAGAAACACACTTCTATCAAACACACACACCAGTACACATCAGAAATATACAAACATCAAACACACGGAAGCAAGTGTATCTAATATCACTTGAGAGTGAACAAATGTTAAATTGAAGAAGCAAGTGTATATCAAGACCAGGATTTCAGCAATCATACATAAACGAGAAGACATCAAAAACACCTTTATTTCACCTATTTCCTCCTTGTAGACCAAGGGGCACGACTGAAGATCAGAAACATCAATGCTGACTCCACTCTCCCCCAAAGTCCTTCGGATGAGACTTTAAACCGAGGCCCCATGTGCGAACGCATGCAGAACATCTTGTGCACACATCAAATCTTGTTCCACTTTTCGTAAGAGTAGGCCATTGTGTGCCGGTGGGAACAGATGACATTTACAAAACTGCATACACATGGGGACTGGATGTAAAAAAGCACAAGAGTGCTTATTCCATTATCCTCAATATAAAAGAATAAATAAATAAATAAATAAATATATGCACATCAAATACAGAAATACATCAGGAAAAAAGCATTCATTAATTACTCCAAACCAAGTATACAGCAGGAACCCACGTTCTTCAAACACAACAGAAAAGTATACACTAAACAAAACCACGCACAAAGGAACAGTAACTTACATGCCAACTTCAATTCCTTGTGTCCAGCCTCCTATGCCTATTTCTCTGTCTTCAACCTCGCAGTGCAAAGTCTGTCAACAAACACACACATGATCAGCTCTTTGTTTTTATGCTCCAAACACAATTTCACTCATTCACAACAACCTGGTACAAATCATAAAAGGCGTACAACATTCCATGTTTATGACAGTATCCTAACGTATGTGCAAAAATGAGTTGCAGCTGAACAGTGTCAAACAGATTATAACTGTGACAGATAACTGTGTGTAAGTGTTTAAAGAATGTGAAAATATTGGGAGAATGAAACAATAAACAAGGTATGGACAGATCATGGAAATACAAGGCAACACAAATACAAGAGAAGAAATAAATCACACAAAATATTTTATATATACTATTTCAGTCAAATTCAACTACTTAACTATCTCAAATGCAGAGAAATTCAGGCAGGTTATAAGGCATACATAAAAACAGTAAACATCTAAACATAATATCACAGATACCTATATACACCACAGCACAGGTTCCGAACATCAACAAACAACAATCACAATAAAAATAGCACCCACAAATCAGCAATACCTCAGCCAGTTATAAACTCACCCAAGTAAATTCACTCACACTTCTGAGCGCACTAGTATGCCCACGCATGCACACACTCCCACATGACTCACACGAACGACAACTCACACTTACACACACTGGAAACATTTGCAAGCATGCGCACATTTTTATGACATAAACCAAATTGTTACAACTTATAAAATAGACAAATATCAATTAAATCAGTACTCTATTCTATTAACATAAATACTAATATTGCTACAGTATGGAATTTATATAGCACTGACTCTTGTAAAGCAACTGATCAAAGCCTTTACATTCAAATCATTTACATGCACATAACCGTCCATGATTACAATGAACAAATATCAAACTCATAAATACACACATGAAATGTGCATACGTAGCATGCATAGGCAGGGTGATAAAGATGGGTGGTTTTTGAAGAGTATGGGCAGATTATGAGGGGGAATACATTAGGTAGGAAATGAATGTGGTTTGAGAAAGGATTTGCATACTTACACATAACACGTGTACACCAACAATACTCATCTTAATACAAAAACAAGCCATACAAACAACATTTACCAGCAAATGCACAGGCAAATTCGTCATCATAAAAAGTACAAACTTTTTTTTTTTTAACTATAATAAAAAAAAAATTAAAAAATTTAAATTACTTTTCTCTAACAACTCTGAATGACGTGTGAGGTAAATTGCAGTGACTTTTGTACCTTGAACAAAATATCCACGACTGATGCCTCCTGTCCACTGGTGTAGAAACTCTGAAACATCCACCTTGCTTCCCTTCAGAGATGTCTTCACCCCCACTCTGCACACACAGAAACAGGCATCAGAAACACACTTCTATCAAACACACACACCAGTACACATCACAAATATACAAACGTCAAACACATAGAAGCAGGTGTATCTAATATCACTAAGAGTGAACAGACGTTACATTGAAGAAGCAAGTGTATATCAAAACCCGGATTTCAGCAATCATACATAAACGAGAAGACATCAAAAACACCTTTATTTCACCTATTTCATCCTTGTAGACCAAGGGGACCACTGAAGATCACAAACATACACACATCAAATACAGAAATACATCAGAAAAAAAGCATTCATTAATTACACCAAAACAAGTAAACATCAGGAACACACATTCTTCAAACACACAGAAAAGTATACACTAAACAAAACCACACACAAAAGAACAGTAACTTACATGCCAACTTCAATTCCTTGTGTCCAGCCTCCTATGCTTATTTCTCTGTCTTCAACCTACTTGCAGTGTAAAGTCTGTCAACAAACACACACATGATCAGCTCTTTGTTTTTATGCTCCAAACACAATTTCATTCATTCACAACAACCTGACACAAATCATAAAAGGCGTACAACATTCCATGTTTATGACAGTATTCTAACATATGTGCAAAAATGAGTTGCAGCTGAACACAGTGTCAAACAGATTATAACTGTGACAGATAACTGTGTGTAAATGTTTAAAGAATGTGAAAATATTGGGAGAATGAAACAATAAACAAGGTATGGACAGATCATGGAAATACAAGGCAACACAAATACAAGAGAAGAAATAAATCACTCAAAATATTTTATGTATACTACTTAAGTCAAATTCAACTACTTTACTATCTCAAATATACAGAAATTCAGGCAGGTTGCAAGCCATACATAAAAACAGTAAACATCTTAACATAATATCACAGATACCTATATACACCACAACACAGGTTCCAAACATCAGCAAACAACAATCACAATAAAAATAGCACGCACAAATCAGCAATACCTCAGCCAGTTATAAACTCACCCAAGTAAATTCACTGACACTTCTGAGCGCACTAGTATGCCCACGCATGAACACACTCCCACATGGCTTGCACGAACGACAACTCACACTTACACACACTGGAAACATTTGCAAGCATGCGCACATTTTTAAGACATAAACCAAATTGTTACAACTTATATAATAGACAAATATCAATTAAATCAGTACTCTATTCTATTAACATAAATACTAATATTACTACAGTATGGAATTTATATAGCACTGACTCTTGTAAAGCAACTAATTGAAGCCCTTAATTTTCAAATCATTTACATGCACATAACCGTCCATGATTACAATGAACAAATATCAAACTCATAAATACACACACAAAATGTGCAGACGTAGCATGCATAGGCAGGGTAATAAAGATGGGGTGGTGTTTGAAGAGCATGGGCAGATTGTGAGGGGGAAGACCTTAGGTAGAAAATAAATGTGGTTTCAGAAAGGATTTGTATACTTACACATTACACGTGTGTACACCAACAACACTCGTGATAATACAAAAACAACCCATAAAAATATAATATACTTTAGCAAATGCACAGGCAAA
>CM060333.1:56036761-56041761 GCA_030674155.1 Stramonita haemastoma
TTCTTCTTCTTCTCCCTCTCCCTCTTCTTCTCCTTCTTCTTCTTCTTCTTCTTCTTCTTCTTCTTCTTCTTCTTCTTCTTCTTCTTCTTCTTCTTCTTCTTCTTTGTGCGGAGGTGCTATTCCCTAATTAGGGCAAGGGCCGGATGAAAAATAGTATGTGAATGCTTACTCTGTTACCCTTGGAAAATAAAGATTATTCTCTCTCTCTCTCTCTCTCTCTCTCTCTCTCTCTCTCTCTCTCTCTCTCTCTCTCTCTCTCTCTCTCTCTCTCTCTCTCTCTCTCTCTCCTGACAAACATGAAAGACTCTTTCAATCAAAGTCAGACACGTGAGTGACTTGGCGGCTTGCCCTTTGATCCTTTTGTCCTTCTCCTCCTCCTCCTCCTCATGGTCACTGACAACTTCCATCTGACATGACGACATGATTTGTCTTCTTTTCTCTTTCCCCTATCATCCACAATGGCAAATTCAATGTGACATGATTTGTATTTCCCTCATTATCCACGATGATAAACTCAATCTGACGTGATTTGTCTTTTTTATCTCTTTCTCTTTTATCATTCACAATGACAAATTCAGCCTGACATCATTTGTCTGTCTTCTCTTTCCCCAATCAACAATGATGACATATTCAATCTCACGGCATTTGTCTTTATAAGTTTATTCTCTTTCTCCAATCAACAACGATGACGTCTTCAAATTGACGTGATTTTTCTTTCTTCTCGACAATGACGACAAATTCAAACAGATATGACGTGAATCTTGACCGGGATGCTATATTTTTTAATTTATTATTATTCTTTTTATTCTTTTTTATTCTTTTATATCGAGGATAACGGGATAAGCACACATGAGCCTTTTTTACATCTAGTCCCTGTGTGCATGCAGTTGTGTAAATATTGTCATCTGTTCCCACCGGCACACAATGACCTACTCTTACGAAAAGCGGAACAGGATTTAACGTGTGTGCAAGATGTTCTGCGTGCGTTCGCACACGGGGCCTCGGGTTACAGTCTCATCCGAAAGACTTTTGGGGAGGGTGGAGTCAGCACTGATGTTAACTCCAGGGGGAAAATCCCCTCCAACGCCAGCTATATAGCTGGCGGGTGTCTGCATTCTCTGTGTCCCTAATGAAACACCACTCACACAGGAGACATGTTTATTCTCTTTCCTGTTATGGATGTTCCTTGAGCATCTTTTGTTGTAAAGTTTTCCACTCATTTCTTCCTGTACATGTTCATGACATTTCAATTATGCCTTGCTGCGTGTTGCGACTTTTGGACAGTGAAAAGCAAAGAACGTTCATTTCGGTTTTTGAATTGGAGATTTCTTTTATATTCTCTCTCTCTCTCTCTCTCTCTCTCTCTCTCTCTCTCTCTCTCTCTCTCTCTCTCTCTCCTCTCTCTCTCTCTCTCTCTCTCTCTCTCTCTCTCACCAACAGAACTGCTCCAGTCTGTCCAAGACAAAGTGGCACCAGAACAGCTGCTGGTTTCAGAAGGCATCAGCAAAGCAGAGTGCATAGATTGGACACGCAAGAAGACCTTGACTTCAGCGACAGTGGTGACCCAAACATTGATGAGGAGAACGTTCATGTGGGTGGGGCAGACATTGGACATACAGTAGAGACAACAAAACAGAAGACCACAATTAACAGGACAAGTGACAGTGAAGAGTGTATGAGTGATGCAGATACACAAAATAATCCTTGTAGGTCTGATAAATCATATGGGGATGACGTAAACATAGGTCCCAATGACATACATGATGGGGTGGGCAATGACGTTCAAGAAAATAATCCAGATGTAGACATTTCAACAGAAGGTTCTGTCAGTGACAAGGCAACAGACGATGACACGGACGACAACAGAGAAAATAAAAGTACAACTAAAAATAAGGAAAGGGTTCCTAACACTGACCAATTTCAGACAGCAGATGTCACAAACACTGACAAACAGCTGGATGTACAGACTACAAATGCACAATATAAGCCTGTAGCTAACCATGGTGCTCAGTCTTTGTCCGCAGCACAAACTACAAGACCCAGACGCCCTGCCTCTCGGACGGGCAGTGCTAGGTTCAGGCAGTCCAGGCAAACCAGGCACAATGCCCCAGCTCGGTCCTGTAGCCAAAGCAGCATCACAGATTCCTTCAAGAAGGTTGACACTGACAAAGGAGCCATGGATAAAGGTCTGGATCCTGGGTTTAAGACAAAAACTAAGGGGACAAATGCACGTGCCGCAGGCATTAAAAAATAGGGAATCGGCCGGGCCGCAAGTAATGGTAAGGAAACAGGTAAAACTAAATACCTTAGTGCAACAAAGAGCAGATTACAGGAGCCAGTTCAGCACATGAAAGTTTTAGATCATAATGTATATAAAAGTCATGTTAAATTTCTAAATTACAACGTGCATGGTCTTCTACCGAAGTTAGATAACACATACTTTGTTAGTTTTCTTTTGAAGTATGATATTATTTGTCTAACAGAAACGTTTATTGCAACTGATGTTGATTTTCCTGTTTTTCATGATTATTTATTGTTTGTTTCAAAAGCTAGAAAGCTTTCGCACCAAGGAAGGTATTCGGGAGGAGTAATTGTCCTGGTCAGAAAATCACTGGCATCTTTTATTGAAAAAGTTAATGTTGAAAATGAAAATACTATTGTTTTAAAGATGTACAAAGATTTGCTTGATGTTGACAAAGATATTTTTGTTGTTTGCTCATATATTCCTCCAAGTGACTCACCTTTTTGGAAATCAAGACATGACATTTATGGGATAGAAGTTTTGGAAAACTGCATACTGGACCTCCAAAGTGAGGGTGTTCTGATGAAGGAGGCCGGCACAGACAAATCGAACCGTATCAGAATCCATCTTCATGTGGGCTGTAGTGCAGCCGGATGGTCATTCTAATAGTAGTAACCATGGTGATGATGGTGGGCTTAGTGGTGGTAATGTTGATGGTGCCGGTAAATGTAATTGTAATGTAATTGTTGGAGAGGATGATGTTGGTGATGTAAATGTTGAAGGTGATGGTGATGTAAATGCTGAAGATGATGGCGCTGGTGATGTAAATGTTGAAGATGATGCTGATACAAATGGGGAAGATGATGGTGCTGGTGACATAAATGTTGAAGATGATAGTGATGCAAATGTTGAAGAGGATGATTCTGGTGATGTAAATGCTGAAGATGTTGGTCATGCAAATACTGAAGATGATGGTAATGTAAATGTTGAAGAAGACGGTGCTGATGATGTAAATGCTGAAGATGATGTTGCTGCTGATGTAAATGCTGAAGATGATAGTGATGCAATTGTTGAAGAGGATGATGCTGGTGATGTAAATGCTGAAGATGATGGTGATAGTGATGTAAATGCTGAAGATGATGGTGATGTAAATGTTGAGGATGATGGTGAAGTAAATGTTGAATATGATGGTGATGTAAATGCTGAAGATGATGGTGATGTAAATGTTGAAGATGATGGTGATGGCGATGTGGATATTGAAGATGATGGTGTTGATGATGTAAATGCTGAAGGTGATGGTGATGTAAATGTTGAAGATGATGGTGATGTAAATGTTCAGGGTGCTGGTGCTGGTGATCTAAATGTCGAAGAGGATGGTGCTGGTGATGTAAATGTTGAAGATGATGGTGCTGGTGATGTAAATGTTGAAGATGATGGTGATGCAAAAGTTTGGAATGATAGTGATGTAATTGCTGAAGATGATAGTGATGTAATTGCTGATGATGATAGTGATGTAAATGCTGAAGATGATGGTGCTGATGATATAAATGTTGAAGATGATAGTGATACAAATGTTGAAGAGGATGATGCTGGTGATGTAAATGTTGAAGATGATGGTGATGTAAATGCTGAAGATGATGGTGATAGTGATGCAAATGCTGAACAAGATGGCGATGTAAATGTTGAAGGTGCTGGTGATGTGAATGTTGAAGATGATGGTGCTAGTGATGTAAATGCTGAAGATGATGGTGATATAAATGCTGATGATGATGGGGAGACAAATGCTTAAGATGATGGTGATGTAAATGCAAAAGATGATGGTGATGTAAATGTTGAAAATCATGGTAATGTAAATGTTGAAGATGATGGTGATGTAAATTTTGAAGATGATGGTAACGTAAATGCTAAAGATGATGGTGATGTAAACGTTGGAGATGATAGTGATGTAAATGCTGGAAATGATGGTGATGCTGATGTAAATGCTGAACATGATGGTGAGGTAAATGCTGAAGAGGATGGCGATGTAAATGCTGAAGATGATGGTGATGGTGATGTAAATGCTGAAGATGATGGTGATGCTGATGTAAATGCTGAACATGATGGTGATGTAAATGTCGAAGGTAATGGTGATGTAAATGTTGAAGATGATGGTGATGTAAATGTTGAAGATGATGGTGATGTAAATGTTGAAAATCATGGTAATGTAAATGTTTAAGATGATGGTGATGTTATTGTTGAAGATGATGGTAATGTAAATGCTAAAGATGATGGTGATGTAAATATGAAGATGCTAGTGATGGTGATGTACATGCTGAAGATGATGGAGATGTAAATGCTGAAGATGAGGGTGATGCAAATGCTGAAGATGATGGTGATGCTGATGTAAATGCTGAAGATAATTGTTATGGTGATGTAAATATTGAAGATGAGGGTGATGGTGATGTTAATGCTGAACATGATGGTGATGTAAATGTTGATGATGATGGAGATGGTGATGTAAATGCTGAACATGATGGTGATGTAAATGTTGAAGATGATGGTGATGGTGATGTAAATGCTGAACATGATGGTGATGTAAATGCTGATGATGATGGTGATGTAAATGCTGAAATGATGGTGATGGTGATGTAAATGCTGAAATGATGGTGATGTAAATGTTGAAGATGATGGTGATGTAAATGTTGAAAAACATGGTAATGTAAATGTTGAAGATGTTGGTGATATTAATGCTGAAGATGATGGCGACGGTGATGGAAAT
>CM060333.1:56051761-56055097 GCA_030674155.1 Stramonita haemastoma
AGCTGAGATAACGCCCATGGATGGCAGGCGAGTCAGGATGAATGATACTTGCAATAGCTGAGGACTGACAGAGAAACATGAGCAACTGCTCTGTGTCCAAACAATGATGCATTTTTCATAGACAAAAGGCTCTGAGAGTCTGCCATAACATATCATCCTCCTCCCTTCCCCTCAGCAAAAAAAGACCAATGATGCATTAACAATTTCCTTTTTGCAATATCATGCATAGACACATACAAATAGCGACAGACAGACAGAAACAGACACAGACACAGGCAGGCAGGCAGATAGACAGAGAGACAGAGAAACACAGAGACAGACAGAAACACACACACACATACACAAACACACAAACGCACACACACATAAACACATACACTCACACAAACACACACATATACACACATAAAACACACACGAACGAACACACACACACACACACACACACACACACACACACACACACACACACACACACACACACACACACACACAACACCGATGGTTCTCTTCTAAATAGTACTGATGGAGGTGCAGCCTTCATAATTCCCTCCTTAAAGGTTGAAAAACTATACCATATTGGAAAGAATCACTCTATTTTTACAGCAGAGCTAACTGCCATTCTGATGGCCTTAAATTACTTAATTGACTTTCCTCAGCCTATTTTACAGGTTTTGTTATGTGTTGATTCAAAATCTGTGTTACAATCTCTTAAAAACTCGGGGTCTAATATTAAACAAGATCTTATAACTGAAATAAATCATCTTATACACTTTCTCATTTTAAGAGGCACTAGTGTCACCTTTTGCTGGGTACCATCTCATTGCAATATTTTTTATAATGAAAAGGTTGACAGAGCAGCTAAAAATGCAGCAGCTCATTCAGACTCTGCTGCTATCTTGAATGTACCAATGTCAGTCCATGAGAATTATAACCTGTTGGAAAGTGCTTGCTGGAAACATGTAAGGAAAAAACAAGAAGATGCGGGGTATTCCTATGGTACCTCTTCTATTTTTGAATTAAATTTCTTTCTCTCTTCTCGTTACGGGTTTGATATATCCCGCCAAAGGCCAGTCATAAGTCCTATTAATAGATTGAAGTTAAATGTGTTCCATACAAAATTTTCCAGAAATGTGCATTGTGTGTGTGGTGGGGCAATCTCAAACTTTCATATTCTTTTGGAATGTCAAGTGTTAAAAAAGTACCTTCCCACCATACCTGAGAGATCTTTGCAGAAAGTGTTGAATAATTGTAAACTGCTCTGTGAAATTGCTATGCTGTTGAAAGAGAGTTGTGTTAGTAATTTATTATAATGCAAGTAAATATGTCATTTTATTGATTTTAAGCAAAGGCATTCTGCCCACCATGGCATAGTTCTCGACATTGTTTTTCTCCACTTTTCTTTTCACATGGAATGTATTATGGATTTTTATTATATATATATATATATATATATATATATATATATATGTATATATATATATATATATATATATATATATATGCCTTTAATTCTGTTGTAGTTACATTAGTTATACAGTTACTTAATGTGTCAATTCAAATACTTCATTGTATTATGGTTATAGTTGTTAGACAGTTACTTTTCTCTGAATTGTTTGTCTTTTTGTGTCTAATATCACTTATTGTGAATAGACGTTAAATTGAAGAACAACACACACACACACTTACTTGCACATAACACAACTACACGCACACAAAGAGAAAAACAAACCGGGAGAAAGAAACACAGAGACAGACACTGAAACACAGACAGACAGACACACAAACTAACAGGCTGAAATACAGACATACAAACTCACAAACAAGCAGACAAACATACAGACTCACAGACAAGCAGACAAACATACAGACTCACAGACAGCAATACATACATAAAACTCCCAGACAGACAGAAATACATACACACAAACTCAATGACAAAAATAGAAATATATAAACTCAAAAAACAAGCAGACAGAAAGACACACAGACAGACTCAGTGCTGACTCCACTCTCCCCAAAAGTCTTTCGGATGAGACTGTAAACCGAGGCTCCATGTGCGAACGCACGCAGAACATCTTGTGCACACGTTAAATCCTGTTCCGCTTCCCGTAAGAGTAGGCCATTGTGTGCCGGTGGGAACAGATGACAATATTCACAAAAGTGCATACACACGGGGACTGGGTGAAAGAAAGCACGAGAGTGCTTATTCCATTATTCTCGATATAAAAGAATATAAAGAAAACAGACACAGACACACAGACAGACACATAGACAGATATTCAGACAGACATACAGACACACAGACAGAGAGAAAGACAGAGAGAGATCAGAGACTAAGGAGAAAACCAGGAGGTCATAAGCAGAGCAGTCCAATGGCGTGTTGTTATGGACAGGAAATTGACCACTTTGTCACCCCGCGGAAAGGGCGTAGGATAGTGGGGAGAACCTGGGGGAGAAAGACAGGGGGAGAGGCAGACAGAGAGGAAGAGGGGAGAGAGAGAGGGGGGGAGAGAGAGAGACAGAGAGAGACACACACAGAGACAGAGAGACAGAGAGACAGAGAGAAAGAAGAGAGAGAGAGAGAGAGAGAGAGAGAGAGAGAGAGAGAGAGAGAGAAGAGAGAGAGAGAGAGAGAGAGAGAGAGAGAGAGAGAGAGAGAGAGTGATAGATTGAGAGGGAGAGAGAGAGAGGGGGGGGAGAAACAGAGAGGAAGAGAAAGAAGGTGAGAGGGGGATACAGAGGTAAAGAGAGATTGAGAGGGGGAAAAGGGGAGAGAGTTGGATGGGAAGTGAGGTAGACAGAGAGAGGAGAGGAAGAGTGAGGAAGAGGATAGAGAGGGGTAGTGAGAGTTTGAGAGAGGGGGGGGGGGGGGGCGGGGAGATAGGGGGGGGAGGAGAGGACAGAGACAGAGACAGAGAGATAGGGAGACAGAGAGTTAAAGAGAGAAAGAGAGAGAGGACGGGGAAAAAAAGAATAACAACCACAACAACAAGAGGAGGAGAAAAATAAACACACAAAACATCACACACACCACACACACACACACACACACACACACACACAAAACACACACCACACACACACACACACACACACACACACACACACCACACACACACATACACACACACAATACTCCGATGGGGAAAAGTGTAGTTGAATACATTGATCACTTAAAGATTCATACAAATGAATTCAAAGAAAGAAACTCAAGGCATTATTCTTTAGGATAAGATTAAATGCTTTTGTGACAAGTTCAGTAAGGGTGTTAAATGCTTATGTGGTGGATATATTTCAAATACCATTCATACTTGAATGTAAAAATTTAAAACC
>CM060333.1:56060197-56070197 GCA_030674155.1 Stramonita haemastoma
CTTCATCCCATTTTCAGTATCTGTGTGTGTGTTGGTGTGGGTGTTTTCTCTTTTGTATCATCTGTGCTCACTCTCTCTCTCTGTCTTTACCTTTCTCTTTTTTTTTTCCAGGCATGGTTTTCACCTGGATAAAAGTAACATGCACCCCGTCACTTCTTCTGCACCTCCCTTCACCTGCCCCCCCCCACCCCCCCAACTTTTGCACACACACACACACACACACTTGCACATGATACACATTCTGTACACAAAAAAAAGAAATTTTCAACACATTGTTTGCTGTATTCATCTGTCAGTTTTTGTATTCTTTTAATTACTTTGTACTTATTTCCTGGAAAAACAGTTTGTATTGTATATTAATGTCAGTTTCAGTATATATTTTGGGGTATATATAGTTTTTATGTCATAAAAGAGATATGCTGTGAGAAAGGACTGAAAAAAGATTTATGAATTGAATGATGCATCACTGGGGGTTTATGACCCAACAAGAAAGGGTATGAAGATAGACTGCAAGCTGCAGGCATCACAAAGGGGACAACTGACCTCTTGCTTCATGAAGCTGTAGACTCTGAGTCACAGACTTTTTAAAATTTTATCTTACCTGCTCCTTAGAGACACTGAAACACCTTACAGTCTATCCCTGAATTGGAAACCTCCACTGGAATGTAAATTATATCACAACAACAACAAAAAGTCACAGACAGGGTATCAAATATTTTTCTGGGGCTGTATATTGGATATGTGAGGATAATTGATTCAGCCACTTTACAGACATGTTTCAATGTTAATTCTTTATTTTGATCGATGAATAAGCTCTTATGTACTTTTTCATATCACATTCAGTATATATAAAAGGTGGAAGTGGTTATGTAAATTTTGTCATCTGTTCCCACAAGTACACATATTGCCTTCTTCTTTTCTGAAAGATGGAAGAGATTTTAACCATGAGTGCAAGATGTTGTGCATACATAGGAGTGATGTGTTGTGTGTGTATAAGCCAAGCTGATGTTTGTTCACTATGTGCTGAGTGAAAGATTAGCTCAGAGAGAGAGAGGACAACACAGATGACATAGAGAGCTGTAACATGATGGAGACAGACCCCAAGGCACCACCTGCCCCCCCCCCCGCTCCCACACCCATCCCCACCCCACCCCCTCATCTCTGCCATAGGAGCAGTTGAAATCTATGATTACACAGGGAACTATGTAATGGGATGGAGATATTACACACCCCATAACAGCTTCTCCAAGAGGCCAACCCCTCCTCCTCCCTCTCTCTCCTCCTCCCCCTCCCCCATAACTCACCATATGGGAAATTCATAACCAGACTGACAACTGTAATGAAAAGAACATATTATACACTTCCTATCAGCACCCCTCCATACATGCACACACACATGCACGCACGCATGTCAGGCACGCGCCACACACACACCACACACACACACACACACACACACACACAAACACAAACACAAACACACACACTGTACCTGGTAAGCTAAAATCCAGGATCACACATAACCCTCTGAACAAAAAGGAGATATGACATACCTCTTATCATCCACCTCCACCACCCCCACTCCCCCTTTTCTTTAGGGGGTGGCTAAAATTCCTGACCACAAGGAGAAAACCTTGATATAATGGCTGTTTCCCCAGGAGGTTGTTGAGCTCCACGTGTAGCAGCAGAAGGGGCATCCGGCAGAAGTCAGGGTGTGGGTGTAGGGTTTAGGGGGTGGCCTGGCCTTCTCCTGACAGTCAGGGTTCCTACAGTCCTTAAAAGTCTTTAAAAAGTGTAATCTGACGTTCCAGGACTGAAACACTTCTATTCTCCAGCTGTCCCCAGACTTGAGTGAGTGAGTGTGGGTCTCCTTCATCGGGGGTCCTACTGCAGGCCCATGAACAACCATCATGACTGACAGGCAGACAGGCAGGCAGGCAGGCTGAGTGACATACAGACAGACAAACAGAAGGCAGGCAGGCAGGCAGGCAGGCAACATGGGTGGTGTAGCAGGTGTGTGTTGCTGCTGTATGCACCTGGAATTGAAAAGGCAGGTTGAATAATTCATCTGGAAAGGAAAGGAGCCCTGCCCTGCCCTGCCCTGCCCTGTCCTGTCCTGCAGGCCCTGTGCTGATGATGATGCTGACATTGCTGCTGCTGCTACTACACTGTGATCTCCCATTGCCTGAACTTTTCTGCTTTTTCCTGTGAAGTATAGTACACTAGCGCCCCCCCCCCCTCCCTGGCAGGTTCTGTGTTAGAGTTCAGACAGACACAGAGAGATAGACAGAGTGAGAGAGAGAGAGTGTGTGTGTGTAACTTTGTTTGTTTGTTTTTTTAATTTATTTGTGTGTGTGTGAGAGAGAGAGAGAGAGTGTGTGTGTGTGTCTGTGTGTGTGTGTGTTTGCCTGTACATGTGTATAGCTGTTGTCACTGACACCCCAGTCCCCACGTTCCTTATGCCCCACCACCTCCCGCATCCATTCATTTTCTCCTCTCTCTCTCTGTGGGCTGCAGTCATGCATACTAGAGTGGAGATAGGTCCACATGCTCTCCATACAGTCTACTGTCCACCAACAGTCAGAACACTCATTGACTGATGCTTTAGCTGACCATTCAACTTCAACCTCATGGGTCCATGAGGTCGGGGGTTCAAATGTTGGCAGCATTGATGAATTAAGGGTGGGGATTTTTACCACCTTCCAGGTCAATTTGAAGTGCAGACCAGCTAGCATCTTAGCTCCCTTTGTGTATGCACACATGCAGATCAGATATGCACGTTAAAGATCTTGAAATAGATATCAGCATTGGGTGGGTTATGGAAAAACAAACATAGCCAGCATACATCCCCGAAGTCATAGTATGGATACCTTCTCGGCGGGCAAAAACAGGTCACGTACACAAAATCTCACCATTGGTGAACCTTAGAGCTCTAGCCAAGAAAACAAAACAATAACAACAAAAAAAAGAAAAACCCTCTCTTTCCTCATTTCCCCCATCATCGCCAGTCACCCTCATCTAACCCCCCAGCCTTTTTCTCTGTGCACAGAAACGGACACCATTCTGCCCAGCACCGAACCCAAACCCAAAGCCAAAGAGCGCAGACACAAAGGGGACCGGGAGCGAGGGGGGACCAAGGGGGGGGACAGGGACCGGGACCGGCCCCCCAGGGGGGACAGAGAGCGGGTGGAGAGAGGGGGGGGCAGGCGTGACTCCCCCAGCACCCCCACCACCCTCATCACCGACGCTGACGACATCGACGACGTGGACGACAGTTCCGCCCCCATCGCCCCCCAGCCCTCGGACAAGTCTCCTGCCCCCAAGCGTCCCCACAACGCCCAGTTTGCCGTCACTCAGGACGCCTCGGAGGTCAGTCAGGGGCTGGTGGTCTGTTCTACAGTTTCTTATCTTCCCCCTTTGTTTTCCTGCTCCTCCTCCTTAGTCTCTCTGCTATCCTAACCCCCCTCTGTATTTATTTTATCTATTCATTTTATTCTTCTTTTGTTTCAAGGATAACAGAATAAGCATTCATGTACTTTATGCACTTTTGTCAATTTCGTTATCCCATTCCCACCGGCACACAGTGGCCTACTCTTCCAAAAAGCGGAACACATTTTAACATGTCCACAAATTTGCACACAGGGCTTTGGTTTATAGTCTCATCCGAAGGATTTTTGTGGGGAGTGGAGTTGGCACTGTTAACTCCAGAGGAAAAATCCACCTGGACGGGATTCAAACCCGGGTCAGCAGATCATGAGTGCAAAGCACACCACTCTGACCACCAGGGTGTTCCTGTCCTGCACCTCCACCTCTCACCTGCCCAGGATCACTTAGCCAGGTACAGAAGGGCTGTGGGGGGATGGAATACTCTGGTGGTTAGAGCTTTGGGCTTGCAATCTGACAGCCCAGGATTGATTCCAGGTTTAAGCTACCACCAAGACGCCTGTTCGAGAGGAATTTTTTCTTTCCCTGGAGTTAACATCAGTGCTGACTCCACTCCCACAAACCACTTTTGGATGAGACCATAAACGAAGGTCTCATGCGCAAACACATGCAGAATTTTTTGCATACATGTTACAATGCAATACAATGCAAGGCAACATAAAATACATGGCAGTACCATACAACACAGCACAATACCATACAACACAATGCCACACAACACCACACAAGACAATTCAGTGCAATACAATGCCACACAACACTCTGCCACACACCACCACACCACACAACAACACAACACAACACACCACACCACACCACACCACACCACACCACACCACACCACACCACACCCACCACAACACAACACAACACACCACAACACACACCACACACTGCAGCACACCCCAACACTCACCCCCCATCCCCCTGTTGCCCAGGTATCAGACGGAGGGAACGAAGCCAACAGGCCGGAGGGAGCAGAGGCGCTGTACACGGCCAGTGAGCTGGCCTCGGACGACCTGGAGGAGTTTGCCATCACCCCGGCCCCTCAAGGTCACACCATCCGCTGTCGCATCACGCGGGACAAGAAGGGAGTGGACAGGGGCATCTTCCCCACTTACTACCTTCACATGGAGCTGGAGGATGGCAAGAAGGTCAGCGCTGAACACTGAACTTTTTGTTGTTGTTTGTTTTGAGTTTCAACTCGTTTTTATTCATTGTATTTTGCAGAGGCACAACAACATGCAGTGCACAACAGGTGTCTCAACCACAAAAGCACCGGAGTCTTGTTTTTATCTGTCAACCATCATAGCACTGTGTTATAACTCGAGCCTCAGTAGCTTGCTGAAGTATGCTTTTGTACATAAGGCACCATTTCTGAGTCGTGCCTTTACAGCAAAAGTCTCTGCAAGTCACACTGGGGGAGAGGGGGAGGCATAAGGGTAGATTGTGGTTTTTTTTTTTTAATTTTACTCTTTCATTTCGAGGATAATGGACTAAGCACTCATGTGCCTTTTTTTCACATCCTGTCCCTGTGTGTGTATGTGCAGTTTTGTAATTTTTTGTTATTTGTTCCTTCTGGCCTACGATAGCTTACTCTTCCAAAGAGTAGAACAGGTTTTAACATGTGCGCAAGGACAGATAGGACACGCAGAGTGCAGCAACAGCCCTGTCAGGCCATCTCAACTCTACGAAAGTAAAAACAATTTTGTTCCACCTCAGTTCTGGTACTCAGCAAGGACATAAGAAATAGGAATCTGCATGGATTGATTGAACAAGACAGACAGACAGACACGCACGCACGCACGCACGCACGCACGCACGCACACACACACACACACACACACACACACACACTCAGATGAGCAAGACCAAGTGTATGGTATGCTTGCAGCAAAATAGGCTTGCATTTCTTTTACTGAGTGTAATGTTTTTAGTGTACTATAGTGCATCATGATATGTGATATTGCTCCTATCAATAGTATGACATGTTATACCCATTTGTGCATTGTTCTGTGTGTATGCAGGCTGTGTGTATGCATGCTTGGGTTGGTGGTTTGTGTGCATGGATGTGTGTATGTGATTTTTAAGGTTGAATTTTGTTATATCCCTTTTTTTTAATTTTGAGAAAAATAGAAAAAGCACTGAAATGTTTTTTTGTATGCAGTCCCTGTGTGTATGCAGTTTTGTAAATGTTGTCATCCTTTCCCACCAGCACACAATGGCCTACTCTGCCAAAAAGGGGGATGGGTTTTAACATGTGCGCAAGATGTTCTGTATGCTCTTACACACAGGACCTTGGTCTATAGTCTCATCTGAAGGACTTTTGAGAGGAGTGGAGATTGTGTGTGTGCGTGCGTGTGTGTGTGTGTGTGTGTGTGTGCGTGCGTGCGTGCGTGCGTGCGTGCGTGCGTGCGTGCGTGCGTGCGTGCGTGCGTGTGTGTGTGTGCTCATATCTGTGTGTTTGTGCACATACATGCATGCATGTTGGTGTGCGTTTTGTGTATCACTATGTGTTTCTATTTGTGAGCTCATCACTTGAATGGCTTCATTCATCCCTGACCACCTCCTGCTTCCCACTGCCTCTTTTTCAGTGTACCTCTTCCCCGGTGCTGCAATCAGCCCTGTGGATGTTGATGCTTTCTATAAATCACACAGGGATGGCAGGGTTCGTACGGTCCTTGAAAGTCCTTGAAAGTCCTTGAATTTTGGACCCCCCTTTTCAAGGCCTTGAAAGTCCTTGAAAATCAGGCATATGCCTCCAGGTGCTTGAAAAGTCCTTGAATTTTACTGTTACCAAAGAAAAAAAGAAGGATAAAGAGTAAGAGAGAGAGATTGGCATGGTAAGATCAGGTATGGTACTGACTGTAAATTCGTGGAATTCTTATAAAATTAAAAAAAGAGAAGAAGAAAAAATAGGAGAAAAAAGAAATCTACGAAAGCAGGCCAAGGGAAATAACTCTTCCATGCCGGTTAGTAATTACTCCCCTTCTCTGCTTTATGTCACATGGCAATTCAAGTCTAGGTAGGCCTAACAAAACAACTTTTTCTGTTGAAAGACCATGTGTACCAACAATGGGTGTCAAGTTTCATGATAGGGATGGACTAGCAGCTCTAATATAAGGCAGAAAGGGAGAGGGGGCTTTCACTGGCTGTTCCACGTGGGGTCAGAGAGCAAAAGGCTATATTAAATTAAATATAACAATCAGCAGGCCACCGGCCTCCCCTTTTTCATGGAGAGTTCCCCCCCCCCCCCCCCCCCCCCCTCTCTCTCTCTCTCTCTCTGACACACACACGCACACTGGAAGTAAATGACTGACTTACACAGCCGTGCACACACACACACACACACACACACACACACACACACACACACACACACACACACACACACACACACACACACACACACACACACACACACGTACATACACACACACACACACACACACACACAACTTCTCTCTCTCTGTCTCTCTCTATCTCTGTCTCTCTCTCATTTTCTCCACCTCTCCCTGTCTCTTACACACACAGACACACACACCACTCTCCCCCCCCCTTATCTCTTTCTCTTTCTGTTTCTCTGTCTATGTGTGTCTGTCCTTTCTTTCTCTTTCTTCCTCTATCTGCATTAGTGAACATTTGTCTAGAAATATAACCATTTTTGCTATGTGATTACTTGGGAATAGAACCTCCTTTAGATTGAAGAAATGACAGAAAAAGTCATACTTGGAGAGCTTATTTCAGGGCAGAAATTGCTTAGTATCAAGAACTGAAATTAGTTCAAGGAGAGGCCGTTAAACAGGCTAGAATTGTTGAAAAATCTTCAGCTTCAGGGGGCGTTGCCCCCTGACCCCCACAAGGGGCTCTGCCCCTTCACCCCGCCAGGGGGCAATGCCCCCTGGACCCCCCCCCACCTTTCATGATTTTTGGAGTCTGTCAATTCCTATCCCTGCAACACTGAAACTTGATGGGGCATCAGAGACACACACGGGGATGTGCGTACAGTTATATAAGGGGGGAATTATACTTAAATTGCTTAAGGATTGATTTTTATTCTTCAGGATTTGGAATGTCCAGAGGACAAAAAAAATGTGGGTTTCAGGATTGAGAGATTTTTTCACTTTCACCCATGTCAATGTGTTGTGATGTGAAAATCTGTCCACAGCAATACCATCAGCTATTCCCCCTTTCCAGCCCCTCCCCCCTCCCTTCCAACCTGTTATCCAGGAGGATGAATGTTTACTATTGTAAACTATTAGTCTCCTGGTAAAGTAACTCACAGGGAGCTTTACACATATTTAGACTTTGAGAACCAGTATGCAGAGAAATTATGAATGAACAGATGGGGTGATCACTTAGATTGAAATTGTTTTAAGCTAAGTGCACACTTTAGGCGAACAATTGTTTTTTGATTTAGCCCAGTTAACTGCTGTAGAAATATTTCTTGTTATGAAGAAAATTTGGACCAAATGGCTATAGATATTTTCTTTTCTGCTGTAAAATGTGTAGACATTGTTAAAATATAAGCACTATTTGTCGATGGAGGTCCTTGAAAATTGAGAGTGAGGTCCTTGAAAGTCCTTGAAAAGTCCTTGAATTTTCTTCCCAAAGATCTGTATGAACCCTGGATGGATTCAGTCCTGTATTCACTGGTGGCTGTGCTGATGATGTTGATGCTTTCTATAAATCACACAGGGATGGATTCAGTCCTGTATTCACTGGTGGCTGTGCTGATGATGTTGATGCTTTCTATAAATCACACAGGGATGGATTCAGTTAGTCCTGTATTCACTGGTGGCTGTGCTGATGATGTTGATGCTTTCTATAAATCACACAGGGATGGATTCAGTTAGTCCTGTATTCACTGGTGGCTGTGCTGACGATGTTGCAGAAGTTTTTGTTAGCGGGGCGGAAGAGGAAGAAGAGCGCCACCTCCAACTACCTCATCTCCATCGACCCCACAGACCTGTCGCGCAACGGCGAGTCCTACTGTGGCAAACTCAGGTCAGTCCACTGTGTGTGTGGTGCCGGGCTTGTTTCGGGTCAGCTGCCACTCTCTGTCCTCTGTCTGTCTCTCTCTTTCTCCCTTTCTCTCTTTCTCCCTTTCTCTCTCTCCCCCTTTCTCTCTCTCTCCCTTTCTCTCCCTTTCTCTCTCTGTTTCACTCTCTCTCTCTCTCTCTGTGTCTCTGTCTCTGTCTCTCTCTCTGTTTTTCTCTGTCTGTCTCTCTCTCTCTCTCTTCTTGTTTCTCTCTCTCTCTCTCTCTGTTTCTCTCTGTTTCTCTGTCTCTGTCTCTGTCTCTGTCTCTCTCTGTCTCTGTCTGTCTGTCTCTGTCTGTCTGTCTGTCTGTCTTCTCTCTCTCTCTCTCTCTCTCTCTTCCTCTCTCTCTCTCTCTCTCTCTCTCTCTCTCTCTCTCTCTCTCTCTCTCTCTCTCTCTCTCTCACCTTTTCCTGTCTTAGGACACATTATCACATCTCCAGCAAAAACCAACACAACTGATGCATTCAAGACACAACACGTGGCCCTCTAAGGAAGGCCTACGAATTTGTCACTTAAATATAAATCATGCAGTCAATAAAATTGAAGACATATCAACACTTATTAGAAACCATAGCAAACCATTTCACATACTAGGGCTATCTGAATCAAGACTCTCGAAGCACATAGTAGACACTGATTTAATATATCCCAGGATATAAAATCATACGAAAGGATCCACAAAGGCAAAAAGAAACAGGAATCATCATATACATTAGTGAATCTATAACATTCAAGCGTCTCATTCATCTTGAACATTGTGATGTAGAATCTGTTTGGTTCGAAATCTCCATGAAAGGTTCACCACCTATTGCAATGGGATTCTGCTATAGGAATCCGGCAGAAAGAAAAAATTGGATAGACAAGTTTGACGAAATGATGAATGTAGTTCTATTAGAATCCAGGGAAGTAATACTGCTCGGTGATTTAAATATTGATCTAACAAAAGTAAATAATATATGGACGCAAATTACTAATTCATTCAACCTTCACCAACTAGTTAGTTTACCCACGAGAGTCACACCAAATTCAAGCACAATAATTGATCACATCTACGTATCAAATCCCAAAAACATCATAGAAACATGTGTCCCTGTCTATAACTGCAGTGATCACTACCCACTCTGTACTACATGGTCAAAAAAAAGGAGCAAAAATTCCCAAACCTGGACATAAAACCATAACATATCGTTCTTTTGCAAAATTTAATGAACAGCTTTTCCTTCTTGATCTAAGTAACTCTATGCTCTCAGAAACATTAAACATTACTGATCCAGACAGGGCCATTGAATTCTGGATAAAAACCTTCACTGAAATCTACAACAAACATGCTCCACTTAAAACCATAAGGGTCAAACATGTCCCCAAACCGCCTTGGATTACAAAAGAACTAGAAGAAGCATGTTATCTTAGAGATTTATTAAAAAAAACATAAATATCATGAAGAGTCAAATAGATTACGAAACGCCATAAACTCACAGAAACGTCAAGAAAAAAAGAAATATTTCCAAGATTTAC
>CM060334.1:0-5000 GCA_030674155.1 Stramonita haemastoma
AGCAGCAGCAGCAGCAGCAGCACAACAACAACAACAACAACAACGACAACGACAATTACACCACCCACGAATAGAATGTGACCACTAAAATGAGCATTTCCCCGCGGGGATGCCGGGGGCCTGTCAGTATAAACACCATCCCCACCTTCTGGAAATTCTGTGCTAGGAATTCCCACCTTTCATCTCTCTCTCTGTTTCTGCCTTTGTTCCTTTTCTTCCTGTCACCGCCTTCTTGTCTGTGTTCTGCCTTCTTGGTCCATTCTCCTGCCTCACCCCCCCCCCAAAGTGCAGAAAGGCTTAAAAACATAAACGATTTTCTCCACACCCGAAGTTGGATGCGCTGGGCCTGACTTGTCAGGCGTTTAACGGCACCGCAACGCGTTTTCGCTCATATGACAACAACAATAGTTGCTGTCAAAACGTTTGACGACGAAGAAGAAATCAGCCTAACATTCATGAATGGGAAGCATGAATACTTCTTGAAAAGAAAAAAAAAAACATTCTGCGGTCAAAGGCACTCATTTACAACAGAAATGAAAAGGAAACCGACAGAAGAAATAATCGAGCAGAACATTGAGAAGAAGAAGCAGAAGGAGGGAAGGGAAGGGAAGGGAAGGGAAGGGAAGAAGAGAGAATAGAAAAAGAAAAGAGAGAAAAATAAAGGCAAAATAAAGCTCCATTGACAAGCTACCATCTTTATCTGCCGACCCACATCTCCGCCTAGAATTGACCTGTCTTTGCTAATTCAAGAATGCCGACGTTGTGTAGAGAGAGAGAAAAGAAGCACACACACACACACACACACACCACACACACACACACACACACACACACACACACACACACACACACACACACCACACACACACACACACACACACACACACTAAGTGAATGGCTATTACCAAGCATCACTGATGATGGCCTCAATCCCTCTTTTCCGCCGTGGACAAAAACAACAGCAGCAGCAGCAGCAGCAGCAAGATCTGTCCCCCCCCAAACCTAACATGGACAGCTAGAGGCCACATCACGTCCCTTGGCCCCCTGGTGGTTGGAACCAGGCATAGGGGCCAGAGTAGCTCAGTGGTTTGAGCAGATGTTCTCTCGCCATTTTTGGGTCTGTTTTTCGTTCCTCGGCTAGAGTTTTCGAGGTTTGCCAACTGGTGAGATTTTGCTGCATGCGACCGATTGTGTATGGTTCACTGTGAAGGTATACAGCCACATTCCGGCTTCGGGGATGCATTGCGGAGAGAGAGAGAGAGAGAGAGGAGAGAGAGAGAGAGAGAGAGAGAGAGAGAGAGGAGAGAGAGAGAGAGAGAGAGAGAGAGAGAGAGAGAGAGAGAGAGAGGAGAGAGAGAGAGAGAGGAGAGAGAGAGAGAGAGGAGAGAGAGAGAGAGAGAGAGAAGTTAACCTACCTAACGTTGACACGAATTACAGGGATCTTTAACGTGTATATTTGATTTGACAGGATAGCTCAGTTGTCATAGCATCCGCTTTCCCCAAGCTAAGATTTTCGCAGCATCGAGCGTGGTTACCAATTGGATGGGTGACCGTTTGCGCGCCTTGGCTTCAGTACAGTCCCCCAGTTCACCCAGCTGTCAATGGTTACCTGCCCTCTTTAGGGTCAGGGAAGGTAAAGCAGCGAGGGAGAGGAGATGGGCGCCACTGCCCTCAATATGCTGGCCCTAGAGAAGCTGAGGTCTCTGATGCCTCGCTCCCCTGCGACCACACAGGTTATGGGACACCTTTACCTTACTTTTACCACCACCTTTAACATGCACACAGTACAGGTAAATCTCCAAACCCGAAGGTTTTAACACGAACTCACTACGGGCACTGAAGAGAATGGGGAAACCGAAACTGAGGTGACCATGAGACCTGAACAACCTAAGGCCAGTGAATCAGTGCCACTTTTCTTTTAGTGCATGATGGTGAGTGATAATGAGGATGATGCCATAATGTGGCTATGAAAGTGCATAAGCTTTTGTGACTATTTTACAGGGTTGTACTCTACACTTACTATAATAATATATCCCGGCGTCAACCGGGTCCGAGAGATGCAGACACCTGCAGTGTTAATCAGGTAATTTGAGCAACACTCTCAAACTCGCATCCGTAAAGTGGATGAAGCTCGACTGTGTGGTCCCAGTCTACCCACTGAGCCCACAGCACACTTACTTCGGGTATAAGTTGGCCTGAGTCCGAAAAAAAGTTCCAAGACACTTATGGGGTTTAAACCCAAGACCTTTCAGTCCGTAACCCAATGCTTGGTAACCACTACGCTATGGTGATTGGCGAGGATTTTTTAACATTTTAATTTAATCTAATTTTATTTATACTATTTTAAGTCACAGCAGATTTCTCTGAGTGAAATTCGGGCTGCTCTCCCTGGGGAGAGCGCTTCGCTACAAATGCAGTGTCACCATTTTTTTTTTCTTTTTCCTGTCTGTAACTGTATTTGTTTCCCTATCAGAGTGGCTTTTTTGGAGAGAATTTTGCCAGGGACAGCCCTCATGTTGCCGTGAGTTCTTTTACGTGCGCTAAATAATGATGTGTAACACACGGGACCTCGGTTTATCGTCTCACATCCGAAAGGAAGTATAAATGTTAAGTCTAGAAGAAAAAAAGACCCTGTTCTAACAAGAACCTCAACCTAGACTGGAACACAGGCCTTAAGTTATCTTCAGATAACGAGTTCTATGTTCAAACCACTAGACAACTTCATCCCCTAAAACTAATGAACTTTTTTTCTTTTCTAAACAATGAATTAATTTGACTTGATTTGTGAAAATCTCCTGACGCGCATTGCAGGGTGGGTAATTATCATTATGCAAATGACTCTGGCCTGACTGCCTAACAATCGTGCCTCCCTGCCCCGAACTATTTGATTTCTTTCCTTTCCTGGTGCTTTGGCTATCTCTGGGCTTGATCTCTGTCTGTCTGTCTGTCTTTCTGTTTCTGTCTGTCTCTGTCTGTCTGTCTGTCTCTCTATCCATCTTCCTGTCTTTTTATACAGATCTCACTCCGTCCTTCTATAATTTTCACCTTTCTCTCTGACTCTCCCTCTTTCTCTCTCTCCCCTCTCCCTCCATATCTATATCTTTTTTTAAAAAAACTCTCTCTCTCACATGAAAAAAAACAACAGATGACAAAATTCACAAAACTGCATACACACGGGGACTGGATGTAAAAAAGCATGAGAGTGCTTATTCCATTATCCTCAATATAAAAGAAAAACACACACACACACACACACACACGCACACACACACACACACACACACACGCGCGCGCGCACACACATACACACACGCGCACGCACATACGCACATACGCACACACACACACACACTCCATCATTCTGCAATAAATGAATGGAAGAATAGAAAGAAATGAGGACACAACTCTGCAGTACTGGGTGTTAGGGGGACATAACCCGTTATTTGATTCTGCGAGGCAGAGAAAAGACATTGTGCGTTTTATCTCATTACCGCAACCCTAAGAGACACTGCTCTGTCACAAAGATCGCAAGAAACTCTATCGTAACACAATTCAGACCATTCTCTGTCTGTCTGTCTGTCTGTCTGTCTGTCTGTCTGTCTGTCTGTCTGCCTGCCTGCCTGCCTGCCTGCCAGCCTATCTATCTATCTATCTATCTATCTATCTATCTATCTATCTATCTATCTATCTATCTATCTATCTATCTATCTATCTATCTATCTGTCTGTCTGTCTGTCTGTCTGTCTGTCTGTCTGTCTGTCTGTCTGTCTGTCTGTCTGTCTGTCTGTCTGTCTGTCTGTCTGTCTGTCTGTCTGTCTGTCTGTCCGTCTGTCTGTCTGTCTGTCTGTCTGTCTGTCTATCTATCTATCTATCTATCTAAAAGGGAGAGAGAGAGAGAGCATATCTATCTATCTATCTATCTATCTATCTATCTATCTATCTATCTATCTATCTATCTATCTATCTATCTATCTATCTCTCTATCTCTCTCTCTCTCTCTCTCTATCTATCTATCTATCTATCTATCTATCTATCTATCTATCTATCTATCTATCTATCTATCTATCTATCTATCTACTATCTATCTATCTATCTAATTTATAAAACCACATGTACACTTTTATCCTATGTAGACATCATCCCACAAGTCAAAATGCGGCTACCTTCATGGGGGACAAAAACAGTGGCACACGCAAAATGGACACCGTTCGTAAAACCTCAGGGGCTCCAACCGAGGAAACACACACAAAAATTTACACACACGTTCTCAACAAACAGTATTCTGTATAAAACAACACAGAAATTGTTTAATCACACCTTTGTTTTTTGGGGCAACCGTCCAAAATGATAAAACCACACCCCCTTTTTGTTGTTGTTGTTGTTGTTGCAATTACCCATCTGGTGATGGAACTGTCTCCGACCTTGTCTCTCACAGGTCACACCAGCCCCTCTTGTTCTCTCATTTCCCATCCCTCCCTCCCTCCTCCCCTCCACCTCTACACGCACCCCTTGCCTCTCTGCCTCTTCTCTCTCCTATGAAACAAAATAAACCGTGTGAGAATGCTTATCTACAACCATGGAAAACACAGATTAAAGATTATTATTTTATTGTCTCTACCTCTCTGCCTCTCTGTCTGTCTGTCTGTCTGTCTGTCTGTCTGTCTGTCTGTCTGTCTGTCTCTGTCTGTTTGTCTGCCTGCCTGCCTGTCTGTCTATATGACTGTCTCTCCACTGCCCCCCTCTCTCTCTCAGATCATGTATAGGGAGGGGGTTGAGCGCGCACGCGCGAGCGTGTGTGTATGTGTGTATTTGCGTGCGTGCGTGTGTATGTGTGCATGCGCGCGCGCGCGCGCGCGCGGTGTGTGTATGTGTGCGTGTGTGTGTGTGTGTGTGTGTGTGTGCGCGTGTGTGCGTGTGTCTATGTGTGTGTGTGTGTGAGTGCGCGCGCGCGGTGTGCCTTTACGTGTGTATATATGCATGCACTAATACATACGCTCTCT
>CM060334.1:17500-18671 GCA_030674155.1 Stramonita haemastoma
GAGCCACAGATCATGCTGCCACCAGGCGCAAAGATCCCCAACTCCAACTCCCCGATTTTTCTTCAGGATGGTGTCTAAACACGACACCTGTGTGCATGCTGGTTTGTTATAATTTTGTCATCCGCTCCTACCGGCACACGATGGCCTACTCTTCCGAAAGGTGGAACGGGGTTTTAACGTGTGCGCAAGATGTTCTGCGTGCATTCGCACACGGGGCCTCGGTTTCGAGTCTCATCCGAATGACTTTGACATTCAGTTCGATTTTTTCGTCAAACTGGGAAGAAAGGGCGAGGCTGGGTTCGAACCCAGAAACTCACGATTTACATATTGGCAGGCGAACGTCTTAACATTCTGCCACCGTCCTTCCTATAAGTAAGTATACAAGCAAACAAAAACTAAGGTTGAAAAAGAAATTTGTACATAAAAAAGGAAGATAAATGAAAGAGGGGAAACGTTTATGATAAAACAAAAAGTATTCTTAAAAGGTCAGTAAATTTGGTCTATAGTAAATAACCAGTGACTAGAAGAACTGTCTGTCAGCAGGCCAAGTTAAAGGTAAGGTAAAGGTGTCCCATAACCTATGCGGTCGTAGGGGAGCGAGACATCAGAGACCTCAGCTTCTCTAGGGGCCAGCATGTTGAGGGCGGCGCCCATCTCCTCTCCCTCGCCGCTTTACCTTCCCTGACCCTAAAGAGGGCAGGTACCCATTTTCAGCTGGGTGAACTGGGAGAACTGTACTGAGCCAAGGCGCGCAAATGGTCACTCATCCAATTGGTAACCATGCTCGACGCTGCTTAACCTTGGCTGGGGGAAAGCGAGCGCTCTGAGGCCAAGTTACCACAGTGGAAAACAATAGGTTTACTTCTAGTGGTACCTGTCGTCTAGAATGGAATACATGTTCTTCCAAGGCCTCAGATGATTTCTAACAGAAGGAAAGCGTCTCTGGAAAGAGCCCTCACATGTCTTCCAATGTTGACGGCCAGAACGCTGGCCCCTTTTGAAGTTGGATGAAGGCCATCTTTCAGTGTCCTGAAGCCAGTATCCAAGTTCTCATGACTGATCAAGGAAACATTTTTGATGCCAAACAGATCTGAAGTCACGAGCAGGCATTGAAAACTTCTCTCTTCATGTTGAGTTGAGAGTCTTTCACTGGAGCGATCTTCTGACTATG
>CM060334.1:41516-46516 GCA_030674155.1 Stramonita haemastoma
GCATGCATATAATTGTTATGTGTGTACCCACATGCATATGTATGTAGAGCCTGTCCTGGCAACTGCACACACGTGCAACTACATATGTACAAACATAGCTATATAAACGAGAAGAGAGAGGGGCGGGGGCAGAGAGAGATAGAGAGGGGGGGGGGGGGCAGAGAGAGGGAGGGAGAGAGAGATATAGAGAGGGAGAGAGACAGACAGACAGAGAGGGGGGGCAGGGGAAAGAGAGGAACAGGAGAGAGAGAGAGAGGGGGGGGGGGGGTTAATGAGTTTAAAATCTACAAGCTCTTTCACAATCAATGAACACATTTAAAAAGAGGACTGGGGACACTTAAGAGTTAGGTTATGGACAGAACAGAGAAATCCACTAACACAGAGACTCTCCAGTAACAGTGGCGCACTTGTAAGGCTTTTGACAAATTAATTCACCCATAGTCATTCCAAAGCAGGAAATAGACCATGCCTTTACTGTCGTCAAGTTCACAGAATTATCAATGTTTTCAAAAGAAATGGACAAAGCCCTTATCCCTCTCTCCCCTCTCCAAAAACCCACTAGAAAATTCTGCCTCTCTTCACCACAATGTTAACAAAGTTTTGAACTGTCACCAAAAAAGCACTGACCAAGCACTAGCAACAACACTTTCTCTCTCTTCTCTCTCTCTCTCTCTCTCTCTCTCTCTCTCTCTCTCTCTCTCTCTCTCTCTCTCTCTGTCTCTGTCTCTCTCTCTCTCTCTCTCTCTGTCTCTCTCTCTGTCTCTCTCTCTGTCTCTCTCTCTTCTCTCTCGTCTCTCTGTCTCTCTGTCTCTCTCTCTGTCTCTCTCTGTCTCTCTCTGTCTCTCTCTCTCTCTCTCTCTCTCTCTGTCTCTCTCTCTCTCTCTCTCTCTCTCTCTTTTATTTCTTCTTCATAAAAAAGCAACATTTACAACCACCAAGGGCATATTGGTTTCCTAACGAAGCAGAGAAACGCACGTCATATAAAACAGGCTGAAATGTCAGGCGGCGATGGCTCTATTGAAAACGTCAAGAGGCAATTTGCAGGTAACACTGGACAGCAAGCAAGCAAGCAGCACGGGTGGCTTGGTCAATAACAAACAGCACACACACTCTCTCCGCTGCTGCAAGCATCCACTTTTCTCAGGGGCCACACACATACACACACACACAGAAATTAGATTTGTGTTTCGGGGGAGCAAACTTTGTGGAATATGAAATGTTGTTATTGTTGGTGGTGATGCTCGTGATGGTGGTGGTGGTTGAACTCTTCAATTGTTTTAAAGATTTTCACGAGTTTGAAGCAAAGACCAGACAGTAATATTCAAATGCCTTTAGAAAATTGCTGGCCCTTAGAAAAGCTGAGATCTCTGACGCCTCGCTCCCTTACGACCACACAGGTTATGGGACACCTTTACCTTTACAGTGTATTTGTTATTCATAAAGGAGACAAGGTATAAGGTTACAGAGATAATGTTTTCTTGACAAAACTACAGTCATGGGAATAATGTTTTCGTAACAAGTGATAAGCATTGGCATCTTTTTCATAACGAAGCAAAAATCATGGGTGTGTTTTTTAAACGACAATGATACGCATATTTCTTTCATAACAAAGCAAAATTCATAGGTATAGTTCTTTTTCTTAAACGACAATCATATGCATATTTCTTTCATAACAAAGCAAAAATCAGGGGCACCATGCTTTCCTTACAAAGTGACAATCACGGGCATTCGTTTTCCCGACAGGATGACAATCACGGCCACCATGTTTTCCCAACAAATAAAAATCATGATAATCTTTTTTTGCTAGTAGATAACAACGATGATCATCTTATTTTCCTTATAAAGTTACATTCATGATCATCTTGTTTTCCTGATAAAACAACAATCATGGACATTATGTTTTCCTAACTAAGTGATAACAATGATCATCTTATTTTCCTAATAAAGTAATAATCATGATCATCTTGTTTTCCCAATAAAGTGACAATCATGATCATCTCGTTTCTTAACAAAGCGATAACCATGATTATCTTGTTTTCCTAAGAGATAACCATGATCATCTTGTTTTCTTAATAAAGTGACAATTATAATCATCTTGTTTTCCTAATAAAGTGACAATCATGATCATCTTGTTTTCCTAATAAAGTGACAATCATGATCATCTTGTTTTCCTAATAAAGTGACAATCACGATCATCTTGTTTTCCTAACAAAGTGACAACAATGATCATCTTGTTTTTCTAACAAAGTGACAATCACGATCATCTTGTTTTCCTAACAAAGTGACAACAATGATCATCTTGTTTTTCTAACAAAGTGACAATTATGATCATCTTGTTTTCCTAACAAAGTGACAATCACGATCATCTTGTTTTCCTAACAAAGTGACAATTATGATCATCTTGTTTTCCTAACAAAGTGACAATCACGATCATCTTGTTTTCCTAACAAAGTGACAATTATGATCATCTTGTTTTCCTAACAAAGTGACAATCACAATCATCTTGTTTTCCTAACAAAGTGACAATTACGATCATCTTGTTTTCCTAATAAAGTGACAATCACGATCATCTTGTTTTCCTAACAAAGTGACAACAATGATCATCTTGTTTTCCTAACAAAGTGACAATTATGATCATCTTGTTTTCCTAACAAAGTGACAATCACGATCATCTTGTTTTCCTAATAAAGTGACAACAATGATCATCTTGTTTTCCTAACAAAGTGACAACAATGATCATCTTGTTTTTCTAACAAAGTGACAATTATGATCATCTTGTTTTCCTAATAAAGTGACAATCACGATCATCTTGTTTTCCTAACAAAGTGACAACAATGATCATCTTGTTTTCCTAACAAAGTGACAATCACGATCATCTTGTTTTCCTAACAAAGTGACAATCACGATCATCTTGTTTTCCTAACAAAGTGACAACAATGATCATCTTGTTTTTCTAACAAAGTGACAATTATGATCATCTTGTTTTCCTAATAAAGTGACAATCACGATCATCTTGTTTTCCTAACAAAGTGACAACAATGATCATCTTGTTTTCCTAACAAAGTGACAATCACGATCATCTTGTTTTCCTAACAAAGTGACAGTTATGATCATCTTGTTTTCCTAACAAAGTGACAATCACGATCATCTTGTTTTCCTAACAAAGTGACAACAATGATCATCTTGTTTTCCTAACAAAGTGACAACTATGATCATCTTGTTTTCCTAATAAAGTGACAATCACGATCATCTTGTTTTCCTAATAAAGTGACAACAATGATCATCTTGTTTTCCTAACAAAGTGACAACAATGATCATCTTGTTTTTCTAACAAAGTGACAATTATGATCATCTTGTTTTCCTAATAAAGTGACAATCACGATCATCTTGTTTTTCTAACAAAGTGACAACAATGATCATCTTGTTTTCCTAACAAAGTGACAATTATGATCATCTTGTTTTCCTAACAAAGTGACAATCACGATCATCTTGTTTTCCTAACAAAGTGACAACAATGATCATCTTGTTTTTCTAACAAAGTGACAATTATGATCATCTTGTTTTCCTAATAAAGTGACAATCACGATCATCTTGTTTTCCTAACAAAGTGACAACAATGATCATCTTGTTTTCCTAATAAAGTGACAATCACGATCATCTTGTTTTCCTAACAAAGTGACAGTTATGATCATCTTGTTTTCCTAACAAAGTGACAGTTATGATCATCTTGTTTTCCTAACACAGTGACAATTATGATCATCTTGTTTTCCTAACAAAGTGACAACAATGATCATCTTGTTTTCCTAACAAAGTGACAACAATGATCATCTTGTTTTCCTAACAAAGTGACAACAATGATCATCTTGTTTTCCTAACAAAGTGACAACAATGATCATCTTGTTTTTCTAACAAAGTGACAATCACGATCATCTTGTTTTTCTAACAAAGTGACAATGACGATCATCTTGTTTTTCTAACAAAGTGACAATCACGATCATCTTGTTTTCCTAACAAAGTGACAATGACGGACACGGTTTTTTAAAGCAGCATCTGTCACGGGCATTCTGCTTTTCTAAGGAAGCGAGAAATGTTAAGAAATGAAACGCCATGAGGCACTGGTCCTATTGGAAATACCGGGAGGCAATTTGCAGGCAAACATGGACAGCAAACGCTCCTCTTGACCAACATTAGCACACACTTTCCTCTGAATGCGCCCATGCTCCCAAGAGGCACACACCGAAACTAGATTTGGGATTTAAGAGCAAAGGGCTTGGAATACGGAATGTTGTATGTGTGGAATTGTTGTTATTATTGTTGTTGTTAACTTGGTTTCCTCGCCAGTTGCGGCTGTGAAACTCTTGCTGCTGGCCATTCTGTACATATCGGAATAATGCCGCTGTGCTTGCCATGTTCCCGTGCATGCGTCCACACGCACATTTATGTAAAACATGTGCAAGTAATTACACACATTTGCGAATGCGCATGTGTGAACATTTCCATAAGAATACTCATGGAGAGAGCCAGAGGCAGAATATGAGAGAGAGAAAGAGACAGAGACAGAGAGAGAGAAAGAGGGGGGGGGAGAGACGGGGAAGAGACAGAGACAGAGAGAGAGAGACAGAGAGATACAGAGAGAGAGACAGAGAGAGACAGAGAGAGAGACAGAGACACAGAGAGAGAGAGAGAGGAGAAGAGGAGAGGAGAGAGAGAGAGAGAGAGAGGGGGAGAGAGAGAGAGAGAGAGAGAGGAGAGAGAGAGAGAGAGAGAGAGAGAGAGAAACGCTGATAATATTTCAATTTTACTTCATGTAAATGGCTTCAATTACTTCATGTTTTATCATACTTAATCAATACAACTGGACGGGTTTTTTTTTGTTTCTAAACAAGATAAAGAAATCACAAACAATAAACTCGCGAGTTTTCTTGAACAGATCTACTGACACACAGAGGCACAACGATAATAACAAACACATCACGATTCTTCACCAATGGACTGGGCCA
>CM060334.1:49016-51516 GCA_030674155.1 Stramonita haemastoma
CCACATCAGAAAAAAAACCTTCCTGAAACTTGCATTATTTTCCTAAAATATTTAATGTCACCTACAACAAAAATGTCTACATTTACAATCCCTTCCCCATCAGCCTCGCGACTCGATGTGTCGATTTTCACCAAGCTG
Source organism: Stramonita haemastoma (assembly GCA_030674155.1). Taxonomy (NCBI): domain Eukaryota; kingdom Metazoa; phylum Mollusca; class Gastropoda; order Neogastropoda; family Muricidae; genus Stramonita; species Stramonita haemastoma. The sequence goes on from CM060334.1 coordinate 49,155, forward strand.
CTGGAATTGGGAAAACAAAAATTGAACGCGTGAAACTTTTCACGTCGTCACATTGCGTCGGACACAGTGATGAAAGATTAATTGAATTCAGCAGATTAAACAAAACTTTTTGGGAAACCCCATATTGGGTATCCAAAAAGCAGACAGATCAGTTTTCTATTCTTGAGCTTTGAAATGATGCTGGAGTCTTGGGGAGGGGGGGAACAGACAGACAGACGGGAATTGAGAGAGAGAGAGAGAGAGAGAGAGAGAGGAGAGAGAGAGAGAGAGAGAGAGAGAGAGGAGAGAGAGAGAGAGAGAGAGATAGAGAGAGAGAGAGAGGGGAGAGAGAGAGAGAGAGAGAGACAGGGCAGACAGACAGACAGACAGACAGACAGACAGAGAGAGAGACAGAGAGAGAGAGAGGCGAGACAGACAGACAGACAGACAGAGAGCGTGAGAGAGAGAGACAGGACAGAGACAGAGACATGGGAGAGACAACAGACCAAAGAGGGACAAAAGAGCATGAGAGAGAAGAGAAAGAGAGAAATAGGGGGGAGGGAGAGAGGCGGACAAAAAAGACAACCCAAAACCAGAGCCCAAAGTGACAGACATAAAAACACACCCCAAATAAGTGTTTATATAAACAAAAGAAAACTCCTCTTCTTCTTTCTCTCTCTCTCCCTCTCACCCTCTCTCCTCTCTCTCTCTCTCCTTCTCTCTTTTCCCTCTCTCTCTCTCTCTCTCTTCTCTCTCTCTCTCTCTCTCTCACTCGATTTCTGCAGTAAAAGACAGAAACCTTTTCTCCTTCAGGTCTTTTTTTTCCACTGTCCCGGTAAAATTTTTCCCCAAATTTCCCCTAGAACAATTTCTGCGGGCGAATTTCCTGTCCTCATCACCTTTAAACTCATTCGCTGTTTTTCTTTTCGAAAAATAGTACTGGTCCCTCTCTGTCTGTCTCTCTGTCTGTCGTCTTTCGGTTTGTCTGTACTGTCTCTGCCTTTCCTTTTTCTGCCTGTCTCTCTCGCACACCACACCCCCCACCCCCCCAAAAGGCCACATGGACACACGGACCCACGGGGAAACGCGCACTTGCACGTGCACGCGCACGCACACACACACACACACACACATACACAAACATATACATAATAGATAGATAGATAGATAGATGAATAGATAGATTATAGATAGATAGATAGATAGTTTGATAGATAGAGATAGATAGATAGAAGATAGATAAAAAAACAAAACAATTTATACACGGGCCCAACACACACCCCACACATACACACACCCCGCACACAAAAACCACATACCCCACTGCACACACACACACAATAAAACACCCACACACACACAAAACACACACAAACGCACACACACACACATACGCACACACACACACACCCCAAAACCACACAACACACACACACACAACACACACACAACACACCCCCGAAACAAAGACGACAAACGTGACATTTTCTTGTTCCAGCTCTATTATTCTTCTGTCTCCAACAGACGTCCCTATTTCCCTGAGCAATTGGGGCCAGTAGAGTTTCTTTTCCTTGAATGATGGGTTACGTTACTTTCATACCCCCTCCTATTTTTTTTTCTTTCTTCACCAAGTTTCGCACTTTGGTTCCCTTTTTTTTCCTGTGAATATTTCATGCTAAAATGTAGTTTAAAATTGTGAAAAAGTATTGGAGGGGGAAAATTAGGTACCTTTTACAACTTCTCAATCATTTTTGAAAATGATTTATGAAAGATTCAGTTAAAACCATTAAAATCAAAAAATTCTAGGGAATAATGTCTTTTAATTTTCAATATTTTGTGTAAATTGCATAAGTTTTTTTCCTTGTGGTTTTTATATAGCTTGGTGTTGTTGGTTCTTACTGTAAAATAACTTTTCAAGCCAAAAAAGTTAACAACATTTTGTTTTGCCCTTCCCCAATTTCAAGAAAATGTTAAAATTTGAAAACGAAAGTACGTTTTCGTTCAAGAACTTTTGGTTTTCACTTTTTTGCCACTTTTGGTATTTTTTGCCTTTCGGATTTAGTTTAATGAAGAAAACCGTCCACTTTTGTCCTAATTCCTTCGACAAAAAACTAAAACATCAACAACAAAATGTAAGCTAGTAAAAATGACCTAAAAATTTTAAAATTGCCTTATTGTCGCTTTAAAATACCTTTCCCAATACAGAGTTAAAAAACAACACTGAAAACGTGAACAAAACAAAAACTAAAGTTATCTTTTTAAACAACCTTAGGTAAAAAAATTTTTTTAAAGGGAAAGGAGTCCCATCATAAACCTTTTTGTGGTTCCCTAGGAGAGCGATGGCATCCCGAAACCTCAGCTTCTCTAGGGGCCAGCATGTTTG
>CM060334.1:56516-67832 GCA_030674155.1 Stramonita haemastoma
CTGTTATTGCCTTATATGGCCGCTTTGCCTGTCAATGCTGACTCCTGGCCGGGTCGTGGCCGGTACCAGATTGCACATAGATCGATCAAAAACGGAAAAAAGTAATAATACTCCAATGTCGGCAGTTTCCATTAAACATAGCTCCGTGGATGTCTCTTCTTTGTCTCTTGGCCCTTTCAGCCCCATCCCTTCCCCCTCTCTACATGCTTCTTTAACGTTTTTTCTCCAGCTGTAGTCAACGAATATCGGTTTATCATGAGTAAAAAGAAACAACCCATACACACTCCAGACGTTTGCTTGCATAAAATATTATTAGAGACACCAGGGGCAACAATGCTTCCTGCGGAACAAAAGACCTTCCAAATTACATAATACCCTCCACCCCAAGAAAACACAAGCCAAACAAACAACGGCTAACTTGTCAGAATAGGGCAAGAATAAAAACTTGAATGACAAAGATAAGTGAGACAGAGAAAGCCAGGACAAAGAAAAAGAAGCCGAGAAGAGAAAACGAATCAATAAAACATGATAACAACAGAAACAAAGATACAACACTGACTTACGGTACGCACAAAAGAAGACGGGCAAACAAAGAAAGAAGGGAACAGAAGTTGAGCGCAGACAGAAAACAATACAAATATAATACATAATATCAAATACAATGAACAGGCAGGAACAGAAATAACACAGGAGCAAAAATCTCAGGGCAAATAACAATGACACACACAATGTCAGGAAGCGAAATAGAAATGAGACGGAAGAGCAAAACAAAAAGGAACACCAAGAAAAAGGAAAGACAGGAACATACAACAGAATGAGAGAGAGAGAGAGAGAGAGGAGAGAGAAGAGAGAGAGAAGAGAGAGAGACAGAGACAGAGACAGGAGAGAGAGAGAGAGACAGAGAGAGAGAGAGAGAGAGAGAGAGACAGACAGACAGACAGACAGACAGAGAGACAGAAGAGAGAGAGAGAGAGAGAGAGAGAGAGAGAGAAGAGAGAGAGAGAGAGAGAGAGAGAGAGAGAGAGAGAGAGAGAATATAAACAACAAGAGGGAAGGACACAAAAGACAGAAAGCTTACGGATAAAGAACAACAAAAAAAAGAAAACCAAAACAAAACAATACAAACTGAAACAAGAGGTTAAAACTCCCATACCAACACAGAGACGGAAAAGATCATGAATAATGAACAGACAAATACAGGGAAAGAAAACATGTGCAGGAATAAAAAACAAAACAAAACAAACAGTCACAAGAGAATAAACAAACAAAAAAGAGAGTCAAAAACAAAACCAGATCACTGAAAAAAAAACAATAGGAAATAAACGGAAAGAATCGATAAACACAGAAAAACCGGAGAGAGAGTGAAAAACAAAACCAAACACATAGATTGAAAAACAAAACAGCGAAAAACACAAAACCAAAACAGAACTTATCAATTAATCAAAGCAAAAGTAAACAAAAACAAAGAAGTAAAGAACCACAAACAAATAACTAAACCAAAGCAAAGAGAACAGAAACAAAAACAATACAATACCCATTGTACACAAACAACATTAGAAAAGCGAGGCAAACAATACAGAAGAGGAATGAAACAACAACAACAAGAACAACAAACACACAAGACATAAACTATGTATGAACACACGCAGACACGCCAACAAACAATTTGGGGAAAGAAAGGAAAAGACAGCAGGAGGACAAAAACAGACTCCCTAATTACTGGACAAACATCCCTCTGAGGAGAGAGTGCAGACAATGCAGTACAGGTGAGAGAGAGGAGAGAGAGGAGAGAGAGAGAAGAGAGAGAGAGAAGAGAGAGAGAGAGAAGAGAGAGAGAGAGAGAGAGAGAGAGAGAGGAGAGAGAGGAGAGAGAGAAGAGAGAGACAGACAGACAGACAGACAGACAGACAGACAGACAGACAGACAGACAGACAGACAGACAGACAGACAGACAGACAGACAGACAGACAGACAGACAGACAGAGACAGATAGACAAAGGCAGACATATTCAATGCAAGAAAGAACCAGAAGCAAGCAACAACTAACCAAAACAAACACCCCCCCAAAGAAACAGAAACAACTGACAAACATGTAAAAAAAAAAATTATACAAAAAAGCAAGGCATTCATCCAAACAAGGGACATACACACAGACAGAGATCACCCATACACTCCAACACTCACATTTACACACACACACACACACAAAACACACACACACACACACACACACACACACACAACACACACACACACACACACACACACACAACACACACACACACACACACAAAAACCAAGCAAACAACACACACACAAACAAACACACACACACACACACACACACACACAAACAAACAACACACGCACAAACAAACAACACACATACAAACAAACAACACACACAAAACAAACAACACGCACACACAAACAAACAACAACAACAACAACACAAAAACAACCACACACACCCAAAAACTTTCACCAACCTTAAAGAAGGGGTTGAGGACAACATCAGGCCTCTCAGGGAAATGCAAGTTCTCCGCACGGATTAACAACAGCTTCAAGCGTCGGGTAGCCGGGAAGTACTGAAGGAAAACTTGATGTCTCCTCTCTCCGTCACCGTCTTGCTCTCCCCGTTTTTCTCCCCGCTCTCTCCCCGGCTCCCCTCTCCCTCGTCCCGAGAGGACGAGGTCACGCCCCCCCACTGCTACACGCCTCGTGCTCGTCATGGAGACTGATGGAGATGGAAACACGCCGTGGAGGGGGCCGAGTGACGCTTCTGGTGATGTGAGGGGTGGTGGGGGGTCATGAGGAGGGGGTGACGGGGATGCGGCGAGAGGAGGAGGAGGAGGGGGAGAGCTTTCACTGGGTCTGCCCGCCTCCAGGGTCTGTCTCCACAACGCCGTGGTCATCTCCACCCTGCGCCAGCGAGGATCTACGCCGGTATAGCGCTGCGAGCGGCGGAAACTCTCCCGCAAGGGGAGGTAATCGTTCTGGTCCGTGAAGACGGGGGAGCAGCGCCGCGGCGTGGCTTTGGGCCGACAGGCAGTTTCTGCTCCAGGATGGCAGAGGCCGCGCCCGAAGCGTCCAGGATGTTAGTTGGGGCGACCCGGGAGGGAAAGGACCCCGGATAAGTTGGGGGTGAACAGGATGGGGGTCCGCCCCAGGTTCGGAAAGGCTCTTCCCCGGTGCTGGGGCTGTCCCTACGTCAGCACCCCAGACGGCCGGGACCTTAGCTCGGGGTCTCCGCGAAACTGGGGAAAGATCCCCGTTACCGCGTGACGCGGGCAACCCGGGTTAAGTTAGACAGGACCTAGCCGAAAACCCGCAAAAACCTGCGATCCCCCGGGGGAACGGCGGTCGACCTTTCCCGGGGGTTTTTCCGGGACGACGACCGGGCCGGGGGGTTCCGGAGAGACGGCGGGGCTTTGCTGGGGGAGCAGGGACCTCATGCCGCTGGGTGACTCGCAGGTCTCGCTGACAATGCGGGGTTCCGCGAGGACTCCCCGGACCCCGGATGACGAACTCCGGGATGGACTGGGCGTGGGGGATGTTGGAGGGACGGGGGCCCCGGCTGTCTGGGGGTTTTGGGGCTGCGGAAGCCCGGGAGTCTGCACTTGGTCACCACCATCCTTCACTCCTCATGGAATCCAGGGGGGGGAATGCGGGTCACGGGGTTGGTTGGTTAAAAAAACCGGCTATCACAATTAGCGAACCAATCACAACATAAAAAGGGGAGCGTTTCCCCGATGGTGTAAAGGGTGGGATGGGGAGATGGAAGTGCTATTCCTAGAACAGAAGAAATCAAGCACGCGTGCCCCGTCTTCAAACCTGAACAAATTGAAAGATGAAAGAAATAATTTCAAACCCCAAGGACATATAGGGGGAAACCAATCTGGAGGGTTTTACTTCCCCAGTGTTTTTTCTGAAAATACATGCAAAACCCCCTCATTGGGTGCGTGCGTGCATGGAAAAACGCGACAATACACCCCCAAAACACAGCACACACATACAGACCACAAAAACAACGACAGACACAGACAAAAACACACAAACAGACAGAACCACACACAAAACCAACACCAACACACAAACACAACACACACACACACACACAAACCCAAAAACACCCCAAAAACACCAAAAAGTCGTCAAGTAAGTAGGGGAAACAAAAATTGTGAAAGATTAACGACTCCCTGCCCCCAATTTTTCTAAAAGATCCCAACACAACCACACAACACAAAACACACACAACACAACACCAACACACACACACAAAACACACAAAACCCCCTTAACACACACGCACACCCCAAAACACACTACACAACAAGCATAAAAAAACAAAAAAAATACCCATACACCCGCGCCGATGCACACCCCCGCGCGCAAAAAGCCAAAAAACGAAGGGGGGAAATGGGGAAAAAAGCGGGAAGGGGGGGTGAGGGGGACAAAAGAGGAACAAAGGGGGGGTGAAGAAAGGTAAGAAAAGGGGGGGGAGACAAAAGGAAGGGCAAAAATTTTTTTATTCGAGGAAATGAAAGCATCGTGTGTTTTTTTACATCACCCCCCCTTTTTAGGGGTAACTCAAATAAAGAGAGAGAGGAAAAGGGAGAAAAGAAGAGAGAAGAGAGAGAGAGAGAGAGAGAGGAGAGAGAGAGGAGAGGAGAGAAAAAAGAAAGAAGCACGCGCACTAAACAAACAATAACCGGGGGAGCAGAGGTGCAACCCTTTCAATGCTGAATTGTAATTCTGAGGGGGGTAATGCATCTTAATTCAATCGCTTTTACTTATCAATAATTGATAATGATGACGATATGATGATGATGAATGATGAAAGATAGGAGGAGGAGAGGAGGAGGAGGAGGAGGAGGAGGAGGGGAAGGAGGGGGAGGCGGGAAAGAGGAGGAGGGGAGGAGAATGATGATGATGAAGATAAACAAAGCAGCAATGCAGCAAGAAGAAAAAGAAAAAGAAAAGAAGAAAAAGAAGAAAAAGAAATTCGAAGAAGAAGAAGAAGAATGGGGAAAAAAAAGAAGAAGAAGAAGAAGAAGAAAAAAAAGAAGAAGAAAAAGAAGAAAAAAAAGAAGAAGAAAAAAAAACAGAAGAGAAGAAGAAAAAGCAGAAGACAAGAGAAGAGAAAAAAGTGCTAATGAAATGGAGTTGGCATCCTGATGGCCCTCTTCATTGCAATCACCCCACTTGCTCCCCCCCCCGATGGAAAGGGGATGCTTAGTTTTTTTTTTTTCCCCTTCCCTGTTTGGTTTGGGTTTTTTTTATAATTTGTTTTGTTTGATTTGTTTTCTTTTGTTTTTTCCGTCAAATCGCGGTGCGCGCGCACCCGCAGCACGGCAACAAAAAAACACATCACAAAACCCCTCTTCTGTGCTATTTCCTCCCTTCTCTTTTCCCCCTTTCTCTCTTCTCTCTCTTCTCCCCCTCTCTCTCTCTCTCTCTCTCTCTTCCCCCCTTCTCTCCCTCTTATCTTCTGCTCATGCCATTTTCTCCATCCTCCCCCTCATTCCCTCCCCCCCCCCCCCTCCCCCCCCCCTCTCTTCTTCTAAAAAAAAGAAAACTCCCATTTGGGGAAAGAGGAAGAGAAAAACATTTTTTCATTCATTCCCTAACACATTTTTGTACAGGGAGGTCACGAGAACAAAAACCCAAAAGATTTTTTGTCCCCATCCTATTTTTGCCTGGAAGACATGACGGGGGAAGTAATGCCATCACGGGCCCCCCAAATTTCTTTTTAAAAAAACCACCGCATCGGTATAGTCTGATCGATTTTCTGTTTTTAAAAATCCCCCTCCTTTATAAGGCGACCCCCGTCCATTCGTCTTCGTTAGCATTTTTTTTTCGGTTTGTTTTAGTGGCTAGTTTGCTATACAACTTTTTGGGCAATTTTTTCCCTTCCTGAATGTTTTACTAACGCATGTAATTGACGGGAGAGAGAAGAAAAAAGGGGGGAGAGAAGAAAAGAGAGAAGAAAAGAGAGAGGAGAGAAGAGAGAGAGAAGAGAGAGAGAGGAGAGAAGGAGAGAGAGAAAAGAGAAAGAGGAGGAGAGGGAGAGTGGATAGAGCAAGAGAAGCCAAAAACCTCACGAGCAAAAAAAAAAAACAAACAAACAGAAAAAAAAAAATAAAAAACAACAAAAAAAAAAAACAAAAATTTTAAAAACACGACAACAACCAACCCCCCCCAAACCAAACCCAAACCAAACAAAACAGTTTCGTTATAATACAAAAAAAAAAAGAAATGAGTACCCCTCGGTTTTTTTTTAATAAAAAAAAGACATGGCCTTAAGTTATTGATCCAATATTTTACCCCTACCTCCCCTTTCCCCTTTTAAAAAAAGAAAGAAAAGAATAACAACAACAAAAAAGGGGGCCAATAAAAATAGGGTGTTTTTTTCTTAAAAGTAGAAGTTTGATGAAGCCTTTTTTTAAAGACGGGGATGTAACGTCTGCTTTTTTTTTTAATTTTTTTTATTCGTCTTGCTTAATATAAAACTTCGATTTTTGTTTTTGAATTTTTTTTATCTATGTCATTTGTTTCATTTTTTTTTTTTACTGTTTTTTTGGGGGTTGTTGTTTTTTTAAAAAAAAAAAACCTTTAAAAGCTAAATGACCGACCCCAGTCCTCTGCAATTTGCTGGAAAATACACACCATAAAAATAATTGGGGCACATTAAACTCTTCTTTTTTCCCCCCTCCCTCTTTTCCCCTCTCCCCTCTCCCTTCCCTCTCTCTCCCCTTTCCCCTCTCCCCCCTTTCTTTTCCCTCTTTTACCGTGTTACACTACAGATGTGAGAAGGAAGATTTCCCAAGGGGCCTGACTCCGAAAGTTTACCGGCGCCATGCCGTTTCCCTTTCCCTTTTCCCAGGCCCGGGGATCAATGCCGCAGTGTGTTACAGAACACAAACGTGACACGGAGTGAAAAAAAATACCTGTACACTTTGGAATGAGATGTAAGAGGAAGGTTGTGGAAGAGAAAAAGGGGGTGGGAAAAGGGGGGATGTTGGTTCTAATGTGCGGAGAGTGGGGGAAATTTCAGGTGAAATTTTTGAAGGCAATAGACCCAAGAAACAAATTTTTTGGGAGTTTTTGGACCATTAAAAGGTTCGATAACCATTAAAAAAAAAAGGGTGGGATTCCAGTACACTAAAAAAAATAAAGGCCAAACGCAAAAAAACAATTGTGTGTAAGAGTGAGTATTATCCAAGATTGATACATGCCGAATTTTTTTTGCAAACCCCGCCCGTGAATAGATAATATTTGTATTCGAAAAAAACAACAAAGTTCATATTTTGTAATTATTGCAAAATTTGGGGGTTTCATGATGTATTTTGGGGTTGTCATTGACTGAATTCTCTTTCAATTTATGTGTTTTGTGCCCCGTCCCCCCTCCCTCGTCCCCTTTGAAGGGGTAAACTTTCCACAATAAATATTTATTGTCATTGTCTCTCTCTTTTTCCCCCAAAAAACAAAATTTCCCCCTCACAAAAATAATTAAAAAAAAAAAGGGTTTCTTTAATTATGTCAAGAAGATTTTGTTTTGAACTACCTTTTATTTTGTTCAGAAAGAAAGAGCACCCTTCTTTATGACTTATTCTATCCCCCATTTTGCACATCCTCCCCTGGAGGAAAATCGTGCACTCCCTCCCGGAAAATCTTTTTGTTTAAATTAAAACCTGCTCCCAGTGAAAAATGGAGAACATTTGCGGAAAATTAAGACCCGTTCCCCTTTTTGGGGAGTTTTGCCCGGGGGGCGATAGCAAAATTTATGCGTGGGAAAGGCACTGGACTTTAAAAAACGCCAACGATTTTTTTTCCAATTATTGTTTCAAAAAAAAAAAAAACCCCCCCCCCCCCCCCCCCAAAAAGCAACGACAGTGAAGAGTGAAAAGAAGTGGATGAAGAGAAGACAGAGAAGGAATATGAAAATTATAGAGAGGGAGAAGGAAGGGGGAGAGAAAAAGGAAGGGAGGGGGGGGAAAAAAAAAAGAGGGGGGGGGGGAGGGAGGAAAAAGGATAACCCCCTTTCCCCGAAATGAAAAAAAATTAAGAGCATAACTAAAACAGAAAAAACAAAAAAAAAAAATTTCAAACCAAAATAAAACGAAAGACAAAAACAGGAAATAAAAAAAAGATTTTAAAAAAAACAACAACCCCCCCAAACAAAAAACAACAATAACCACGAAAAGAAATAAAAGGGGAAAAGAAAGAAAGAACATGGGTTTTTTTAATCTTCAAAAAAAATTAAAATAAGAAATACCCCCCCTTTTTTAAAGAAAAAAAAAAAAAAAAAATTTTCTTATGATGATTTTTTGACACGCAAAATCTTAAAAAACCCCTTCCCCCTTTTTTTCCCCCAAAAAAGGTCCCAAAAAATTGGGTTTTTTTGCTTTTTTAAAAAAACAAAAAAATTTTTAAAAAAAGAATACTTGTTTCCCCCTTTTTTTAAAGTTTTTCAATACAGGCTAAAAATTTTTTTTTTAAATTTTTTTTCAACCAAATTTTTTTTTTTTTTTCTTTATCCTGATCTTTTCCCGAAAACTTACAGGGGGCCCCCCTTATCGAGCTTGGCCCGGGGAAAAAAAACACTGGGGGGAAAATTTAAAAAAAAAAACCCCCTTTTCCCCGTTGTTTAAATTTTTTTTCTCTCTCTCTCTCCTTTTCTCTCGGGTTTTTCCCCTCTCTCTCCCCCTCCCCCTCTCTCTCTCTCCCTCATCCCCCTCTCTCTCTTTCCCCCGTCCCCTCTCCCCCGTGCCCCCTCTCTCCGTGCCCTTCCTCTCTCTCTTCCTCTGTGCCTCTCTCTCTCTCTCTCTTTTCTCCCTCTTTTTTTCTTTTTTCCCCTCCCCCCCCCTCTCCCCCTCTCTCTCTCCTTTTCCCCCCCTTCCCCCTCCCCTCCCCCCTCTCTTCTTTTCCTTTTCCCCTTTTCCTCTCTCTCCCCTCTCTCTCTCCCCTTTTAAAAACCTTACCCGTTTTTTTTTTTTTTTTTTGTCTCAACTAGTTCCTTGTCATAATTTTAAATTTCAGCTTGGGGATCTTCTTTCTTTCTGCTAAAAGAGAAAACAATCCCCAAAAAAAAGACAAGAGAGAGAGAGAGAGAGGGGAAAAGAGAGAGAGGGGAGAAGAGAGAGAAAAGAGAGAGAGAGAAGAAAAAGGGGGAAAAGAAGAAAAAGAAGAGAAGAAGAAGAGAGAACAGAAGAAAAAGGGGAAAGAGAGGAGAAGAGGAGAAAAGGGAGAAGGGGGAAAAGGGGGGAAAAAAGGGGGAGGGGGAGAAGGGAGAAAAGGGGGGGGGGGGGGGGGGGGGGGGGGGGGGGGGGGGAGGAGGGGGAAAGGGGGGAAAAGGGGGAAAAAAAGAGGGGAAGAAAAGAAAAAGGGGAGAAGGGGAAAAGGAAAAAGGGGGGAGGGGAAAGAGAGAAGAGGAGAGGGGAAAAAAAGGAGAGAGGAGAAAAAGAAAAAGAAAAGAGAGAGAAAAAGAAAAAAAAGAGGGGAAAAGCAGAGAGAGAAAAGAAGAGAGAGAAAAAGAAGGGGGGGAAAGAGTGGAGAAAGAGAGGGAAAAGAGAGGGAAAGGGGAAGGGGGAAAAGGGGGGGAAAAGGCCCCCGGCCCCGGGCCCCCGGGCCCCCCCCCCCCCCCCCCAAGGGAAAAAACCCCCCCCCCCCCTTTCCCCCCCTTCCCCCTTTTTCCCCTTTCCCTGTTTTTTTCTCCCTTCTTCTTTTTTTTCCCCTTTTTTCCCCCCCCCCTTTTTCCCCCCCCCCCTTTTCTTTTTTTTCCCCTTGTTCTTTTCTTTTCTTCTTTTCTTCTTTTTTTCTTCTTTTTTCCCTCTTCCCCTTTCCCCCTCCCCTTTTTTCCCCTCCTCCTCCCCCTTTTTTTTTTTTTTCTTCTTCTTTTTTTTTTTTCCCCTTTCCTTTTTTTTTTCCCCCCTTTCCCCCTTCTTTTTCTTTTTTTCCTTTTCCCCCTTTCTTTTTCCCCCCTTTTTTTTCCTTTTTCCTTTTTTTTTTTCTTCCTTCTTTTCTTCCCCTTTTCCCTTTCTTCCCCCTTTCCTTCTTTTCTTTTCTTTTCTTCTTCTTCTTTTTTCTTCTTCCCTTCTTCCTCCTCCTCCTCTCTTCCTCCCTTCTTCTCCCAAAACCCAAAAAAAAATTTCCCAAAAAACCGCCAGCGTGCATCGGCCCAATTTTTTAGCGTAAGAAAATAACAGTTTGGTTTTTGTCTTTATCGTTTTTTCATTTTTTTTTTCTTTTGAATTTTCTTTTCCCCCTCTCCCCCTCCCCCCCCCCCCCCCTCCTTTCTCCCCCTCCCCTCCCCTCTTTTCCCCCCCCCCCCCTCCCCCCCTTTTCTCCCCCCCCCCCCCTCCCCTCTTCCCCTCCTTCCCCTCCCTTCCCCCCCCCCCCCCCCCAAACCCCCCCTCCCCTCCCCCTCTCTTTTCCCTCTTTCAATTTTTTTCCCCTCCCTTCTTCCCCCCTTCTAACCCTCCCCCCCCCTTTTCTTTCCCCCCCCCCTTTTCCTCCCCCCCATTTTTTTTTTCCCCCCCCTCCCCCCCCTTTAAAAACCCCCCCCCCCTTTTCCCTTTTTCCCCCCTCCCCTTCTTTTGATCCTTTTTTCCCTAGATCTATATTTGGGGTGTTCTGGGGAAAAACTGGATCATGAATGGAAAATTTTTTTTTTTTTTTTTAACCCCCTTTTTGTCCCCCAAACAGATTTTTCTGGTAAAAATTTTTGGGCTTTTCCCCCCCGGGGGGGCGCGTCGCCACAAATGCAGCGCCAAACCCCTTATTTTTTTTTCTTCTCAACGTATTTTTTTCCTTTTCAATCTTTTTTTTACAGATTTTGCCCGGGACAACCCCCCCTTTTTTGGGCCCGGGGTTTTTTTACCTCGCTAATAATATTTTAACACACGGGGGGGCCTCGTTTTTAAACGCTCGGTATGGGGGCATGAAAAGACTGTGCCCCGTACCAGGCCCAGCTTCTTTTTGGGGGTTTTTCCCCCACTGACGTAACTCTTTACAGGTCTTTTTGAAAGTTGTGTTTGAGAAAGTGAAGGGATTTAGAAGGAAATCTGGGGGGTGACGTAAGGGAGGGCGTTATGTATGTCACGGGTGGACGAAATTAAAAGGTGAAAGAAACGCATTCCCCCTAAAAACAAGAGGTATCAAACAAAACTAAAAAGCACAAAAAAACCCCAAAGTCCAAAACAAACAAACAAAAAATCAAACAAGATAAAAACAAAAGAAAAAAAAACTCAATTTTTTCAATTTTTTAAGATGTTTAAGGGATGATTAAAATATTAAAAACTCCCCCTTTTTTTT
>CM060334.1:67932-70432 GCA_030674155.1 Stramonita haemastoma
TTCCTCTCTCTTCTCCTCCTCTCTCCTCTCCTCCTCCTCTCCTCTCTCTCTCTCCTCTCTCTCTCTCTCTCTCTCTCTCTCCTCTGTAATAGCTGGCTATTCATGACCTTTCAGCTCCGAATCTCCTATTCATTCTGAAAGAAAGGAACACAATGCCGAGAAACTGGCATGCTTTCTCTTTTTCCGTTCTTCAATTCCTTCATCAATGTCCATTGAATCTGATGACGAGGATTTCCCTTTGATTTAAAACACGACAACTGGCGGAAAGAATTTTTACTGTTAAGCAGATTAATCTCTCGATCAAAAGCATGGCAGATTATGCGTAGTTTTTGTTTGGGGTGAGGGCTTTTGGGGGGGGGGTGGCGTTGTGTTTGGGAGGGGGGTGTCATTTAGAAAACACGATCTTAAACGTCTTGACAGAAATCAGAAGCACATCAGATGGATTAGTGGTTCCCACTTTGATGGCTAGACAAGCCATTTGGGGTTTGGTGGGGTTTGGGGGTGCTTGTTTTTACAATCAATGTTTTATCAATGTTTCTTCTCCGAAGAAGAAGAAGAAAAAGAAGAAGAAGAAGAAGAAGAAGAAGAAGAAGAAGAAGAAGAAGAAGAAGAAGAGAAAACAACAACAACAACAACAACAACAACAAGAAAAAAGAAGAACGAAAAGAAAAGAAGAAGAAGAAGAAAAAGAAGAAGAGAAGAAGAAAACAACAACAACAACAACAACAACAACAACAACAACAACAGCACAGCAACAACAACAACAACAACAACACAACCAGAACAAAACAAGATAGGAAAGAAAACAAACAGAAGAAAACAACAACAGCACAAACACACACACACACTCACACACACACACACACACACACACACACACACACACACACACACACACACACACACACACACACACACACACACACACACACACATACACAGAGGCATCCCACGCATGCACGCACGCAAGCAAACATGCATACAGAGAAAGAAGGCAGAAAATGTGACTGCAGTGCATGCAAATGTACCAGACAAACATGTACTGAAGCCGCCAGGCTTGAATGCTATACCACATGCTGTTTGCGTTTGCGTCTCTGTATGTCTGTCTGTCTGTCTGTCGTTTCTGTCTGTATGTCTTTCTGTATGTCTGTCTGTTGTCTCTGTCTCGCCCACTTATGTGTTTTCTGTGTTGTCTGTCTGTCTGTCTGTCGTCTGTATGTATCGTATGTATGTATGTATGTATGTATGTATGTATGTAAAGTATGTATGTATGTTATGTAGGTAGGTTAGGTAGGTAGGGTAGGTAGGTAGGTAGGGATGGATGGATGGATGGATGGATGGATGGATGGATGGATGGATTTGCATCCCTATTCCTGTATCACTTCATTGTCTCTGTCCTATCTCCCCTGCCTCCTCCGCCCCCAACCCCCACCCTCTTTTACTGCCCACCTCTCTCTCTCTCGCTCCGATCCTCCTTTGTCTAAGTGGATAAAAGAGACCAGACAGTGATGGTCTAACCTAGGGCGGGAGGGAGGGAGGGAGGGAGGGAGGTAGGTGGGATGAGGTAGGGGTATGTTCCCCAAGGTCAGAGTGGATCACAATGACAGATGTTGTCAGTGCTGGCTGCAGGGGAAAATTGGTGGTGGTCCTTTCCTCGCTTTTCCTCATGTCCTTGGCCTTTATGGGACATACATGGAGTGGGGTCGTCGCGCCCACATACACACACATGCACGCTCGCGCCGCACACACACACACACACACACACACACACACACACACACGCAGACACACACACGCCTCCCCCATCTCTTCTCTCACTACCTCCCCCTCTCTCTCACTACCCCCTCCACTCTGTCTGTCTGTCTGTCTGTCTGTCTGTCTGTCTGTCTGTCTGTCTGTCTGTCTCTCTCTCATCTCTCTCTCTCTCCTCTCTCTCTCTCTCTCTCTCTCCATCCCTCTCCCTCCCCCCCCTCTCTCTCCTTCCCTCCCTCCTTCTCTCCCTCTCCCCCCCCTCTCTCTCTCTCTCTCTCTCTCTCTCTCTCTCCACACCCCCCCTCTCTCTCTCTGATATAACGAAACTTTCAAACGCACAATAAACAAGTTCAGTTTCCTTGTTCCGCGCGGAACCTAGCTTGTTTGATCTTCATTCTAAAGCAAGTTTAATGGTCGACAAAAAGAGCGTGATGAGGAAATCAAGTGAGCAGAGCAGAAACTATGAAGCAGAAATAAATCCAATCCCATAATCCTTGATAGATGGCGGAAGTCCGGATATCACGGAAAGAACACACCGGAAGTGACATAGAGCCATGAAAGATGGAGCATGAGAGAGATTAAAAAAAATAGATAAGTAAATAAAAACCTCACCAGGATTAGTTAAAGGATGGTAGTTGGCGCTGTTAAAGACATGTAAGAAATAAAGAAAGAAATATGGAAACAAACAAAAAAGCCTGAAGATCTTTCCCAAGACATTTTGTTCAGTTTAGTTGGGAAAATGTGAATT
>CM060334.1:112845-122845 GCA_030674155.1 Stramonita haemastoma
CTCTCTCTCCACTTCACTGAATCAGCAGCAGACCTGCTATAGCCTACCCCACAAGGCCAGACGTCTATCTGGCCTACATCAACCAGCACTGAAGAGGTATGAACACACAACCCAAGCCCCAAGACAGAGATAACAATCGGGCTCTCGTGTCTCTACACACTCCTCTCCTGCTGGGTCCATACAATATATATACAGGGTCTTTGAACCGTATCGTGTATTAGTTATTCAAATCCCAGGCATTTTAAGGGGTGATAGAACCCAATTATTTTCCTGTACTCACAGATCAACAACTGAGGAGGGTGGAATTGGCTTAGTGGGTAGAACACGTCTGCTCCTACGTGGTCTGATGTTATATCTAAGGGCGTGGATTTGAACCGTTGTTCGGCTGTATGTTTGAAGGAATTTTGATTAGAGGAGTTGACATTGATTTCGATTCGATTTAAGTCAAGTGTAGTCAAGTCAAAAGCACTTTAATCATCCCATGAATGATAATTACAATACGTACAGGCATTTTGATTTAAATCATAATCCCAAAAGACACAAGATAGCTACAGTTCATATTCGTTCAAACATTCTGAGAGAAATTTAAATAAAAGTATCACAAACACACACACAAGCATGGGCGCATATGCACACACACACATTTCTGTAAGTCCTTTGGATAAATTACAGACCCGATAGTTTGTGTGTGTAAACACACGCATAAGGTAGTGCGCCACCTTAATTTTTTTTTTAATTCATTTATATCGAGGATAATGGAATAAGCACTCTTGTGTTTTTATTTTATTTTATATCCAATCCCCCTGTGTATGCAGCTTTGTAAATATTGTCATTTGTTCCCACCGGCACACAATGACCTACTCTTACGAAAAGCGGAACAGGATTTAACGTGTGCGCAAGATGTTCCGCGTGCGTTCGCACACGGGGCCTCGGTTTATAGTCTCACCCGAAAGACTTCAAAGACTTAACTTGAGAAATATGGAAAATGTTCAAATTTATTCTGTATGATTCCAAGCCGCATGTACCTAGTATCAGTCGCAGAAAGTATTCGTCAGTGCCGTCACCATCAAGAGAGTTACCGTAAAAAATGTCATCTCTTAGGTTTATCAGCACCCATCACATTATCCATTATTAGGGATCTGCTGCATGGGTAACAGCTTGCCCTCCATACATACTTACCAAGGCTTAGCGGTCTAGAGCAGCAACTCCATAGTCTTTGGAGACTGAGGGATGCCTACAAAACCAATCCATTCCATACTTCACCCTTCCACTCACTCCCGCTCATCTGCTCATTTTTCTCCTTTGCCATTCATGATGTGGATGTGACATTGTCTGCATTAATCACCGTGTAGTAGATGTACATTAAACTAATGAGACCAAGAGAAGAAGATTACTTAAAGATCCAGCCATTACTTAAAGAAATGGAGGATTGCAGCAGCAACAGCCGCAGCAGCAATATCAGCAACAGCAGCAGCAGCAACAGCAGCAGCAGCAACAGCAGCGTAGTAGCAGTGGCAGTAATAACATTAGTCACAGTTTAAATTAAATTACCAGTATTATGAGTGTACAAATACCTCGGTGGTTAATACATAGTATACATTAATAAATACTGTTGCCTTTGTCTTCCCCCAAAGACATTGCCTCTCGTGTATGTGTGTGTGTGTGAGTGTGTGTGTGTGTGTGTGTGTTTGTGTGTGTGTGTGTGTGTTTGTGTGTGTGGTGTGTGTGTGTGTGTGTGTGTGTGTGTGTGTGTGTGTGTGTGTGTGTGTGTGTGTGTGTGTGTGTGTGTGACAGACAGACAGACAGACAGAGAGATAGGGGGGTCTCGTAAATGTTTGTGTGCACGAATGCGTTTGTGTTTATTTGCGGAATGGGACGTACGTATTTGTGCATGACAAGTGTGACAGATGAGACAGAACAGAAAAGAAAAGGAAACAAAGAAAGCATTACTGAGAGGAACGAATAAAACAAAAAAGAAGGAAAGAATTACAGACAGATCCACAGATTGAAAAAAGGCAGCTACACGTACAGGCAGACATGACAGATAGACAGACAGACAGACCTAGAGACGGAAAGACAGGCAAGAAAGAAAGAAAGAACGAAAGGAGGGAGGAAGGAAGGAAAGAAAGAAAGAAAGAAAGAAAGAAAGAAAGAAAGAAAGAAAGAAAGAAAGAAAGAAAGAAAGAGACAGAAAATTAAAAGAAATGAAAACACTTCCAAAAGAGCCATTACAAAGACAGAAAGAGAAAAGAAAAAAAAGAAAGGCAGAAAAAAAGAAAGAGAGAAAGAAAGAAAGAAGTACGAGAGAAGGAAGGCCGGAAACAAAGAAAGAAAAAAAGAAAGAGAGAAAGAAAGAATGAATGAATGAACGAAAGAAAGAAGGAAAGAAAGAAAGAAAGAATGACACAGAAACAAGCACACAAATAGAACGAGAGAGAAATACAAGAGAGAGGAGAGAGAGAGAGAGAGAGAGAGAGAGAGAGAGAGAGAGAGAGAGAGAGAGAGAGAGAGAGAGAGAGAGAGAGAGAGAATCACACAAACAACCACACAAACTGAACCAGAGACAGAGAGAGAGAGACAGACACAGACACAGACAAACAGACAGAGAATCACACAAAAACACACAAAAACAAACAAACAAAACAAACAAGCAAACAAACACTCCAGCTCCAACACAGAAAAGTTAATCCAGGATTTCTTAACCATTGATTCTGCTTCCAGACCACTGATCCTCATTTTGTCCCCTGGTCAGAGAGTGTCTCAATACTCTTGCTGTACACGTCTGTCCGAAACCAAGATCGCTCTTTGTGGATTTGTCTTGGTCTGTCTGTCTGTCTGTCTGCCTGTCTGTCTGTCTGCCTGCCTGTTTGTTTGTTTGTTTTCATTGGTGTTGTGCGTGTTTCCGGTGACAGATTTGAGCTAACACCCCATCCAAACTCGTCCCTGAAGTCAGTTTCTTTTAAATATGCAGCAAGAATTTGACAAAGGAATTCTTTGCCCATGGGTTATGCTTAGATTGGCGATGATGTTAAACTATTCCTATTATGATTTTCATCACCTTCACCTGTCCCGCACTCTGGCTGACCACTGGGGCACCACTGAAGGGGTTTTATAATTTAGATTTTTTCAAAATTTATTCTTTTTTATCGACGATAATGGAATAAGAACTCATGTGCTTTTTTACAGCCAGTCCTCGTGTGTATGCAGTTTTGTCAATTTTTTCATCCGTTCCCACCAGCACACGATGGCCTACAATTCCAAAAAGCGGAACGCTTAACGGGTTTTCACGTGTGCGCAAGATGTTCTGCGTGCGTTTGCATACGGGACCTCGGTTTATAGTCTCATGCGAAGGACTTTTAGGGGGGGAGTGGAGTCGGCACTGATGTTAACTACGAGGAAAAATCCTCTTGGAAGAGAGACGAACCCGGGTCAGCAGATCACGAGCGCCTCACTCTGACCACCAGGCTGTCCCGTGTCGCACCCGTCAGATTACAAGTAGGAAGTTCTTTCCACTAGGCTACACTGCCAGAAATAGAGCACCTGAGGGTAAACAAGACAGTGATGACATTGATGATGACTGTCGTCAGTGCCAGAAGGGGGGGATTTGTTAACTGTCCATGTCCTTTGTCATATCAGGTCGAGGGGAATTTCCCCCTGGAGTTTACATCAGTGCTGACTCCATTCCCCCCAAAAGTCCTTTGGATGAGACTATTAACCGAGGCCCCGTGTGCGAACGCACGCAGAATATCTTACGCACACGTTAAATCCTGTTCCGCTTTTCGTAAGAGTGGGCCATCGTGTGCCGGTGGGAACAGATGACATTTACAAAAGCGCATACACACGAGGACTAAATGTGGAAAAGCACAAGATTGCTATCCCATTATCCTCGATATACAAGAATAGAATAAATTTTGAAAAAAAATAAATAAAAAACCTTCATGAAAAAACACACAGAAATCGGTGTGAGCATCTCCAACCTGAAAAATGAGAATCTGCCCTGTCTTTGTTTTTGCTTGTTTATTTCTCAATCTGCTGTCTCTGTCGTATACAAGTCACCTAGCAAAATCAAATTCTTTAAAGTGATTGATTTGCTAATATCGAAAAAATAGAAATTACATTTGATATGAGTTTTACTGTTTTTGTTGACAATCGCGTTCCTCTTTTTATTTTAATCTATAATTAATTTAGTTTGTGTTCAGATATGGCAGGATTTTCTTGTATTCGTCGCCCCCTTTTCATCATTTTGTTTTCTTTTATTACTGGTTAATTTCGTTTGTGATAAGATTGCAGGGATCCTCTCCATTCATCATTCCTTTCTGTGCCTTTTGATCTCAGTGTCCAAAAACATGTTCCAGCCGCTAATTGAATATTTTTGCTTTTACAAGACCTGTCCTTTTTCTAACAGGTTTTCGGTTTATAAAATAAGAGACCTGAATTTTTAAAAAAATGGTAACCAGGATATGTAAACAGAAAAAAAAACTGAATAAAGAAATGTAGGAACAAAATACGCACAAAAAAGTAAAACAGAAAGAAAGAGAGAAATAAAAAGAAACCAAGAGAAAGAAAAGGATAACAGAAAGAAAGAAATAAGGAAGAAAGAAATAAAGACAGTAAAAAAAGAAAGGAAGAAGGAAAGAAAGAAAGAAAGAGAGAAAGAAAGAAAGAAAGAGAGAAAGAAAGAAAGAAAGAAAGAAAGAAAGAGAGAGAAAAAGAGAAAGAGAGAAAGAAAGAAAGAAAGAAAGAAAGAAGAGAAAAGAGAGAAAGAAAGAAAGAAAGAAAGAAAGAAAGAAAGAAAAGAAAAGAAAAGAAAAGAAAGAGATAAGAATAGCAAAAAGAAAGTAACAAAGAAAAGAAAGAATGAAACAAAGAATACAAGACGTAAAGAAAAAATACAGAGACAGAAAGAGAAAAAACCCCAACTAATTAAAGAAACAGTGCAAACAAAAAACCCCAATTAAGCACAAAAAAATAAGAAACACAGAAGCAAACTATCAATCAATTCTGACAATCATCAGTGTAATGTCTAAAAATTAAAATAAAGAAAAAACGAACAAATTAATCAAACAGATCACTCTTTTTTTTTTCTCTCTCTCTCTCAAACTCTTCAAACTTAGCTCAGTCATAGATTAACCCCTATATCTCATTAGCATATCTGACAGGGGATTGGACAGCCTCTTTGGTCACGTGGCCACGCCTCATTGGCTGATGACAGGGTGTCAGGATGACAGACAGTTTCGGACACAGCACGTGATTCTCGTGGGATCTTCACACAAGTGGCCCAGAAAATTACCTTGTTACCAGAATACTCTGGAATTCCCACAAGAGAGTGGGGGCATGAATTAGCTGGTTTTTTAACGCTAATTCATTCTCTCTCTCTCTCCTCTCTCTCTCTCTCTCTCTCTCTCTCTCTCTCTCTCTCTCTCTCTCTCTCTCTCTCTCTCCTAATGTCTTCAATATTTTTTTCCTATTTCTTTCTCTCTACTCTGTCTCTGTCTCTCTCACTCTCTTGCTCCCTTCCTCCCTTTAGGTCTCTCTCTCTATGTCTGTCTGTCTTCCTGCCTTATTGTGTCTGTCTGTCTGTCTGTCTGTCTGTCTGTCTGTCTGTCTGTCTGTCTGTCTCTGTCTCTGTCTCTCTCTCTCTGTCTCTTTCTCTTGCTCTCTATCTTCCTCTCTCTTTCTCTGTAGCTCATTTCTCTCTCTCTCTCTCTCTCTCTCTCTCTCTCTCTCTCTCTCTCTCTCTCTCTCTCTCTCTCTCTCTCTCTCTCTCTCTCTCTCTCTCTCTCTCTCTCTCCTAATGTCTTCAATATTTTTTTCCTATTTCTTTCTCTCTACTCTGTCTCTGTCTCTCTCACTCTCTTGCTCCCTTCCTCCCTTTAGGTCTCTCTCTCTATGTCTGTCTGTCTTCCTGCCTTATTGTGTCTGTCTGTCTGTCTGTCTGTCTGTCTGTCTGTCTGTCTGTCTGTCTGTCTGTCTGTCTCTGTCTCTGTCTCTCTCTCTCTGTCTCTTTCTCTTGCTCTCTATCTTCCTCTCTCTTTCTCTGTAGCTCATTCTCTCTCTCTCTCTCTCTCTCTCTCTCTCTCTCTCTCTCTCTCTCTCTCTCTCTCTCTCTCTCTCTCTCTCTCTCCTCTCTCACACACACACACACACACACACACACACATTAATTTTTCACTCTAATAGCTTGTCCTCTTTAACTACAAAGAAGCTATCCGCTTAGCAGAAACAGTCCCGAGGTCATCAAAGGGATTGAACTGTCCATCACACAGCAGTCACTCTCCACTTCACCCACTCAGGGTTGACAAGTCACATACAAGCACTCGTCTCCACACCGCAGCCCTCACTCATGTATTGACTGGCGAAACAGAGAAGTGAATCCATGAATGGACAAACTCATCTTCTTTTCTTTCCCTCTCTCCCTGCCAGCTTTTGTCAGACATACAAAGCTTTTCTTTTTTCTTTTTTTGGGGGGGTCATTTTTTTTTTAGGGGGGAGATCTTCTGTATACCCCTGCCACCTGAGGTCTCTTTGAGGACAATGTGGTAGCCAGACTTTTTGTCCACTGCTTTTTTTCACTTCATGAAGTTGACGTTTAGAATGGTGTGCTGTAGGTGCCTGTTCATCAAACGGGTGAGATATGAGTTTTCCTGCTCTTTGTCCTCCCTTCTCTCTTTAGAGAGAGAAACGTCAAATCAAACTCTCTCCTCTGTGTGTGTGTGTGTGTGTGTGTGTGTGTGTGTGTGTGTGTGTGTGTGTGTGTGTGTGTGTGTGTGTGTGTGTGTGTGTGTGTGTTATACCTCTTCCTTGTGGTCTCCATGTAAATTTTGCCACTATTATCTGTTAAAGTGATGGTATGCGCTTTGATAGAAATCCTAGAGAAATGAGTTTTTGTTTAGCTATGTATACATTGTTGTTGCTTTTGTTGATGATATTGCTGCCTCTGCTAGTGTAAAAGGTGATAAGAAGTTGTTACATTTGTCTGTCAAAAAACAAATATCTTTTGTTTAAAGCCAAGTGTGTAACTGAATACAGTCAAGGGGCCCGTATTCTTTTGTATTATCATTTTTTACATTTATTTTTTATGTTTTCCCAAATGACATTTTTTTCAAATTACAGCTACAATTTTTTGTAATCATTACAAAAAGATTTTGCTTGATCTTCTTTAACTGAGTTTTTCAACCTGAACTTTTGGGTGTCTCTACAAACAGTTCCTGAGCACAGATGTATCAATAACCATGTTATCCTTTTTTCATCCTCATTTTCAGTAAGATCAACTAATTCTTAGCATTTTATGATAATACATGAAATATTTATGAGGTATAACAACATACTTTGCACCATTTTATATATTTTGACAACTGTGTTTATTTACCAGAAAAAAATCATAAACTCTTTCTGACTCAGTAAACCATGGTTAATCTGGCTTCTCACAAAACAAAACGACACAGAAAATGCAAAGTGATCTATAAGAATTCTCTAACACACACACACACACACACACACACACACACACACACACACACACACGCGCGCGCGCGCGCGCGAGCGCACACACACACACACACACACACACACACAGAGTCACAAAAAGCCTAATTTTCTTAATCCTCCTGAACCTGTGGCTTATGGTTAGAACGCTTCATTTCCAAGCAAAGCTCAGAAATCTCTCTCTCTCTCTCTCTCTCTCTCTCTCTCTCTCTCTCTCTCTCTCTCTCTCTCTCTCTCTCTCTCTCTCTCTCTCAGCTCAGGACCACAGCACAGCACAGTACAGAGCCATCAGGAGACAGGACCACCGTGGACACTGCCCCTAAATGGTGGGGTCAGGGAGTCAAAGGGGTGGACAGGAAGGTGACAGCTTCAGTCAAAACCACACACGGGTGGTCGGGTGTAGAGAGCATTCTGCAGGTGAGCTGGGTGCTTTCTGCCTCCCCCCAGGGGATCAAGAGGGGGTAGAAAAGTGACTGAAACAGTCCTTCAGCCACTGCCTCTCCAACTTAATTCACTGTCCTGCCGGCTGTGTTGTATGAAGAGTGGAATGGCTTTGTGGTTTGAACACTGAACTAATGATCTTATGGCATGTCAGCCTCCACGTTGTCTGAAGACATTGTTGCCTAGTTTCAATTTTTGTTTTTTTGCATGTCCTTTTTTATAAAAAAAAAAAAGGTAATTAACCCAGGTTCCATGCGCAAATCTATACAAAACATTTCTACTGCAAGTCCTTTAAGAGACGCCATAAACCTAGGTTCCATGTGAAAATTTATACAACACATTTTTAGTGAAAGTTCTTTAAGAGATGCAATAAACCTAGGTTCCATGCACAAATCTATACAAATCTTTTTCCTGCAAGTTCTTTAGGAGATGCAAAAAACCTAGGTTCCATGTACAAATTCATACTAAGCATTTTGCACACACGGCAGAAAAAAATCAATGTTTTGCAGAAAAACAGTCTATGTGTGGTTAGCGGAATGATTGACAAAGGTGCCCAGCATGCATTCTGAAGCCCAGAGAAAGGATGGATATCAGTGTGGTGTTCCTATGTCTCCTCAGAGTTTTCAGTGGAAAAGTCAAATCAAGCCATTGTTATTTGTCAATGTCTGGCTTTCTCATCATACAAATCAGCGTAAGTTCTAGAATGATAATGAAACTTGGCTGCTCATATCAAGAAAGAGAAAATAAGTGCATTTATAATTGATTATTTCACACAACTTTAATTTCCAATGTTTTATTTTTGATTACATGTTATCTGTATGCTACACACACACACGCACGCACGCACGCACACACACACACACACACACACACACACACACACACACACACACACACACACACACACACACACACACACACACACACACACACATACACACACACAAAGCAATACTTTCCCCTAGTCTTCCTCAAAACCGCCACGACATTTCAGAGCCCACGCTTCATTTCAAACGTAAAGATCTAAGAGAGCTGCTTCTTGAATTGAAACGCCAAGAGTCTACCTCTCTCTACCTTGCACACCTACACAGCAAGACAGGAAGACAGTGGACACCACTAGCCTTGAATGGAGGCGGGGTCATAGAGTCAAAGTGGGGGGGGACAGGAGGGGTGGCAGGTCCATTCAGGCCACACACGGGTGGGGTGGGGTGGGGGGTACGGGAAGACAGAGCAGTGAAGGGGGAGGTGGGTAAATGGGTGGTGGATGAATGGGGGTGCTTTCTGCCTGCCCACATGGGGATCAAGGAGGGACAGTGAAAAGCAGTTCACTGTCCTTCCTCCCTCTCTACGCTTTCCTCCCTTAAGTCCCCGAAGGTTCATTAGGCACTACAATGTGTTGAACCTGGCGGAGTCCATTTCCTCCAGGTACAGGGTGCATGCTGGGTATGTTCGTATTTTCGTAATTTGTCGAACCGCTGACTTTTTTATGTTGATTAAATAAATGAATAAAATAAGTAGGATAATATATAAATAAAAAAAACACACACATACACATACACACACATTCAATCCCTCCTCCCCCCCCCCCCCCACACACACATCAACCGACACCTTTGCTCTCCACCAATCCAAACACTAACCAACCACAGACGACAATTTCATGGAGTGTAGAGGGATTCCCACAGGGGGGTCACTACTAAAACCATCCACTCTCTTTAACAGAAAATACCAGGGTGGCAAAAATACCCCCCCCCCCCCCCCCAAAAAAAAAAAAAAAAAAAAAAAAAAACACCCAAAAAAACCCAACAACAATAAGCAAAAAAAAAAAGATCCCCAAATTGAACAGACCCTTTTCTGCGCGTGTGACAATACGGTGCCCTCCGAACGAAAGGAAAATGAGGAAAAAATGACAAGTGGATACGTTCTCTCTTATTCCAGGGTTCGCTTCTTTGGTCCCCTATTCACCAGTAATGTAGCCATAGAGACAGGCAGTGGAGTGTTGGCTGTGAATTGCCATAGTGGGAACCACTGCTGGGTGATGGACAGTCATGACTCTGGTCTACAATAGGATCAA
>CM060334.1:125345-130345 GCA_030674155.1 Stramonita haemastoma
CCTGTCTCCCCAAATGGACAGCAGTCTGTGTCAGCAGCAGAGGGCGGGCTGGGAAAGGTGCGGTAAAAAGATGACAGCCCCAGTTAGAAAAGGGAGGGAACTGGGTGACGAGAGAGACAAATGTCATCTCGCTTCCTGTAGTGGTGTGCGTTCTCTTGGTTG
Organism: Stramonita haemastoma; assembly: GCA_030674155.1. Taxonomy (NCBI): domain Eukaryota; kingdom Metazoa; phylum Mollusca; class Gastropoda; order Neogastropoda; family Muricidae; genus Stramonita; species Stramonita haemastoma. The sequence continues at coordinate 125,508 of CM060334.1, forward strand.
GTTCGTGTGTGGTGTGTGGTGGGGGGGGGGGGGGGGGAGTTGGAGGTGGAGGGGGAGAGGATGGGTGTGCGTGTGGGGGGGTTGTTGTGTGTGTGTGTGTGTGTGTGTGTGTGTGTGTGTGTGTGTGTGTGTGGTGTGTGTGTGTGTGTGTGTGTGTGTGTGTGTGTGAGTGAGTGTGTTTCTGTCTCAAAGCTACAATACCTGCTGATAGATACAATTTATCACGATTTATTTTTCATGCAACCAACAGAAGAAATAAGATAAACTTTCTAGAAGTTGATCTTTGTATTGATGAATGCTACATTTAAAACATGGTTGGTTATGACGTATGTCAATTGCTTTGTGATGAACATTTAAGATAAAGCTTATATAACTTTCTTGTCTCATTTTTGCTGACAGATTATTTCATGTACATATATGTTGATGGTAATATGTTTATAACACCCATACCATATGCCCACACTCTACGCCCACCTTTTGTATTGTGGCCTAAGGCCGATGTACAGTAAAAGTCTGAAGTCTGAACTCTCTCTCTCTCACACACACACACACACACACACACACACACACACACACACACACACACACACACACACACACACACACACACACACACACACACACACAAACACACACACACACACACTATACACACACAGACACACTCACACACACACACACACACACACACACACACACACACACACACACACACACACACACACACACACCAGCAAAAATGCGAACAAAAAGACTTTTTTCCCATACCAGTAAATGGCGGTTCGGTTCTAATCTGATTTTGATGAAAATGTTCCCATGACCTGGGTGAACAGTCTGCGTAGATTGGTACGGAAATCCTGTAGATGTGTGCATGCGTGCGTGCGCGCGTAGGTGTGTGTGTGTTGTTCAGCCAGCCAGCGAGACAGACAGACAGACACACACACACAGAGAGGCGGTAAAAGAAGAATTGTGAAGAAGAATTGCGAAGGAGGAGGAGAAGAAGAAGAGGAAGAAGAAGAAGAAGAAGAAGAAGAAGAAGAAGAAGAAGAAGAAGAAGAAGAAGAAGAAGAAGAAGAAGAAGAAGAAGAAGGATTAGGAGAACGAAAGAGATTGATACAGAGACTGGAAAAGACAGAGACAGCGGAAGAAACACGCACACAGAGACAGTAACAGACAGAGAGAGACAGTGACAGACAGAGAAATACAGAGAGAGAGAGAGAGAGAGAGAGACAGACAGACAGACAGACAGACAGACAGACAGACAGACAGACAGACAGAGGGAAGCACAGAGAGAGAGAGAAAGAGAGAGAGAGACAGAGGGGAGAGACAGAGACAAAGACAGAGAGAGAGGGGGGTCTGTAATGCTTCATTTGCAAAGGGATTAAAAACCTCTCCGGTCTTCCTTTTTCACAGCAGATTGACAGCTGCTGAGCAAATTGCAAAACTGATGAGGGAAAAATTTAGAAAATGAGGAGAGGAAGAAGAAGAAGAAGAAGAAGAAGAAGAAGAAGAAGAAGAAGAAGAAGAAGAAGAAGAAGAAGAAGAAGAAGAAGAAGATGGGGGGAGGGCAAGAGGAGGAAGAAGAGGGGGCGAAAATGAAGATTATCAGCAGAAGCAGCAGCAACAATGACAGCAACAAAAAACCCTCTCAACAATATAAATAGATGCGGCATTACCAAGAAGATAAACTGTGTCACTACAATAACAATGAATAAGGACTGGGGAGGTTAATCAAACTGATTTAATGTTGAAGAGAAGATTTTTTAACACTGTTTTTTGTATGTTTCTTTTCTTTTGGTTAAAAGCAGGTTTTGTTTCTAAAACTATTGAAATACATTATTTAGAAATCTTTATTTATTTTTTTGTATTGAAACTTTGATGTCATTTTCAAAATGATTGAGAAGTATGTTGTAAGGAATTACATGCGCTTGTTTTTCTCTACTACTTTTTCCTTAAAAAAAAATCTTTTATCAGAGGGCGGGTGAAACTGGACCAATTCTTTGTCTCTCGTTCAGAATATTTCTCTCTTTCTCTTCACAAAAAATGAAACTCAAATATAGCAAGCAAAAAAAAGGTAATACTCATAACAAGAATAAATAATAATCATAACAATAACGTCGATGTTATCAGACCCAAAACCACCCATTACTATCAACAACAAAAATTACACATACACGCGCGTGCACACACACATATACACACACACACACACCTAAACTCTCTGTCTGTCTCTCTGTCTCTCTGTCTCTGTCTCTCTGTCTCTCTGTCTCTCTGTCTCTCTCTCTCTCTCTCTCTCTCTCTCTCTCTCTCTCTCTCACACACACACACACAGAGTTACACACACACACACACACACACACACACACACACACACACACACACACACACACACACACACACACAGAGTTACACACACACACACAAACACACACACACACACAGAGGTCGACCTGAGCCACACACACTAGTGACCCAGTATCACAGAGAACACGATATCCTCCATCATGCCTGTGCCTCCCTCCTCTGCCAGTGCTGTAGATATCAGGGATGGTTAGATAGGGTTAGGAGTCTGCACCCTCCCTCCTTGAGGGTTTAAGCTACCCCATCATTTCTCTGATAATAGGAGCAGTCTATGAATTTTGAATCTGTATTGTCCATTTCAGTGAAATAATTTAAATATTTCACTCAACTCCAAGAACAGACTAATGCGCTCCCTTGTCATATCTATATTCCTGTATGCCTGTGAATCGTGGACCCTGACTGCTGACTTGGAGAGAAGATTACAGGCAGTAGAGATGAGATGCTTCCGGAGACTCCTTGGCATCTCTACAGAGACCACATAAGCAATAAAGAAGTGTATAACAGAATCCAGCAAACCTTTGGTCCCTATGAAAACCTTCTATCAGTCGTAAAGAAGCGGCACGTAAAAGAACCCACGGCAACAAGAGGCTTGTCCCTGGCAAAATTCTGTAGAAAAGAGGCCCTTCTGATAGGGAAACAAATACAATAATTGCAGACAGGAAAAAGAAAAAAAATTGGTGGGCGCTGCACTTCTGGCGACGTGCTCTCCCCGGAGAGAGAGAGAGAGAGCAGCCCGAATTTCACGCAGAAAATCTGCTGTGACATAAAGGGGTATAAATAAAAATAAATAAAATACATATCGTCTTCTAACCCTCCTGATCTGTGACTAAAGAATGGCAGGGGGTTGTTAACCCCTGATGTCTGTGGGTAAAGAGATCGACTCAAAGGATCATGACCGTGTTTCCTATGTGGCTGTACAGTGTGTGTGTGTGTGTGTGTGTGTGGTGTGTGTGTGTGTGTGTGTTGTGTGTGTGTGTGTGTGTGTGTGTGTGTGTGTGTGTGTGTATAAGAAATAGATCTAGACCAGAGAGAGAGAGACAGAGACAGAGACAGAGACAAAGAGATCGTGTGTGTATGCGTACGCACGTGCGCGTGCGTGCGTGTGTGTCCGTTTGTGTGCGTGCGTGCGTGTGTGTGTGTGTGTGTGTGTGTGTGTGTGTGTGTGTGTGTGTGTGTGTGTGTGTGTGTGTGTGTGCAAAGACCTGCGTACATGCCCATTCATAATGGCTTATTCAGATGAGTGAATATGAATATCATCAACTCGTGTTGTCAAACACTGGACCCATCCTCACCCTGTTCATCTTCACTCTATCTCTCAGTGAGTCTGTCTGTCTGTCTGACTGTCTGTCTGTCTGTCTTAGTCAACCCACACCCACACCTCACTTCATCTTTACACGCACACACTAACACAGATACACACTCACACAAACACACACACACACGCACACAGACACACACACATCTCTCTCTCTCTCTCTCTCTCTCTCTCTCTCTCTCTCTCTCTCTCTCTCTCTCTCTCTCTCTCTCTCTCTCTCTCTCTCTCTCTCTCTCCTGTTCTGTTCTGTTCTGTTCTGTTCTGTTGTTCTGTATGATTCAGAAACATTTACTACTGAGGAAAAAGTTATATGTAGCTTTTATTGACTTTCGTAAGGCTTTCGATTTTATTTCACATAATAAACTCTGGCCCATTCTACACAAATCTGGAATAAGAGGTAAGATACTACTGACCATTATGAGTATGTATAAAACCGTGAAAGCCCGGGTTAGATGTGGAGGTAGGGTTTCTGATGCTTTCTTCTGTCAGAAGGGTTTGAAGCAAGGTGAAATTACAAGTCCTCTACTTTTTTCTGTATTCATAAATGAACTTGCTAGTTGCGTTATAGAAAACGGGCGCCATGGCATACAACTGAATCCAGGCATGACTGAATTGTTTATTATGCTTTTTGCAGATGATATTGTACTTCTGTCAGACACTGTCATTGGCTTACAAACTCAGCTTAATACTCTTGCTACTAAGGCACTTGAATTAGATTTACAGGTCAATCTGGAAAAATCTAATATAGTTATTTTTAGAAATGGTGGTTACATTTCTCGGCATGAAACATGCACATACAATGGTTGTAAAATTGAAATTGTGAATTGTTATAAATATTTGGGTCTGGTTTTCAGCACCAGGCTATCCTTTTCAAAAGCTGTTGGTGAGATGTCAGTTAAAGCAAGGAAAGGGGTCATTGACATTTTTAGAACCCTCTGGAAACTAGGTGATTTTTCAGTTGATATTTGTCTTAGATTATTTGATTCACAGATAAGACCTATTCTTTTGTATGGTTCTGAAATCTGAGGCATGACTTCTTTTCTATATCGGAGAAAGTACACACGTTTGCCTTAAAAAAGCTGTTAAACGTCAGCCCCAGAACACCAAATGATATGGTTTATGGTGAAACTGGGCGATACCCCCTCTATATATTTTCTTTTAT